>VWZK01004326.1:547487-698896 GCA_013396935.1 Baryphthengus martii
TTTTTTCGGGTGGGGGAGCAGACAGTTGTACACTGGACTCTCACTTGCCACTTCTAGGTGTAACAATTGATAAGGAAATTGTAAGAAAGCAACCTAAGCATCACCCCTTAAAAGATCTGCCTGAGTCTGCAGATAGCCTGAAATGCCAACTTTGAATTGCTCCTTTTCAATCCAATTTGAATTCTAAATAGAATACTTGAAGGGGCAGTATTACTAACCACTTCACAGCTCAAAAGCTTTTGAAAAGAGCAGGAAGTACCAATGTGAAGATAAAGTACTTCTAAGGATGATATCCAGTAATGGAGCTGGGAGATGAAGTAGCACTTTCATTTTTCTCAGTTTAGGTTTTAAATACTTGGACAATACACTCCTAACTACTGACTAGACCTACAGCTTAGACCTATTCTTCTGTATTTTATACTTGACCCTGAATTTAATAGGTGACAAATCATCCTCTTATTCATTAATAGGTAAGACTGCATGGTTGACTTAATCTCCCAGGATGACAATGATACCACTATCTGGGAGGCTACAAATGATCACTCTTGAATGAACTGGGGCTACATGGCTAAGCAAGAACAAATAGCAGAAGAATAGGAGTGGGATGAAAATGCAGCAGGCCACAGTTTAAAAGAAAGGAGAACTATTTCACAGTTGTTCTTAACCTTGGCTTAATATCCCCAAGGACAAGAAAGCCCTCATGGCCACTGCTGTATGACCAACCAAATGAAAAGAGACTTTCAACTGTTCTAAGGTCTATTCTTTGTACTTTTAGTTTAATATATCTATACAAATGCCAGCTACCATACTGTGTAGTACTGGTTTCTGGTGTCTGGCAGGTTCTGCTGTTTTAATACTGCTAGTGCATTGGGGGATCTTCATGTCTGTAACGGAACCCAAATTTCACTGCAGAAAGGCAAGGGAATTGATCTGCTCTGAATCACAATTACAGATCCAGCTTCAGAGCACTCTTGAAAGCTGCCACGAGGCGCTCCCAGCAGGAATTAGTGTCCAGCTGGGACCAAGCAGCAGTGACTGCCTGACTTTAGAAGCCATTAAAATATAGAAGCACCACTTAGCACTGGAAGAAAATGCCTTTTTTTTTTTTTTCCTCCCTATCTCGTGTCTGCTTCTTAAATCACCACTCAGCATTATTTAAAAAGGGTTCTTTAAGAAGCTTCCATTCTGGTTTTTAGGAAGTACTAAATGGGAGATCAAGGCCAAATATGACCAGAAATTAGCTTTGGTGACAAGTGCTGATGTTGAAATAGAGCACTGCAACATGAAAGCATGTTCATAGCTCGTGCAGAAAGGAATAGAGGAGGCAGGCAGCTGGAGCAGAGTGAGAAATATATATGTTACAGCCTAACTACAGCTCGGTGTTCAGTTTACCATTCACTGTCTACAATGATTCTGCTGGAATTAAACAGAACAGAGGACGAACAAAAGCCCATTTCTGCCTTGTAGTTCTCCTAATTTTGACTTGTTTCCTTTACCCAAATAGGTTTTCATGGCCATTGGTTCTGGAAAGAGGCTTGTTGGTATGCAAGTTGCTAATTGCAGCTTGACTTAGAGAAGGCCTACAGGAATTCATGGTGTGCCAGAAAAGGGCTGTGGCTCCCTGGATATCCAAATAGCTTTGATGCACTAGGGCTGAAATCAACAGCTGAACTTCTTAGTGCCCACGTGCTACAAGATCAAACAAGGCAAGTCCCACCTGCTGTAAGTGCCTAAGTCACTCTACACCACCATACCAGAACTTGTTTCTATCTAGGGCTCCATGCACCTCTCCGGATTGGCCTCTTCCTTGACCCACTGAAGAAAACATGAGATTACAGGCATGGCTGAGTCCCACTACAAGATCCACTATCTACCTATGGTTTACGATCACAGTATCTCTCTTGCAATGCAACTGGGCATGGCCCGCTGCCTCGGCCACCAACCTGCATGGTGAGACCTCTCATATGATCCAATATACAAGGGAACAGCCAAATAAAGAGCCCTCAAATGCTTTGCACACACAGATTAATCCAAGATACTCAGCGTCTTTAATGATGGACATTAGCACTCTCTGAAGTCACTTCACAGGAAAGAACCAGTGACAGAACTAAACAGATATGCCCTTCTCTGAGTCACCCTGAAGTCAGGAGTAAAATGGAGAATGGGACTTCTACCCTTCTGCCAGGTTTTCATCTTCATACCTTGTCATGGATATATTGGAGAAGACATTCCTCCCCCCAGCAAGCTCAAAGCAGCTGCCTTCCTCCAAGTAGGTATGTGCAACAGCTTGCAAGAAAAAAGGAAAAACCCTGACTTGATACTCGATTTCCAATCCTGTTGCTAGTTTAAAAAACAACCATCATATAGGAAAATAGGGAGATGTTTTCCACTCCATTGCTCACAACTGCACATAAACCCTGATGACATAATATTTTTTCCAAGTGATATTGTGACCATAAGTCACCATAAGGCAACATAAGTGCTTCAGTCCCTCCTTTCCACTTGGATACATCCTTCCTGGCATGTTTGCTACTACACTGTATTGCTTAGTAAGAAATTAGAATTGCAAGAGCAAGGATAGATCAGTCCTCTGACTCCAAGAAACACACGAGCCAGTCAGTTCCTACTTAGTATGCATGGGAGAAACATAAATGCCTTTTATGGTTGAACATAGATGATGAAATACTGTATTTGTTAAGGAAAGGAAAGGGGATGTCTGCCATTATGATTTGTTATTTATTTCTCCTATCTCTGCCTTGCTGGTTTTACTGTAAGTTTCTTCCTTCAAAAGCAGGTAGGTTCATCTACAGTTCCACAGTGGTCACAGAAGGATTTTCCTTCCCTCCTGGAAAGCAATCCCTCCCTTCCATCCCAAAAAAAGCAGAGAGCTGGAAACCTGCCATGTATGACACATCATTTTAATTTTACCGGTAACAATAAAGAGGGTCAGTATCCAATCCTGGAGTCAGAAGCATGCATAATAAAGCACTGAATTTCCAGCCCCTGTCCCTCTTGATCAACAAAATGATAAAGAGCTGTAGCACTAGAACTGCCTGCAGTACACCGCAGCCAGGGGTTTGCCAGGGAGCCAAAGGCAGCAGGCACACACCTCCTTGCTTGGAAAGACTCAAGCTTACAGCTTCTGCTTTGGATGGGAAACAGTGAGGGAGCCCTGAGACTCTACCATGCAGGCGTGCAGCCTGGACGAGAATATAGCACCTCATGTTATCCCTTCCTGCTCTCCTCCGATATTTCTTTTTTGACCTCCACTGGTGTGAGAAACATATGTCTCAAAACAAAAAGGTCCTCTTGGGATGGTAGGCAAGGAAGCCACAGTTTACCTTTCCCACCTGTATTTCCGCCCCCCCCCCGCCTCCTGTGAAGCAGTACTTCCCCAGCTCAGGCAGAACAACTGAGCTGTTCACACGAGTATGCCCTGAACGGTTGCAGTCAAAATTAGCCAGGTGAGCTGATAAAGCTTAAATGACAGGTTTGCACCAACTCTCTTCATTTCAGCTGAAATGTGATAGGCAGCACTCACAAGAACTGCTTCACCAGCAGATTACATAGGAAAGTATCTTCCATGAAAAGCTGGTGGCAGATAGTCAGCCAATTTGTGTGTCAGCACAAGTGCAGATTGAAGAGGATGCACCATAGGTATGAAAACCCAGTCTCAGGCAGTCTAAAAGTTCATTAAATCATGGAGTCAAGTACCTAAGCACTTCTAAAGAGCTAAAGCCAACTGGAAGGTAAGAGTGGGCACAGGGCACATTTGTGTCTTTCAGAGTTGAGGATTAAAATACATATTTACCCCTTGTCTTACGTAAAAGATGCTGATTGCAGTAGCACTATCTCAGCATTTTCCCTGTGGTTTTCCAGTCCCTAAAACTCTTCAAAATCTGTTTTAATGCTGCTAAAAAGATTTGTGCATTGTTTTCCTTCCCCTCAGCATCCTTGTTTACAGCCTGCAGGTATAAGCATGCCTGCTGAAAACAAGAAAGAGGATTTTATATTGTGTCTCATGAAACAATGTCATGTACGTAGCACGACAGAGGTATGTACTCCAGAAATCTGGACAATGTGAATGTCAGATCCTTCAACTTACTTTCAAGATTGAGACAGTGCTGCATGTATGTAGCTTTGTGTTCCCAAAGAAGTCATATTGGATATTATTGGCCTGCTAAAAAGCAAAGCACATTTAAATACTGTCTAGTTGTTCCTCCCCTCAACATACAGATCTTTAAAACATACATTATCTCACCAGGCTTGAAAAAGCCCACTTTATTGTTTTCTATAAAGTTATATCTTTACTAGACATTGGAAGACCATTGTACACTACACGCTGTCTATTATAATAAGAAATGATCCTGCTACAGATCACACTTGTGAAACAAACCACAATGGCCAACATAGTTTTGGCTGGAAAATGTTAACAGCTAATGTTTTCAAGGACGATGTCTCCAAACAACATAACTGTGGCGAAAGTCTATTGTGTAGCCCTGATATAAGCCCCTCAAGCACAAAATTCAGTAGAAAGTTCGTAAGAGGAAAAATGAGGAAAGAGAAGGGAGAGGCTTATATATGTGTATAAATAAATACATAAACAAACAAATAATTATATATATGCCTCCAAAACCAAGAAAAAGCAGTCTGGACCATAAATAAACTTGGTCCACTGGAGTCCTGAAGTAATTCCAAAATATTAGCTTATCCTGGTGGGATGGTGAGTTGCTAAAAAGCCTCCGCATCTCCCATGATCATTTTCCAGAACATCTAGACTTTTTCCTGGAGTCAAAGAACTTGTAGGACTTGTGAATGTGTTTAGGTTGGAGTACACGATCTTAAATGGGAAAGTCAAACTAGTCTATGCCCATACTCCAGTCAGCCAACAGTAACACATTTCAAATGAGATAGTTTGAAATAGGACAAAAAGATTTGAATATTGGACACATTTTGGTTCTGTTACATTAGGACTTTGCCATGTTTAACAAGACAGCTGTGTTCTACATTAGCTGTAACTACTCTGGGAAAAAAAAAAATTAAAAATCTAGGTATCTTTGAGACAATCTCAGTGGAAAACATCTGGTCATTGCTAAAAAAGAAAAAAAAAAAAAAAAGAGAAACAACACAGGAAAAAAAATACATTTTTTTTGGTAATGCCACTCTATGAATTAATGGTATGCTTCACTGTGGAACTCTCTTTGTTTCTGGTCACCCATCCTGGGCAGAAACTGCAGCGAGAAGGAAAAGCAAAATCACATGTGTTCTGCAATGTGTTTGCCAACACACCTTCATCTACTGTCATGCGCTTTGTTCCATGTCATTTTGACTCTTCAGCCACATCCTTCTTTATGTGAAAGTTCTTTTCGTGACTGGTATTGCCTACTTGAAATCTCCTTCTTAAAATGAAATGACAACTAATAAATTTTTGGTATCCCTATGGACACTGAACTCCAAGCTATTGTGGTATTTTTACTTAATGTCTTAAATACTCCTTCTTAAATAAACTCCCTTTAGAAGTGTTTCACGGTAATTAGAGTCATCCCTCCTCTTGGATGAACTAGCAGGAACAACTGCTTCACACCCTGGGAAACTACTGCTTTGAACTGCTGTCCTTTTGTCACACTCAAGTAGTTCATGTACGTTTGGTTGCAATTCCCCTGTTATTCCTGCTTCATTTACTTATTTCTCTGAGCTCTCCCTTAGCAGCATGTACGCAGTACCTATTTATTGAGGAAAAAGTTGTTTGCACAACCTTCTCTAATCACACTGTGGGAGATTTCTATCCACACAAACTGTCACATGCACTTCACTAAAATTTTACCTCATCACTTTACTCAAGTCATTTCTTCCTTTAAAGCTACAGTACTCTTCTCACACCTCTGTGACCTAAGTTGTCCTTTGGGTGTAGTTCATAGCCAGGGATTACAGTATCTTATTGATTTTTGTCATTGCATCATATTTCAAGATGTCTATTGAATAATGTCTATTCTATCAAGGTCCTCCTCTCATACTAAGCAGGAGTGCCTAGGGCTGTCAATCTCACTGCCATTCATAAGTACTAACATCTACTAAAAATAAATTAGAACAAAAGTGATCTGACAATGAAAAGCTGTAACATGAAGATATTGAAGGAAAAGGCTTTTGTCAAATTTCACTCATATGGAATGTGTCATATAACACGACCCAAACAGTTTGACAAGAACAGATTACCACAACACTCCCTATCGAAATAAGCCAAAATCATTAAAATATCCAAATAATCCTAGCTCAAGTACGAGAGTAGCACACTGTATTACAGAAAACAATGTTCACTAGATTACAGTACTGGATTAAAAAAAATTGTAAATGTCTTTATCAGTGATTGATTGAAAGCTTTATTTTTTCATAATGGAGATATTTTTAAAATCTTAAACTGAAATCAGCTTCAAAAGTAGCTTGTGTAATTCCATAGGGTTACTACCATATTGAATAAAACAGAGATGCAGGAGCTGAGAAAAAACCTGACACCAACAAAATGTAGATTAACTGCAGAAACAGACAAAAGGCTGCAGCAGCGGATCAAAGAGAGAGCAGCTTGGCAAAGTATGATGAAGCATTACCATAATGAATTTTGTGAGTAAGCAGTGTCCTTTAAACTATTTCTTTTGATCTCTTAAGAAGGCATTCACTATAATCAAAAAAGGGTTTACTTAGCAAAAAATAAAAAATCTGATTAAAAAAGGAATAGACTTATCTAGGATTTAACTTTAACAACCCATTTCTAGCACCTCCATCATGATGTTTCATAGATTTCTAACAGGCTTACCCTAATTATCTAGTCCAGCCTTTTGAATTTCAGCCAAAAGAACTTCCTGCAGCGCTTCCTCACTTGTATGCTCTAAGAGTAATTTCCTCTTGTTTCCTTTTAGGATTAAGAGTGAAAGTGAGAGACTACTCAGACATTTCGATTTAACTAGATTTCAGGTCAGGTGCCTGGACTAGAAGGAGACCAAGCTCATCAAATGGCTGAGTCAAGAGCCGACTCAAGGCCTTCCTGTAACATAGGTAAAGTTGAACCCTCTCAATCTAAGGACAGACAGACAAGGTTGGAATGCTCTTAGGTGGCTGAGGTGGGATAGTAAAGCCAGACTAGAAAAGTCCTGAGAATCTGGGTTTGCTGTTCCCACTGCTGCTGGCTGCACAGGAGCTGGGGCCATCTGCCACTGCTGCCATTAGGGCCCATTCTGTCATACCCATTTCTCCCCATCCCACACTAAGAAGCATCCCCAGCCCTCCCCAACTTCCTCTCAGCAAAAGCAGGAGTCATCAGCAGTGAGAGCCGTAGCTTTGCAGGGGACTGCAAACCAGAAAACAGTGCGATTACAGTTGCCATGGGCAACTGCTGGTTGTGCCTCTTCCAGGGCTTGCTGAGCTTGCTGTGCGCAGGCAGAGCTGTAGTACCTCCACAGTAAGAGTCTAAAAGACTGGAGGGAACCTGCCTAGTTCTGTTCAGGTTTTGATCCAAACTAGACTAACAAGTCCATGGGAATCACAGAGCAGACTGTTGGCTGCCTAGGCATCCAGCTGCATGCTGGGGCCATCCGCCAGCCCAGGCCATGCACCAGCAGATCAAAGGGAGCCATAACTGTCATTACAGCTAACATAATGAAGACACGGTGCTAATAATTGTTTGGAGCAGGAGTTCGGTCTTTTGAGAAATTTTCCTGAGTGCTGCTAAAGGGGCCCTGGTTGTTTTCAAACAAGCAAGTGAAATCTAAGGCGCTCAGATCTGCTAACAATTATCCTCAGAGCTGCTCTTGCTGCTGCCTTTCTCCATTCCGTCCATCACATGGCTGCCTCAGAGCAGGAGCTGCATGGCAGGTTGAGCGCTCTGTGGGGCGGGAAGCCATTATGCCTTATTAACTTGGAGTCACTAAGCCTTTTGTGCAGGAGCTGAATGTAATTAAAACACATTTTCATTGCTAAGCTGTTAGAGTGAGGAGGAGATGGGTTTGGCCTTTTCTTTTAGTTCTGTCTGTCTAGCGAGCTTGTGAAAAAATAGCATAAGGCCGAAGCTAAGAAAAAATCCAAAATGATTTATGGACAAAACAATAATAAAAGCAACAACAATAAATAAAAGACAAAAGATCAATAACTACACACTACTTAAGCCACACAGACATCTGATGCAAAAGGCAGGTATCTTTCATTTCAGAAAAAGAAGAGAGTTACTCAGTGTATGGAGACAACTGTTCACACAGTATCAGGCAGACCCTTTTCATACTTAATATGGCTGTTGACTGCGGAAGATTCCATTTTCCAGTCTTAAGCTACAGAAACCGCCAGCACCATCTCAAATTGTTTAAAAGAGGCTTCGACAAGCTGGAAATCCCGTCCACCCTTGTGGGAATTCCTGCAAGGAACTGAGCAGGCTGAAATACGCCAAAAAAACAATGTTTGGCATAAGTAAGTAACTGTGGCGGCTGCTGCTGCTGCTGCTACAGTAAATTAAGACAGGCAGCAGCTGGGAAAGACTGTTTCTCATGGTAACGCTTTCCATGTGTGTCCTCCACCCAGATGTAAAGTCAAAGACCCTCCTGTCAAAGGAGCACCTTTGAAGTTCTTAAGTGATATTTAACTCCAACAACATAACCCCTTTATCCTTGTTGTAAAGCAGCCCGTAAAATAAGATACCACACCCCAAAGACTCTGGGACTTTAAAGAGTTAAAGTAGAGGAAGGAGACACAAACTTGCTTTGCTGAAAGAATCCGAAGAATTGTGCTACATTTTACCAGCATTGCTTGAAGTCAGAGAATGCAAAGCCACTCTGAGAGATTTTTATCTCCTCAACTCAAACAACATCAGTACTAGAGACTCCATCATCTGAGTGTGCCTATGACCTGATTTTTGGCTGCTTCTCTGAGATACTTTTGAATTCATATGCTTTTAATTTTTGAAAGAAAAAGTGTTTGGGAAAGGAAGTGAGTATGAAAAATATATCTGCAATCTGGGAGCTACAGCTAATAGAAAGGAACTGTCTGTTTCTTATTTATATATATAAACAGATTGATGGTGAAGGTCTATAGATTCTCTGGGAGATTTTCAGAGTGTAATGAAAAAAAGCAGCCCCAATAAGCCTTACACTATGGCTTGTCACATATAGATTGATGCTATTCACCCATGGAGGAGAAACAATGGAGTCTATAGCATGCTCTTTCCCCATTCCCAATGAGCCATGCCCAGAACCTTGTGGTACTGGCATAAGGAGCTCCACAGCCTCTTTATCCAGTCCTTGTTATTACATTAATGAAAAACATTTGGATTACAGAGTTGAATGGTAGAGTTGCATCTATTTAGCACTGTATTATTTCTCTATACAGTAGTGTCAAGTACCTAATACCTCTGTATTTCCTGAATGAAAGCTGGAGGAGAAAGGGGAAGCATATGTGTTTGACCAAAATGGCTTATTTTTTTGTGGTAGGTCCACTTTCATCCAGATCCTTTTCTATCATTCTGCAAACACTCATGCTAGATGCTTTATAGCTAAAAAGAAAAAAAAAAAATCTTCAAAATGCTCAAGCATGGCTTTTATCTCCATGTGTATGTGGATATATCATATTCACATGACTATTGATGGAGGCACTGTTCAAGCAACAAGCTGAAAAGGGGGCCCGAGAGCACATAGAGAATGCCATAAAACTCAGGCAATCAAGCACATAAATACAGCACAACAGCCTGCTTTCAAAGCAGAACAGCAAACAATTAATGAGAAATGTATTGAGTGACAACTCTTATCAGCCACTTCTGAAATAATTGCAAGTATGTTTACAAAACTCTGAGCATATTCAATGCCAATTTGAAAAGTGAGTATGAAACTCAATTCATTAAGTTAATTATTTCAAATATCAGCCACTTCCTGTAAATCACAATCTGAAGAAAGCAGCCCTGGCTGAGGCGGCATTTCTGTTTGGCATGGCTTGTCATCGTGGCTTATCCTATGTCAGCGAACAGAGCCTGTTGGTTTATGTAGGCTGTGATGGCTCCAGTACTTTTCTCTGTATAGCACCTTATTGCTTTGTGAAGGATTAAAATGGATGGTTAAACCCTCAGGAAAGCAATGAACATAAGCTTCTCCCTGTTTTGCCGATATGGTAAACATAAAGGGTTTGGGTGAATCAGCTTTACTCCTGAAAGACCCACCCAAAGAGGATTGCTGTTTAGACCACCCCAGGGCCCTCTGAGGCTGCCACACACCACCCAGGAGTTACCTGGCCTCTTCCTGCTGCACCATCAGGTAATCAGCACCAACAGCATCTCCTCAGATGGGCATTAGCATCCATTTCCTCAGCAAGGCAGTGCTCATCTTCTAGGCAGGCACCAAAAGGCTTTTCCTCAGCGGGCACTGGCAGCCATTTCTTCAGCAGTCACTGGCAGCCATTTCCTCAGCAGTCACTGGCAGCCATTTCCTCAGCAGTCACTGGCAGCCATGTCCTCAGAAGGATGTTGGCAACCGTCTCCTCAGAAGGGCATCCATTTTTTTAGCAAGGCAGAAGCCATCACCTCATAGGCACCTGAGGCCATCTCTTCAGCAGGGCACTGGCAGCCATCTCTTCAGCAGGGGCGCTGGCATCCATTTCCTCAGCGAAGCAGCACCCATCTCCTAAGTAGGCACCAGAGGCCATCTCCTTAGCGGGCAGTGTCAGCCATCTCCTCAGCAGGGCACAGGCTCCATCTCCTCAGGCAGAGCCTGCTCTCTGTGGTGCAAGGCACTTCCCAACAACCTCTGTGGGGACAGGCGAGGGTGTTTGGCTGGGGGCTTGCCAGAGCCCTGAAATAATGGGCTTCTGGGCTGCCTGTCCGCCAGGTGAGCTGTGCACTGGTGCCCGGTGTGAGGTACAGGGCAGCTGGCGGGAAAGGGCAGCAGGATCAGGTAGCAGGGCAGGCAGAGCAGCCAGCACAGCAAATGGTGGGAAATGTCAATGTTTTCTCAAGTCCCTGCTGCCCATGAAAGCTGCAGGATGGCAGCAGGACCACATGCTGGGGCAAGTCACAATGGCAGTTCTCTACATGAGGGGAGCAGAGCCCTGGGCAACGTTGTTGGGCTGCTTTGGAAAGCCCCAAGGAGCAGATGAGGCAGTAGAGGGTGTAGATGGGCAGCTCCAGCCAAAGAAAAGACCAGGGCACCCAGAACTTTCTTCAGTGTTTAAGATATACCTGTGAGGGCTGATCTTGTGGCCTCAGCCTGAGCCACAGTGATGTTGCTATGGTGTCAAAAAGGAATGCACTGACTGATCTGAGTCCACTCCCATCCCTGCTCTCTACATGACAATGATGACACACAACAGGGGAAATCCTAGAAGCCATGATCTGTACCATGTATGAGCTGTGCCGGAGTGTGAGGGAAAGACTTTGGCACAGCAGCACTTTATCGAGCTACAGACATCACCCTCACCGCAGGCCATTGCTATCACCCACGCAAGATGCCACACAAAGAGGTAACGCCCTGCTGAAGTCCTGCAGCAGGGTGAGAGGCCTGCAGGTCCACGTGGCCTGGCCTTTGTCATCTACACCCTCGTGCTGTAAGCAGCCAGCTGAAAACGCACAGGCCCTGCTGCTTCCTTGAACATTTGATGGCCAGAATACATCCTTCTTTCTGAGTAATCCCCCAGAGAAATGGCAAAGGATAAAGTGAAAGGTGGCCAGAGGCCTGCAAGCCAGGTAAGTCTGCTCGTCTTGCGTCTTCCTCAAACTTTGCCTTGTACTATCTCCTAAACGCAAGAGAAATGACAGACACAGTGGGATATCTTAGATGCAGCAGTGGGAATAATTCTGGGAAAGGGTCTGTTGAATGCACAGATTTGAGAAAAAAATGCAGTTTTAACATCTGCTGAATCATCCCAGAGTATTTGCCATTGCTTCTCACAGCAAATGAGTGTCTGCAGGATCAGGCCCCACGGCCCTTGTTATCTCGCTGGGCTCTAAGCTACAGACAGAGCCTGGAATAACAGCAATAACAAACTTGAAAATCTGCAGATTTTGCCAGTTCAAGCTCATGCCCGCATAGAGTGAGGGGTTTTTTTAGAAAGCCTTAAAACTAATACACTTCTAAATACTTGCAGATTTGGGAAAGAGCATTGTAATTAAAGCAACCTATGCTTACTAGACAAACCAGTCGAGACAAATTAATCGATATACATCCTTACTTATTAGAAAGCTCTCTAATTAACACATTTGTAATTTGAATTATCTGAACAAGAAGAGAGTTAAAGGAATGAAAATCATGGTAAAGGTGAAAACTTGAAGCTTTTCTATTCATGTCACTTGATTTTTTAGTACTGTTATTTACACTGATGTAATTGGGACATAATTAATTTCCATTTACTGTTTAAAACCTATTCTTTCACAAGCATCTTAAAACAGCCAGCTAAAAATCAGGCCACTGTAAGCATCCAACAAACTACTCACTGCCTGTGCTCTTGTCCTGCACTGCTGTCTTTTTTTAATTTAGACAACAAAGTTTCACCTCTTCACAGTCCATTGCACTTTCCCATTCTTTTCCATTAGTATGGGACATTGTAAGCTGAAACGTAGTATTTTTAGGAATATTAAAATGGAAAATATAAGGAAAAGCACACATTAAAATCTTTGCATCTTCAGATTTGGATCACCTGGCACTCTTCATCTTTTACATTCCTTTATTTCCCAAATCCAATCCATATCCCCAAATTACCTGACAGTAAGCCCTGAAACGTCTAGCAAGACTTTCATACAAGGTGGATGTTTGTGGTATTTATTAGTTAACAGGAAATAATTTACTGCTAAATTGTTTCTGGTGATATGTATTAGATTGTTTCTATGTGGTATCTGTTGTTGGTTCATATGCCATATAATCTTTGTGCTTTACAACCTGTAAAAGATTAATCACAAAGGCAAGCTGTAACTTCATCACAATCAAGGCAAAAAAACTGTTTTTATGGTTGCCTGGGTTTTATTACCTACAGCTTTTATAGTAACTATTAGATCTAAGATATATAAACTTAATTTGTGTATGATCAAAAAGTTTAAACGCTGTTTGGAAAAACTTTGCGGTCAAGAGAACACACACTGTAAATGCAAGAAGAAACATTATGAAGTAGGTATCTGTGTATTGGCAGCATTACTCAACACAGAAGATGAGTGTTTTTCTCAGGATTGACTTTTTCCTCCTGTGGATGCTAGAAAGCAAGTTTTGGGTTTGCATTTCAGGTTTATTTGCTTAATTCATTATGCTGAACTTACCACTAGAACGGACTATTTCACAGCAAAGAACTCTACTTTGTCCAAAAGTATTTTTGATACTTTTAATCTACAACAGGATCTAATAATTAATGAATTTCTTTGGAAAGGAGCTGAAACCAGAGGTGCTCTACAAAAACAGTAATAGAAGAAGGCCTCCTACACTTTTCATTATATACAATAATACTTAGATAGTTGTTTGTCTTATGCTATTTGCAGTGTAAGCAGTATCAATCCTCCTGTTTTCAATCCTCCTGCTTTCGCTTGAAAGGAGATGGATAAGAGGTGAATCTCTTGGAAATAATGTGCAGAGGGGATGCTCAGGCAGTAACTGAAAGAAGGGAATTAATAAACAACTGCTTTATCAAGGAGCTTTTTCTGGTGTGTTACTAGGCTATAGGAGTCAGACAGGATGCGCAGTGGTGTGCTTTTGTGCTCTTTCTTGTAATACAGAAGAAGAGTCTGAAAAAATGTTTGCTTTCCTTAAAGACTATCCCTACCTCCAGACACAGTTTTTTCAGGTTAAAATTTCAGGTACCTACATCCCAGGAAATTGATGCAATTACTGAAGTTATCAAAATCATCACAGTATAAAAAACACAAGACCAGAAGTTGAGCAGTCAGCAGGTAATAAGGTTTATACTCAGCTTGTTTAAAACAATTTGCCATTTGTTTTTTTCTCATAAAAACACTGACCTAGTGCTAAAGATTCAGTACTTGTGCAATGATAAAAATGCTACAAAGCTTTCTACGAAACTTCTGGAGATCAGAGCTGCCAGTCCTAATAATCCTGACGTAAAAAGCAAGCTGAAATCAGCTCATTCTTTAAAATATATACAACCTTTCAGGCTTTCATTATACAAAAAAAAGCAAAGCAGAAGCATAGCTTTTAAAAACTCCGCCTATGTCTCTTGTAAACTTGTACTAAATGTCCCTTCACTGGTTTTAAGATGCTGGTTATGCCTGTTTTAATGTCACCATACCACAAAATTATTTTTTTTCTACATAAAGTTTTTTAGAAAAGCAAGGTAAGAGCAGAATCGTCCAGATACCCCATTTTGAAAATTTTCAAGTGGTCTTCATTAAAAAAAAGAGAACAGTACAGAAAAAGAGGTGTGTTTTCAGTAATATCTTTGAAGGTGAATACAAAAGATCTTTAAGAATCCCTCCAATACCCATCCTTTCTTTGCCAACCAAGTATTTTGGTATTCAGTTGATTCCACCTCCTCGTGATGAGTTGAATGTTCCTATCCCTCTGTGGTTATCACTAGGAGATTTGATTCTAGGCAAGCTGACAGGAAGACACCATGGCAGCAGCATCTTCACATTATGAACGGTACAGGATTTCTGTGTAAACATCAATTTTTCGACATTGCTACTGCCTGGAAGCTTTAGAAGCTATGCTTGTAACTTGTGTCTACGTTAATAAATCTTGTGAATGTTTAGCAGCAAAAATGTAGCTATCACTACTGCTGATTGCAACAGCCCTACTAGGGCAGGGCAGAGCCAAGGCTTGACAACCTGAGTAATGCTGAAGTGTTGGCAACTGTCCACCTTAACGCCAACACCTTTTTACATCCTTAGGCCATCACAGAACATACACTGGTACTGCTGCAAAAATCTTTCTGAACACTGGAGATAACTATGCCACTGTCAGAAAATAGGTGCTAAGTAGCCTGCATTAAGACTGTCAAACTGGCAATCCAGCTCCATCTGGATCCTGAATGATTTTCTATCATCATATAACAGTATAAGGTTCATTTGCCATCTGGCTCCTGAATCAACTGCTGTCTTACAAGCAGTACCCAGCTGGTCCAGGGTCAGCATTCATTTGTTATTTGGGGTATCTCCATTTTTCAGTGCCCGGCTTCAGTAATTTTCCTTGCTGACTGGTTATCAAAGGGGGTTGCAAACACTTGTTACTGGAAAACTTTAGCAAACCCTCTAATGGTACTCACTGGGGTCAGTGTTGGAGCAGCAATGAGAAAAGAGCTGGAGCAGGAATTGTTACAGTAGCCAGGCCTGAGGTGTCTGTATACTCATAGTTCACGGGCTTATTTGGAACTCTAGCACTTTTGTCTTTTTCTTACTGTTTTTGTTCGGTGTCGTGAAGAGAAAGAAATACTAAACCGAAAAAAGGACCATCTTTAAATGCATTACATTTGGGACCCAACTGTTAAAGTATTGAAAACTAATTATGGCTTTTGAAAACTTTTGAATACTTGCTTTAATCTTTTGGCCGTCATCAATCCTTTCACAGCCTCAGTTGTTTATTCTTCTCCCTGAACGTTCCCCTGAACGTATCTGGTTCAAAGGTGTAATGAAGGCAACTCATTCAATGAAAGAGTCTCCTTGTCCCAAGGAAAGTGTGAAGTGGAGCAGCACTTCGCTGTAAGCACTCCATGAACAACCACAAGTGCTGAAAGAGCCACTGGTTGTGGAGCTCTCCAGCTACTGGAACACTTCGTTTCTCATTTTTCACTCTTATTTCTTTTAAAGCTATTTGTGATAAAGCCACAGCCTGAAGTGGAAGAATTCACCTTAGCTATAAAGCTTCATTGCAAGGCAGCAAATTGCACTGTATCAGAATATCAACCTTATCTAAGATTCATGGAATGAATTATACATATTGCATTGCCTTAAAAATGAAACCTGGTGAAGTATTACTGTAATTTAAAAATCTAAGTGGATTTGTACAGTGAGATTTAAAATTTAAACCTGTTTAAATATTGAGCTGATTGGGAAAAAATATTTTTGAGAAACAGTATTCAATAGGGAAAGAATCTCCATTTTGATAAAAGACAGCCCCAAATTAATTTTGTCATAAGAACAAACCATAAAGAAATGTATTCACTGGGCAACTCCACCTAGGAAAGCACATAAAATCGCAGTCACCTGAATGTGTTAATGTCTCATAGTGCAAATTTATGCTGAATTAGGAATTCAAGGGAACGCAAGGTAATTTACCCTGAAGGGTGATAACAGAGACACTTTGGGCAATATGGATGGCACTAACTTTATTTGACTGATTTATTTTGATCAAATAAAAGCAAACAGTTGGTAGCTGACGCATGACTTTTTGTATGTATTTTTAAAAGCACAAACCATAGTGGCAACCAGATCCCAGCCTCTTAATTGCTGATGATGCCTGCTCTTAGGTGAAGTGGTGTTTTAGCCCACATCCTCCAGCAATCATTACTTCCTGGCACAGCAAAAGGGACAATTCTGTAAGAGCAAGGTTTCACGTTATATCTTTGATCCACTAGTTGACCAGATCGAGGATCAAACTGGCAAGATGATCTTTCATCTTATTAATATGGTGCTGCCGGAGTCTCGTTTTACTTCTCTCTGTGAGAGTTGCTGGATTACATAGGTACCATTTTCCCATTTAATAATGATTGGCCATCTTGCTATTCACACACCAGTATTGTTTGGCTCTGATAAGGATGGTGGTAGAATGTTTAATCTAGCAGAATGGAGACACTTGCCCAAACACTGCTTCACAAATATACTTGCGTTAGTGAGGTCATCTTGAAACTGATCTGAAATCAGGCATGGGTTTTAATCTAAGCATTACTCAGTATACTTTATACACCATGTGTCCCCTAAACAAATCTGCAATAAAGCAGGCTGGTGAAGCTAACCAGACAGATGGTTGAAATCCTACATGTGAGATGGATCGGTAAATGGATAGGTAAGGACAAGGATGGGTGTTTCAAAAGGCAGAGAAAAGGGTAGTTGATTACAAGGCTAGATAGAAAATGGAAGGTATTATAAAAAGAAATATGGGATAATATAAACAGAGCCCTTAATCCAGTTGACTGTAAATCCCTTTTTCTTAATTGGTTTAGAAACCGTGGGGCTGTAATGTGAGACACAGGGCTCTCAGCTGCTTTTCTTCCTTGCTGTCTGGAATCACATTAAGTGGGAAACAATAGCAGAGCTAACAGCTCCTTGTCTGTAGGGGCACTTGGAGCTAATCTGCTATTGAGACTAATACAATTATATGGGATTATAGTACTGCCGTTGATACACAGATTATGGAACTCCCAGACAAAGTTGCATCTCAGGGTATTACAAAGGGGGAAAATATACAAGGGTCCCAATTATCCAAAGTCGCGGGGAAGGCTACTAAGACACATTTGGGTTTGCTTTTTCCCCAGACGCTTACAAAAGACCACTTGCACACGTGCACAAGATAATGCAAGAGACTTTAATATGAACATTGTTTACTCCATACGCAATTCTCCAGTGTGGTCCTGAGCAATCTGAGTTCAGAGACAAAAATGCTCGTTTCAAATTGCTCTCCTGCAAGGGTACCGCTTGAAAGCAGTAATTTGAAATGAAAGCACAACCTAGGTCCAGATTTCTTGTAGCAGCTGGTTGTCCTTGCCTTCTCCTTTCTTGCGCATGCACAACATATAGACACTAGCCTCTAAACAGAGTGATGTAAAGTCACTCGGATGGGTTTTGAATACCCATAAATACTGCAGTTGTGAGGCCAGCTCTTCCCTCCTCTTAGAGCTTTACTCCATACTCCCAGAAGAGCTATCAGAGCCCACTATGAATGCACGTTCTGTAGGCACTAAGCTGCTACCAGCTTCTAGGTACCTCAAGCCTTCAGCGAGTTACATTCATAACAGCACCATAAGGTGTGCAAATGCAAAGGTATTCATTTTAAAGCGTATTAACCAACTCACCACAAATCATGTAAGAAGTCTGCATTAGCGTAGCTAATTAACTGTAACTCCTCCTGCCATTTTCCAACTATCTCACGGGCCATGGTTCACATATAAACCTTTAAATTAATATATTTCATACATACTCTTTTTCCCTGGCCACTTGGCAACAAAATGTAAGCATGCTGTTCCCACCACTCCTATTCCCAACTCCAAGACAAACAGCTGCAGTGCTGTTTAACAGCATTTGCTCATATGACAATAGTAAGTAGAGATGAACAAAACTTCCCACCTCCTATTCTAAGTTTGGCCAGACATCTAATAAGAGATATTACCAGCTCCTGAGTTCTAAAGCAGGAAGAAAAACAGAAATACGAAGATGAACTATAATTATCTCATAGCAATGACTCATGGCAAAGCTAGGAATAAAACCTGATTGACAGCAAAGCCCAGTACTCACTGGACCGCACTGTTGTAATTCAGATCTGGCAATTACTAACTGTGATGAAGGAAAGGACTTTTCTCATTTCAAATTTTAAAAGATTTCCATGCATCCAGGACAAAATTGTGAGAGAACAGATGGATTTTTTAAATTTAGGCAATGTGGTTTTTTTCTAATACTAAACAATATTTCCCTAAAAACCCCTTTCTTTAAATCTTGACCTGGAGGACGTTTGGCCTTCAAAGAGCAGGAACAAGAGTTACACACAGGCCTAAGCAACCTTGGAAATCCATCCTTCGTTTCCTTTTACTCAAAGCATAAAACAAAGTAGCCTTCAGGTCCTGAACCTGCATCCGGCACTACCCTCGTGCTAAGACAGTTTTAAGATTAAAGGAGTTAGGGAGCTGTTTGGCCTCCAGCTTCATCTATCTCTTCCTCCTTGAGTAGAGCATGAGATATGGTCTTCCTCTGCGGTGACTAAGGGTAGGCTTCAAGAAGCGGCCTCCCATTGCCTACCATCACCCTTTAACAGTAGAAGCCAGTTCCTCCACCTAAACCAAACCGAATACAGTGAACACTGTGTTATACAGGGATCTGTAGCCTGAAGCACTGCCTGAGGCAGCAACCCAAACTACTTTCCTAGAGAGAATGTGATGTTTGTCAGTTTTAGCTGCCATCTGAGAAACATCCAGCTACTATAAACTGGGGGAAGAGTAGTGAGGAGACGATTCTGAGAAGCAGCTCATTGATGAAGGAGAAAACAAGACAAATTCCTTGAAATTCCTTAATTCCATTCATAGTTCCTAAATGGAAAAAATAAGGGCACTCTACTTGCTACAGACCTTCTCCCATATTGACAGGAGATATGAAACAGAATGAAAAGTTGTTTTTTCTGTAGAGATTCTGTTATTTTGTAGTCGGTTACTTCACTACTGACTTGAGTCAGAAAGAAAACAGCTTCCCCTTGCCAGGCTGCTGTGCTCCATCCTCTATTTCCTATTTATTTATCCCCTTTAAGAGGGCTTTCCCCTCTGATCTGCATTTTTCTCTCTTTGCAACAACCCCCAGCCACTAAAATTTACCAGTTCGTGCTGAGGCTAATACTACAGCACTGTGAAGCTGGAGAATTAACGCCCTAACACACTGAACGCAAGACAGATTTTCAGGTCAAACACAGGTCAGGCTGCCTACACATCAGAAAAAGCTTTTGTGTCCAAATCTTTGCCTACTTTTTCCCTTGCCACATTATGTGACTCAGCACAAAATAATACCTCTTCCTACAGACCTGGCCTTGAAAACACAATATATTCACAAAACTTTTCTTTTTTTTTAGCAACCACAGAGCTATAATTTATTTTTATTTGCAGGAAAGCCCAGGTTCTGAAAGTACTCTTTGTACGAGATAGGCCACCCAAGCTTATCCAGCAGACTAAGAGTCTGTACCCCAAAATCAGATGAAACAGAGATTAGCTTCAATCAGTTCCTATTTTTATTTGGAGTACTGAATTTTTAAAAGGGGACTGAGCAGGTAAAAACAGAGAGCATGAGTCTGCCAAATCCCTTGGGCATCTAATTTAACTTTAAGTGAAGAGGTTTGTGGTGGAACTATCTGACAGCAAGACCAGACTCTGTGCGTGGAAGTTCCTGTGTGTGTGAGAGAGAGCTGGATACAGCTTCCCATCTGGCTGGGCACTGGGGCAGAGAGAGAGGCGCAGGTGCAGCAGGGAATGTAAAAGGCAATTAATGCGCAGTATGGAACAAGAGTGCTACATAAAGCACTTTAAAGTGAGACAAGTGACAAAGCATCTTGTTTTTGTAGGTAAAAAGCATTTTGTTAGGGTCTGAAGTGGGTTAGAGAATAGAGGTTACTGAGTCATTTTTGTGAGGGAGAGTGTAGTTTGGAAGGAGAGAGCTAGGCAAGAGTGAGCAAACAGCCGCCTTAGGAAACTGAAGTCAGAGAAAACAGACTGTCATGCAGAGAGCTGCTGATGCAGACTTTCAAAAGAGGACTGTCTAGAAATGAGGCCATCAGCTACACATGTCTGTGAAGTCTGGATGTGTGCCACAGACCTGTTTGTTTATGACTCACAGCCTGTACTGGTGCCATGCTTAAGCAGTTGCAAGCAAAGATGGGAGAGCTTTGCTCCTGATGCCCTACAGAAGATTAGACCTAGTGCCTCTCTCCCAGGGCTGCCACAAGGAGCCATGCTGTAACCCTGCTGATCGTCATCAGCATGTGGAGCCCACAGCAAACCTTGTGCAAGGGTCCACGGCTTTCATTTTGCCCTTTCCCAGAGGATGTGAAGCAGCAATGAATGCTGAAGCCAGCAATGGCCTTCAAAACACGCAGGCAGATGAGAGAAATTTATCCTTGCTTAGCAATGCTGTGCTTTCAAGCGGTGTGCAACACCGCATCCTTTACAGCACATCCATGCATTACCTGCAATAAGGAAATCCACTTATTCACATACGTGAATTTAGATTAGGCCTGGGCAGACCTGTGGGTTCCCTCACAAAGCTGAACACAGCTGCATGCGTAGGAGTAGGCACGGAATTCAGAAAATAAATAAGCTTGAAGTTATACAGGGCAGATGACGTTGTTATACGCCTAAGCGAGAGATTTCAGATACTACTCAGTACACTGTGGAGGGAAGCTGACTCAATGGCCTTTCTTTCCAAGTGCTCTATTGTACAACTTCTAATTGCAATGCAACTGAAACAGAATTACTTGTAATAACATGGAAGGAATCCGCAGCTACTTTTGTTCACAGATATAACGTGAGTTTCTCAGATGCTTAAGCGTAATATCCAGCTGCCAGCAAAAATATTTGTTGCTGTTTTGGTTTACATATTTATATGAGGATTGAAAAAGTTAAAATGATGAATTATGGCTCAGTCGTTACTGAAGAAATATATCTACACTTCAGGAGTGGGCAAAAATACTACTTTGCTGCCAGATTTATATACACAACTTTAATCTTGGTTATATATGAAAGGAGATGAATGCTTATGGTTATCTAACCAAGGGACAATAAACTTTGAAAACAGATGAAGAAAGAAAAATAATGTAATTCAAATGAGTATGGAGGGTCAATCAGAATTAAGAAAAGAGAAAGGAGAGGAGAGAAACTGATTTAATTTATGCAGCATTAGGGGGCTAGATATTCAAAATGTTATTTCCCTGGTGCTTGACTAGAAGCTGCCTTGTAGACATGCAAGGCTGTTTCTCATAATCACAAAAGATGTTAACATGTGCATGGAATGACAATGAAAATTCACAGGGACCAAGTTTTCTAAGAAGTAAATGATAATTTTGGAGTGTTTGTACCTTAGGGTGTTCAACTTAGGACTCGCAAAAAGCTCAGCAGTCTCTCCTTAAATGACTGACTCTTCAAATGTCTCTTTGGTGAAAAGTTGAATGTCAGAAAGCAGAGATCCTCAACATCATTAATCATGTCTTGATAACCTTGTCCTATAACAAGAGAGGACAACACAGCATACTCTATACATAACTCCCGCAGAGTGCTTTGGGTTCTTAAACATTGAAAGTATCATAGAATGGTTTGCATTGGAAGGGATCTTAAACCACCTAGTTCTAACCTCCCTGCCATTATAACCCCACCTCCCAGTAGACCAGGTTGCTTAAAGCCCCATTCAACCTAGTCTTGAACATATCCACTGATGGAGCATCCACAACTTCTCTAGGCAACCTCTTCCAGTGTCTTATCACTCTCCTAGTGAAGCACTTCCTAATTAGTAATCTAAATCTACCCTTTTACAGTTTGAAACCATTACCCCTCATCCAATCACTAGAAACTCTTGTAAAAAGTCCTTCCTCAGCTTTCTTGTAGATACCCTTACAGAATGATGTATCTGTCAAGAAGCATCACCACAAATGAGTGCATTATGAAATTTGTCAACTGCACGGAGGTGTTCAGCACCACAACACAGTAGCTCAGAACAGGAATTAAAGGCTATTGTCAGCAAAGAAAACTGCGGGAATGAAGTTTTGGTGGCATAAATATTCCAAATTGCAGTCTGATTAGATCAGTTTCCTAAGACCCACCAAAAGCTCACTGGTATTTTTAATAACCAAAACCATTTCAGGAATGATTCAGTGCATTAGTACAGATAACCAGTGTCAGCCCACATGACCTTGGCTATTCTCTCTAGTTTCCAGCTAATGGTCCAGAATTCTTTGGGTCCAGAGACCCATATCCTTCACAGCAGCAGCTGAAGTCCAGGCAGGATGTTCAAGAGCATCTGAGATAGTACTCGATGCCTGTCTTCGAGCACCTGATTACCAGCCCACGTCTCACCTAAAATACATTAGAAGCATACTCATTGACCTAACACTGTGAAGAAACAAATAAGAATTATCACATGAAAAGCAGATACTCTGACAAAAAGGAGCAGACTAAGAGCAGTAGACCACAGCCATGAACAATGCAATATTCTTCTGTCACCGAACCCTTCAAGCAATCAAAAGTGGAGACAACCCAGTATGATAAGCCCCTGCTTACCCTAGGACGCTTCCTGCACATTGCTCCAGAGAGGGAAAGAAAGAGATGGAGAAGAAAATTTTCTGTCACCTACCTGTCCAAGAGCTGGGGCAATACACTTGGGGTGGGGAAGGGAATATGCAATCAATGTTTGCCTGAAGACCATTTTTCCATTTAGTGAGATATTGGAATCAACGTGTTAAAATCAAAACATATTCATATTTCACACTTGCATTCTTTTAAACAATATTAACAAGATTAATTCAGATCATTTACAACATGAAAGAATACTTAGAAACTCCTAAAGCTGCACACAATGAACCTAACAGTCTGTAACTGCTTTGTTAAAATACAAAACTTTTCAAGCTGTCATAATAGATTCATGGATAGCAAGGTCTAGAGGGATGGGTCCATTACGCTTATCGACTCTGACCTCCTGCGTATGACACAGTCCAGAGCATTTCACCCAGTGGTACTACCATCAAGTCCGAGAATTTATAGCTGAATCGTGCCATCTCTTTCAGAAGGACGGACATCCAATCTTGATTTAAAGACTCTAGGCGATTAATTTACCACATCCCTTTACCATCTGTTCCAGTGGTTAATTAGCTTCAGTTAAATGTGTATCCTACTTGCAGTCTGATCTCTGTCGACTTTAGACTTTTATCTGCCTCTCTGTGTGGACATGATGGCTCATAATACTTTGATATTTCCTCTGCATTAGGACTGAAACGTGATGCCTAGACTGGAAATTTCAGGTTTAGAGTTTTGTTTTGGTTTCTCTTGTTGAAACCTTAAGACAAAGACTTTCAAGACATTGGCACAACACACTATAATATTTCATTTTGGAGCAATTTCAATGACTCAGTGTTAATGGCATATAATTTTCCAGATTTTGAGGAGTAAAAATATTATGTGCACTTCATCTGTTTGTTTAAAGTGTTTTTTCCTAATGAAGGCTGTACTGTGCTGAAGTGTGGAAGAAGGAGTTTGATCTAGTGGCAAGAATAGAGTGCTGAGAGTTTTAATTCTTCTGCCCCGATCCCAGTTCTGCCACTGCAATTTGATTTGTGAGCCAGGGGAAATCACCTCACTCCATTGTAAATAGTTATGGGGGATGTGTTACAAAGCGCACAGAGATTTTTTGGAGCTGGGCTGGTTGAATCACATTGAAAAACTGTCTGCCTGATACTGTGTACTTTTTAAAGCTCAGTAACTTTAGTTAACGTGATTTCAAAGTCCAATTGCAAACTTGAGTTTTAAGTGTGTCAGACTATTATGAAAAGTACTTTATCTACCAATTATAAAAAAAAAATGGATGAGAAACTAGACACGCACTCCTTTTGTACCTGCCATGTGCAGAGGTAAAATCTAATTTTGGTGCTAGCATTGTTTTATTGTTTAACTTCAGTTATTGTTATTGCTATGTCCTCTTTATAACCTTATTCTATATCATGCTTACTTGAATAATCCCACTATTAAACCCAGAACTCCATTCATTCTCTGGTATTGCACTTAGACTGTTTAATCTTCAAATGCTGTCCTCTAGCTGAATAACCTAAGTTCCTGGAGGCTGACCATTTCAAATGACTCTTTTTCTCAGAAATGTTATTATCTCTATGAAGTACAGCTTTAGTCTGTGTTTTGGACAATACAGAATTCAACCTTTTTCCTTTCTCTACAAGCAATTAAGTAAGGCTCTTCAGGTTACTGATTTCTTAGCAGATTTGATCATCTGAATACAGAAAATTCCTAAAATACCTGGTATTTTCACTATCTAAATCCTGTGCCACCAAAGTCTTCAAATTTACAATAGCCTGCACTGTTCTTGGTAAAGAAACTCTCCATTCCTGGTTCTGCATCACCCTTGGTAGCCTTAGGCCACACAAATGTAGAGTAGAAAGTCTAGTTAACTAAAGCTTACTCCTTAACATATTCTTTCTTTTTTTCCTTAAGACACTCGTAGGGTATCCTGCCACATCTACAAAATTGTCCAGCCTCCTCTTAGCCAGGCCACTCTCACAATGGACATATGAGCTCCACCACAGACATTCCCCAACGTTGCGCTTTCCCGCCTATCAACAGAGGCAGAGCTCCACATAGGGATACTACATACATTACTACATTCAGCGCTGACAACCTCCTTTGCAGTAACTCCTCTCCTGGTGCTAGAGGTAGACTGGGTGCTTTTGTGTGAAGTAGCAGCCCTCTGATCACATGCACTGGGGCACCTTTGCTGATGCAATTCAAATTCACACTCTTGGCCACTGCCCAATAGCTGCTATGTACAGATAAGGTCATGGTGGTAGAATCAGCCGTGCTATAATAATAAAGACTGTTCCTTTCTCCAAAGGGATCTCCAGGATGCACAAGGACCAGTGCCTGCTTCCTTCCACTGCCAGATGGTGCTACGCTATCCCTTCTGTTCATGAAGCAATTAGCACTGAATTCTGGCAGGGTACCAGAGATGGCCAGAAAACCAGAATTTAGGGAGTTAATTCCTTCCTAATCCTCCTCTCTTTCAACAATCATGGAATGCTCCTAGATCTCCTTCAATCAAGACCCCTAATTAAGAGAATAATTTCTTGAGCCTAATTAAAACCGAAGAGCCAGAGCCCAATCAGGTAGATTTAGAAAGATGTTCCCAAGATGACAGGAAGAATTTTTTGATGGAAAAGGAGGTTCAAAAAAGGAGGTTACACTGGTGTAAATGCAAACAAAGACACTCGAAGGAAGTCCAACAAATTCTTCTTGATTTTAATCCCCCTCTCCCTTGAACTGGTATAATCTCAAGTTTTATTTCCCTGATCTCAGCTTTTCTCAAGCCAGCTGGCACATTGTGGATACTAGTCATGGTAGCTGAATCAAGATAAATAACTGGAGACAATGGTCACACAAAGCTACACAGATTATCTCGTGGAGAGGCAGCTTTGCTAATTCATGAAATAAGTAAGAGAAGCAACGTTTAAGACTTTTTCCTCCCTTCTACATCTATTTTACTCTTGATGGATAATATATTCCCAAGATACATCAGGTACTGTGATCCTCAGCAGTATTTGTGCTTACATTGTTCAGACAACAACAAAAGGTGAAAAATGCTGTTTATCTCTCTACACAAAACACAACACGAAAAAGCACTTCCCGCGCAAGATCTATCTACTCAAGTGACACTGGGAACTGCTAGCTCAGGCCCATTTGAGAGTGCTAGAAACCTACAGCTAGGGAAGCACACTGCAAATCTGACAAGTAGTGACACTGCAAAGCAGGATTATCTGCAGCAGGAGTTAATGCAAAACGAAGCACTTCTGTAGCAGAGTGGTCAGCAAGGGCTCAATCCTGAGTGGTATGGGCACACTGGCCACCCAAATGACCCTTTGAGTTTGCATCCTGCTCTTCCGAAGCAGCAGACCTGGCCCAGGACACAGAGCAACGGTCCTCTTATCAGAAAGAAGCAGATATAGCTTAAAATACTGTCATGCATTGAATTGTGCAAGGCACACTAAAGTCAGGCCAAGTTATCTGGCCGTTATGCTGCACTGAGAACAAAATTTCCTTTGATCCATATTAAATTTGTGCCTTTTTATTTCATCAAGAGCTGACTTGCATTTAGGCCATGGGATAGGATCGAATTCATTATCTCTTGTCTCTTATCTTCTCTATTACTTTGCACTTTTCAAATTAAGTCATCCCAGTCTTTTTTTAACTTCATTTGGCATAGACTTTCCCACTCCTCCACGCTGTGCCTTTACTAATTCTGTGGGGCTCTTCTCTGGCTTGGTCTCTTCAATGGTCATTTAGAAATGAAGTAGCCAGAACTGAATGCAGTAGTTCAGCTGGAGCTTTAACACCAACTGATGTAGTTCGACTTTAGGATGTTCTACATTACCATTCTTCTTTCTTTCACGCAAACTGACATTTTTGCTGTTGTTTTTTTTACCAGGTCTGCACATAGAGACGGCGTCTTCATTGACACTTTTTTTCAAGAAGAGAGGTTACAGCCAAATAAAACATAATCCCTGCATGTACATATATATGTATATACACATACCTGCATGCAGTTTAAGTAGTTCTTTCCAAAGTGCATTGTTTTGTGCTTCTCAGTGCAGAAAAATATACTGAAGGGAGTCAAGATAAGAGATAAAAATATACATATATATATAAAGGGGAAAAAGAGTAGGTAGGTCTGACAAGCAGTAATGGCTCAACTTGAAGCA
The DNA here is from genome assembly GCA_013396935.1 of Baryphthengus martii. Lineage (NCBI taxonomy): Eukaryota > Metazoa > Chordata > Aves > Coraciiformes > Momotidae > Baryphthengus > Baryphthengus martii. The sequence goes on from VWZK01004326.1 coordinate 574,583, forward strand.
AGGAGAAGTTAAACAAAGAAGTATCGTTCTCTAACATTAGGAATGGTGGTGTAGTGGGATGGCTTGAATGCAGAGGTCCAGCAGTTTCTACCATCCTTCAGTAACAGGCAAGGCAGGCAGGGTAAGTTAGGTGGAGCAGACCCTGTACTGATTATGAGTACTCAGGAATTCTTCCCCACCCCGTTTTCTGGGATTTTGTGCAAGACAGCTCCTCGGCATGTGCTCAGCAGCATTTTATCTTGTTCACAGCTGATGTAATGTAGAGCCCAGTATTTACACAGAGTCTTAACAGCTGCTGAAGATAAATCAGTAGGAACACTGAAGTAATAATGGAACAAAAGAAAAAAATCCTGTTGTGGCTCTTGAGTGTCCCATGAAATGAGTAGAAAAAGAACTGTGTCTCACAGTAGCAGTGGTAGTCTATGGCTCTGGTAGAGCACACAGTGTTCCAGGGAGGGTTGCTTCTGACACGTGTCCACCTTTCTGGGTGATATTAACGGATCTATCGCTTCCTCTGTCCTCTGCCAAGCCTTCTTTGCATTGCAGGGTGAGGACTGTCTTGCTAGATGTCTCTACAGCACTAACTACAACAAAGATTCTATCTCAAGTCAGTCTGCTAAGTGTTACTGTAACACAATTAGCAGGCAGGAATAGAAAGCATTAACACTGAAAATTATTCCCAATTGCATATTCCTGTCAAATGGAACAGCAAAGTGTTACCTCTGCATCACAGTAGCATCTTTAAGTATAGTAGTATCTTTAAGTGTCTTCTCCACTGTGAAGTAACTCATGCTTTGGAATCAATTTATGCATATATATTTGTATCTACAATATATACTAAATATATAAATATATTCATACATATAAATATAAAATATAGGTCTTCTGAGAGGAAAAATACACTTAGTCAAGTTATTGGTAATGGCTATCCTTACGTTTAATGATTTAGGCTTGGATGCCAGAGACCTACACTGAAACCAAAGCCCTAAAAGCAGACAAATCTGGACACAATCCTGATTTTAATCATAATTCAAGGCTGGTCCTACCAGGAACTGACTAATATAAGGCATTTAGTTTTGTTGTAGACACTAGGAAAGCTCTTCCAAGTCTGCAGCTAAGCCTGTATCGAGACATATCAGCCACTACCACTAAACATGCAGTGCGGGATGCGATAAAACCTTGTTTTATCCGTGCTCATGAATTAAGTTATTAAAATGGTTTAGAAGCAAACTGTCTGTTGCCCAGCCCCAAGGCTTCTCTAATTCCTTATCCTCAGCCACCTACCCACTATCTCCACCTCACAGGCCCATGCCACATCCTCATCTGAAAAGTGCAGATCCCACTGCTCTGGTGGTAATTGCTAAGACCGTTTGAGTGCCCTGTATGTATCTGTGAATCAGCAATTCAGGAGTTACAGCCTACGCACAAGATCTTATCATTCAGTAACCATAGTGCCATTTGAGGTCACATACTTTGCTCTCAAAGAAGAGTAAATTACCTCAGCTCAACCCTAGGGGAACAAGACATAGCCTGAGAACAGTCATGGTGGAGCAGCTGATCTGAGGTAATCTGATGCAAGGAAAGCAGTGAGCCTAAAGAACTCGTTACTAGGTTCTGCACATACAAAGAAAAGCAGGACAAAGCTAAAGAATGTAAAAACATTGTTAATCACAAGCATTCATGACCAAATACATGTTTAAGCTCCAAAGCTTCCTGGGATCTATTAGTCTTCTATTCGAGCTGTCAGAGGTGTGTAAACCCTGACTACAGTCCCTCAAAACGAAATTCATGTACAGTTCCTCACAGAAAGATGGGAAAACAGCTTTGATGGATCAAGAGAGAATGTGCTACTTACTGTGCAGTTTCTCTTCTAATAATTCCCGTTTTACTGCAGAATCCTAACTCAAATCCCACTGATTCTGAGATTTTCAAAGTACTAACTGCAGTGTTTCCTGCAGTTCATAAGAGTGTATTACAGGATCTAGGGGATTATGACATCTGCATGCTCTTTCTCACAAAACTATAAACTGGAGTTCAAAATGGTAACACAACACACTTGGTTTACTGCCTCCTCCACTTCTGCTAAAAAACAGCCCAAGAAAAAGGTATCACATGGGGGATAACCCATTTAATGACATAGAGGAAATTCCTTCAGTGCTAGATTCCATAATAAACACACAGAGATGGTTGCTGTTGTGCAAAATCTATCCAAAGATATGGACGGCTCAGCATTCTATTGAGAGACAAATGAGAATCACCGAGTGTTGTTCTTAGCCCATACCCTCTCTTTTGCCATGCCATTCATTAGAAGACTGCCTGATAGTTACTCACAGTGGTGTGCTGATACGCTTTTCAGTATATGATGATATACTTGGGAGTACAACTAATGATTTGAATTGTTTGCCTGTGGAAATGTAGGTCATTCAGGTTTTTCAGTGCTTAAATCTACACAGATTGCTCTGGAGATCCCAAAGAATTGACTACTGTTTACATACGTACAGACAAAATCCCTTTAAAAGAAGTGAGCCTCTGAGCTGGGAACTGTCTTGCCAGATATGAGACTCCCAAGAAGACAGATCGTCTCACATATTGATACAACATCACAATGCAAATATCATATTGCAGTGTCGGGACAACATGCAACAAGTGTTTGGTGGCTCTCTCAAAATCCATTTGATGTGATCCATCCCTCCTCTCATTCCTTCTGTCTGTGCACAGCAAATGCGGTTTGTTTCTTCTCTGTCGCTGGATGCTTGGAAAAATAAGAGATGAAGGCTTGAAAAACATGCTGCATACCAGCTACATTAGCTGCCCTCAAGAGCCACAAATAGCCCTATTATTCTTCCAGAATATTTATATTACAGTAGTGCCTAGAGGCTCCAGCTAACAGCAGGGCTGTATGAAACCAGGCTGCGTGCCAGCCACAGTATAAATGCATGTTAACACACACACCATTCTCCAATGAGCCCGGGATCCTCACTGCAACCTCTTGTATATACCACAGAATTAAAGATTATTTTCTTCCCCCTCAAGTGCTCCCGTGAGACAGGGAGGTTCTAGATACCTGCAGCTCTCCCACTGCAGACAAAACCCTGGATAGTTCTGATAGGAAATTAGAGCAACAAAACTCAAGGCACGATCTTATGAGAGGGGAAGCTGGTATTTATTTACAAAATCTCCAAGCTGATTTTACTCACTTATACTCTCACAGGTTTCTTTCACTCATACTCTGTCTCTAAATATGTATTTTATATAGATATGTATTATTTTGAAGAAGCAGGCTGTTTTTGTAATTAGCTCCAGATCGTATTGGAAGTGGACGTGAGTTTACAATATACGCTAAAATTATGACATACTTCAAGCTGAGGTATTAGTAAGAAATCAGGGAGTTTGCTGCTGCAGAAACGATTATGTATACAAGCAGGCGTGACTTGTACTAGCAAATCCACCTCTCAACATCAGTAGTCTGAAGAATCTCTCCAGGTGATAGAGCAAGAATCAGCAATGCAAAGTGCAGCATCGCTGAAGTGTTACAAAAAGGGCTACTCACTTCACTTGATATATCATCCTTTTAGGAGGTGAAACATGTCAACCGAACAGCAGCTTACATTACATTCCTCACAAGGTACCCTGCCAGGAGTAACAGCCTCCCCACATACTACAGGGGCAAAAGGTCTCAGAATTAGAGTGAAAAAGGTCAATGTTAATTAATGCTTTATCTAATCACAGGGTAAGTGCTTCCAGCCCTAGGCAGCCTAAGATACTGGCTTAATCTGTCATATATAGAGAGTCTGGAGCTATTGTGATTGTAGCAATTTTTTAAGAGTGTATGTGTGTAAGCATTTGTTGCATATAATAGTGAATTCAGTATTACACTTCCAAGAAGTCAAGCATGTGTTTCAGGACAGATCTTCAGTGCAAGGTACCTCTAATTAGTTAATACAGACAAGCCACTAAGCACCTTCAGCTTCCCATCTTTGACTGCAGTCTGGGGCCTGCTCTGACGCCCAGACAAGAGCAGCACAGCAGGCTGGCACTCCAAAGCATAGATCACTGTTTTGCTACTAGGTACACAGAAGGCCGCATCCGTAACTCATCGTCTTTCTCTTCTTGGACAGCGTGCGGGCCGGAGGTATAGTGACAGAGTTACTATAGGTTCTGAGACAAGACCAATGGAACAAAACCAAAACCATAATCCCCAAACAAACGGTAAAAAAAAGGAGAACACATAGAAGAAGGAGGAAAGTGAAACCCTTTCACCTCGAAGTCATAACATCTCTTTTGATCTCCATCTCCTATTTCTGATTTGACAAGTATTACAAATTCCAAGCTCACACCCCACTTCCCTCCGGTGATTAATGTGCTACACTCTTTCTGAAAGCTTAAAGAGCTCTCCCTCCAGGCCACAACATTTGATAAAGAAATGAAGCCTGGCGATTAATAATTTCCAGGGCCGAGTTTTTGTTTAATAACTATCCTGTCAGTGATAGATCTAAAGGGCGAGGGTGTGGATCTGCGTGCATACGGAGGGAGTAATTTGATTGTGGCCGGGAGATTTGGCAGGCTGGCATTACAAAGCAGCTCTTTAGCAATGGCTGGAAAACCAGCATGACAAATCACTCCATTCTCTGCTTCCCCAGCCTACCCCCTCTCAACAGAGCTATCTCATTAGGCTCGAGCCAGCCAATCCAAGCCTATGATTCGGGAAATATTTCCTTCTTGACATTCAAGAGAACAATTCCTTACCCGGGGAAAATTACATTTAAAAATAAATGGAAAAGCATCAATCAGCTAGGAAAATACATTCCGTTTTTTGGATCTCTGGAGAGAAAGTGATTTTTTTATTTTATTACATTTAAATAGGACTGAAGGCCATGGTTTGATTTTTTTTAAAACTGAGATAACTAAAAAGATAGCATCGTAACATTTGCATATGAACTGTTACCTTTTCTTTATATAGAGAGAGTATTTTTCATTGAAGCTAAATCTTGAATATTTACAGACCTGTAGAGATGTGCTAGCAGATACCTATTAGCAGAAACAGATATGCTACATAGGATGAGAAATTATAAGGCCTATTCTGGGGTGATTTGTATGTGTTTTTAAATCAGCAAGCCAACTGTGTTTCCAGGTGAGCTTTTTAAGAATTCTCAATCCTTCCTTCAGGATTTAAAACAAAAAAAAAAAAAATCAAATTAAAATAGCTTTTCTTTAAAAGTAGTTCTCTCAACTGAACAGCACCTTGTTCACTCTTGCTGCCTTAGTTCAGAGAAATACAAGCTAGCCAAGCCACGAGAGAGTCATTTTTTCATGCATAGTAGCTCCAAACTTGGCCCATGCAGGCCAGTCATCTTTACAATATCTTTATATCAAACCGTCTTTATACCAAACCGTGCACTGAGCCATAAGGAAACAACTACACTAGTGACATCTTTCCTGGAGCATCCTGAATTCCTAGCTGAATTCAGGGATGGATCTTGTGCCTTCCTGTACATATAACACACTGTCGCAAGGAGCCAATATCCTACATCACTGAACATCTCTCCTCTCCTAACCATCGCTAGTACTACTCAGGCCTCTCCAGAGCCACGCATCACCTCTCCCACTCAAGGTTACCTTCCTATCAAATAGGCTAAACCCAGAATGAGCTGGGTTGGCTTAGGCAGCTTAAATAAGTGAGTCTTTACTACGCCAGCTGACCTGTGACAGATGGAATCAGAAGAGTCACAAGACAGACACTCAGAGCCAAGGGTGGTCACCCAGTGCCATGCAGCAGCAGAACCGGGACTATAGCTCAGGTATTCTGGCTCCTATTTCAGCTTCCCTGTTGATGAAGCTCGTTACTTTTACAACTCTGACAAAAAATACATTCAGCAAAACCTTCTAATGAGATTTCCCCACAAATGTATCTAAGGAGAAATTTTCATATTATAAGAGAGATTACGGATTTTATCCAGGGGGTAAATAACCTAGCACATTAAATGTGTCACTGCTAGGCCATGAAAGAAGAATTCATTACATCACCTTTTCCTAATGGGACATTATATCAGATCATGTATTAGTTCAGCAGTCCCGCAAGCTCTACCATGTCCCATAATTCACTGCAGAGTGTTGGAATTCAGGCTTTGCCCATATCATTACATGAAGATGAAGTGCTAGTGCTGCTCTGAATTACATTTCTATTCATTTTACTCATTTTTTTAAAGTATTTGCTTCTATACATAAATTGTTAGTATTATATAAAGATTTGCTAAGGCACCTTGCTGACAATTTTTCCTCTCTTCTACCCTGAATTAATAATAAAATGTAAATCAGTAGCAGCAGGTTATTTTTTTTTTCCTTCCACTTAATACAATGCTTGAATAACAGAGCATTTAAAACTTTACAATACATATTAAAGGCATTTAAGCACCCTTCAGAGTAAATACACCTTTGCTTTTCATCTTGTCCTTCTATACTTACCTTTTCCTATATTATGGCTGCTCTCTGCACCTCATACACTTTAAAACAAGGCCACCTCATTACATTCTTTCTTCTCTGCCTTTTCCTTTTCTGTTGGCATCAAAAACTATCTCTCTACTTAAAGAAAAATGACCGCACATCCCCTCCGCCACTCTCCACACTGCAAAGTGAAAGCTCGATGTATCTGGTCATGCAGGCAGCATTGTCCAGGCTGAATGTCAGGCCACAGTCACAAAGGCTGTAGCTCTATTCAGTTCTTTAGCTGGTAAAACCCTGGTGTGGCAGCTTTAGTCTGTGCTGTTACAAACAACTGACTATCGCTTATTAAGTCAGACAAAGAGCAGTTTCTAAGACTGTGCCAGTTTTTTACCTCGTTTACCCAATTAAAGCTATTGGTTGTACATGTAATTTCTGTTTTGTCAGTGACACTACTCAACCACTATTTTTTTATTCAATGGTGAAGTGACAGACGTCTTTTTAAAAAAAAATACAGTAAACAAAACCCAAACACCCAAACACTTTTAAAAAGCAAAACAATTCCCTGAATTATCTACCCTAGATTTTATGTGAAAAGAATTTACAAAATAACATCTTTTCTCTCAGCAGTGCTTTTAGCCTTGTAACAGGAGGATGGGTTTATAGTGTGAATGAAGACCGTTATCTGCACGACCGTCTTCCATCTCCCTGGAACAGCCCAGACTACAGCACTGTTAACTACTCTTGCTTTTCCAAGAAAATATTCCTTCCTCCCCTTCTCTGGGGTTCAAGCAGTTTTGTGTTATCTTTAGGAATGATCACCTCTCCCTATCTCTGTTACATCTTTTTTACATAAAGTTGACCACAGTTTGGAAACCATTGCCAACTTCAGCATCATTTTGTGGATGCATTTGTTTTGGATGCATCACCATGCTGAGAGATTGTGCAGCTTTGATCATTTCCTAAGCTGTCCTGGAAAAACAAGACCAGAAATAACAGCCTTTGCTTCTTACTTAAGGCTCGCTAAAACCAGAAGCTAGACTAGTCCATGACCAGTCAAGTGCACAACACCACGGTCATTGTCTACTTGTTGAGCCCACAGTACTCCAGAAGGAATCCGAAGAAGTTGTCACACACTTTTCCAAAGGCAGCCCATTTTAAAACATTGCTTATTTCCAACAGGACCTGGATATCTGTTTCAGTAACTCAGGAAGGAATATTCCAATGGGGTTCAAAAGTCCAGTCCAGGACATGCCAAATACCAGCTGCAGTGCTGGAGCACATTAGCAGCTCTGTGTCAGAAACCACACTGGGTGGCAGGCTAGGACAGCACTTAATAGTGACTCAGCCCTGGTACATCCTCAGTTTCTCCCAAAGTTGTCACCTTGTTGCCTACAAAAGTCTACAAAAGCTTTAGCCAGGTGGTAGAGCTGGAGTAGCCCACGCACCCAGCACCAGGACTGCCCTGCACCTGTGAGGCGTACCCAAGACATTAGGCAGAGCTCTTGCTCTCCCTGCAACCAAAGGAGCTGCAGATATTGGCTCACTCTTTTCTCTGTTTAAACCTGAAGTAAAAACAACAACGCCTTTGAGAGGGAAAAGTGCGACTGGAACTTGTCCAGGCAACTAATCTTGTGGGTGTAATTTTAGAATGGAGCAGTCTGGTAATCACACACATTAACAAGCATATCTTGCACTGCATCCCTGTGTGATGTAAAAACAATTTGGGAGTCAGCAGCCTTCTTTCCCATGAAAGTTATCACTAAAACCTTCCCTCATCACCACTCTTCAGGGCACGACTAACTTGCAAGGTGATCCCCTGGACACAGATCAGCTCTCCTCCATCCCTAGGAAAAGAAATTAATCTGTTGGGTATATGTGCAAATGCTTTTGAGACAAAGTCAGCTGATGGGGACAGAGACGTTTCTGTTCCCCACAACCAAGCTTCTGACACTTCTGTGCACCACTGCAATCTCCTTTCCACGCATTTGGGTGCTGTGTTACAGACTGGTCACTTTGTCTCCTCCTGGGCCTACTGTGATTCATATCAAGTGTCTGCAAACCATTCAAACACTCAGGCAGACCCTGTCTGAATGCATAAAATGCTAATCTCATTAGATTTCTCATTTTCAGTGTAATATTGTCACAGTGCTATGCACCACTGCCGCAGATTAGCAAACTTGCCAGGATGAAGCCCCACTAATGAGTTAACCCAAATAACACTCAAATCCCAAATCAGATTTAAAGTCATCTAGTCAGAGGACCCACCAAGGATGGGTGAGGGGTAGGAAGGGAGAAGAGTCAGCCTTGTTTTGACAGAATTAGTTGTCGAGTAAGTGAGAGGGGGGTATAAGGGAGAAGGAAAGCATGCATTATTTTCCTCAATAGGACAGGCTCAGTCAAACTCCAATTGCCCGTGCATGGCCAATAGCCCAAATGAACCTAAAAAATAATCTGCAGTAACACATACATCTGTATGGACTGTCAGCTTCTGACTTGAAAGAGAGGGCTACTTAGCTATAAAAATCAGGAGCTAGCAAAGCTTCTATTGCCATCATTTAATCTACGTTGCTTGGAAGGTCTAAGCAGTTTATAGATCTGAACTTGATTCATTCCAGCCAGGAAGTTGGAGATTAGGGGAAAGGCTGGTTTTCCTGTATTAGTTTCTTGTTCTTCCAATGACCCAATATGCTTATGAGACAGGCAGAGGCTCGAAGAAAAGACTACAAGGGAAGCACACATCTCTTACAATAAGTTTGCATTCCAAATAGGTTCTTAAAATGTAGCAGCAGCATTCTGAAGGGTAGAGTTGATAGGGGAATCTTTGTTTGTTTGTTTGTTTGGTTTTTCCCCTGATGTTTTAGATGAAATTGTTCTTTTGGTTGGAAAACACTGAATTACTGAAGCTGAAAACTCTCAGGGGTACACACTTGCTTCATTAGGCCTCTAGTAAGACACAGTTCCACCTCAGATTTGAGAAAATCTGGCCAGAGCCCAAAGAAGTACCTCAGAACATCCTGGCCAGCAGAATACTGTCCAGAATAGGGGAAACTTAGGATGCAAAATGGTCACCCACATCTTCAGCAATGGTGCAAATGCTAGTTCTTCAGGATGATAATTTAACTTCTCTTTAATGTTTTCCACAAAATATACCTTGAAAGGCCTCAGCTTTGCTTCACAGAAAACAAAACATTGGTTTTTTTGCAATGGTGGCATATTTTCCCTGGAGAGGTATATTGTTTCCTGTCCAACAATTTACCAAATAGTGTCTACAAAACAGCATGGCTTGTCACTGCACTCATTTTCTCCTTGTGGATCCAATCCTGCACATTTTATACAGGAAAGTGGTCCACTGCCCATAACAGGATTTTTTTGCCAATGGTAGGGGAAAAGACTTGCATCCTTTTTTGAAAATCCAAGATCTTAGCACCAGGACCACACAGTTGCAGAGAAGAGAAGTGAACTGTGTGTCATCAACAAATTTTTCTTCAAAATTTTAATTCCTTAATCTTTCCTTTGACTGTTGATGGATGGAGCTAGAAAGAAGAAGGTTTGACTCTCACATGTGGAATTCAGCTAAACAAAGCTGCTGAGAGAATCCTGTTTTGACTAGTAAATGTAACCAATTTGTTATGGAAATTTCTCTAGGCACTTTTATGGAACAAATGCTGTGTTAAGAAAACGTCTCTTCCCAGAAGCCATGCTTCTCAGAACACGCCTTACTGCTGTACCTTTTAACTATCGTGTCAACTACCAGAGCACGCAAGCTCACTCATCTGAGCCAGAATCTGGAGAATTCAACGTGAATCTGTCTGTTGATTTCACAATATCTTGATCCAGGCCTTAAAATGTGACAGCATAGCTTGCCTATGTTTCTTTCCACCTCTCACAAAGCAAACAGGTAAGTACTAAACAGCACATTCAAAGAAAGAAGGTCCATTTTGGTTTATTGTGTCGTAACGTCATTAGATCGTCCTGCTGATAAAGCATACCAATATGATGCCAACTTTTAAGCATAAGATATATTTCCCAGGTCACTCACATCTTTTTGACCACTAACAAATAGATTTCAGAGTAAAGGGCACGAAATAGTCAGCAGTCCCAAACTTTCCAAATGTAGTTAAGCTGCCAGGAACATGCTTTGTGTGCACAGATCCCGCCTCTTCCAGAGACAACTGCTCACAACAATCTTCCTGCTCCATGCTAACAAGGTACTAATAACAATAGTAATCACAGTTCGCCTGCTCAGCTCACCCCAGGAGCATGGCAGCAAATTGATGATCATTCCTCATTGTGAATTATGACACAGGCACATCACCTCACCCCTGGAATAAAGCAGCACCTGCCAATCCTGTTAAAACAGCAAGGGGAAAAAATGAAAGCCCTGCTGCAGCCAATCTGATTCCCTGCTGATTCTAATTACTCAGACGGGAATTTCACAATTGCTTCCTCCACCAACTCCTGCTCCGCACTCTGCAGACTTTGGCTAGTTCTTTCTTTTCTATGCCTACCGCCACTGAGTAGATTGGGTTCCTAATGAGTCTTGACACTAATGGTACAGGGAGACAGCACAATTACATATCCCCCTCCCATTCAGAGCAAACCTGGCAGGAAATGACCTGAGACCTCACACCCTTCTACCCCAAAGAATCCAGTTATAATGCCTAAGGAACAGGGCCAGCTGGTGCACACTCCCCCCTCCAGCAGCTCTCGCTTCGTTTCCCCTTTCCATTGTGCAGGTGGCTGGAAACAGTTCTTTATCGCCTAGTCCATGAGTGGTATGTTGAGTCTAATACAGAAGCCAGAGAAGCCCAGGCACAGTTGGAACTGAAGGCCATCAAGAGAGAAAAAAACCCAAACAAACACAACTCAAAAACCCCACATTATTTCACACATGTGCTGGAGAGCTCTAACACACAGTTGTTGTCTATTAGGTGTTTAACAATGTGTGTAACTCAGACTGCTTTAAAGCAAGGAAGGAAGAGACATGTGCTTCTGTGATTTCCATGTTGATTGTAGTCCAGGTGTAAAAGAGACTGGAGCTACCTATTGAACTGTGAGCTAATTACAAGAAGAAACAGATGCTGTCTGCTAATGAGGATGCAGATCCATGAGGAGCATCTTAGCTGGTGAGGAATAAATATGTCTTCCATTCCTTGAGTGAGCAGCAGCCTACAAAAGATGTCTTATGTCTATGACCCATGTCACCACATCATCTGAACAACTCACAAATGATAGTATGTTTGCCTCTGTCAAAAGTCCCATAAAAGAAGAGAGCACCAGCCCCAATATACAGGTGGGAAGGCAGAGGACCAAGGACATACCAGAGTCTGATCAAAGCATAAAACAGGCCCAAATCAGCTTATTTGCACTCCAGTGCTTTACATACAAAACTGTTGTTTGGCTAGTAACTCTCAACCCAGCATTTCATGTGTCATTTACTCTCTTCCACTCCTTTAGAACCCCATGATAGCATAATCTCCTACTACTATTAACCTCACCGCTCCTTCTGTTTTCCCTCAGGGGCCTGTAAGTCTTCTGCCTCACGGCTGTTTATCATGATGTATAGGATGTTCCTCTTAGCCCTGAAAGAGTTCATCTGGCCTTTGAGGTTCTTTCTCCTCTCTTTCACTCCAAAGTAACAACGAACTTCTGCAGTTCTCAGCGGCTCACTAACTTCTGACTTCTTACCCTCCCCACACACACCCTGACAGGTTCTCTGTACACCATGTACTTTCCCTTGGACAGCATTATCTGTGACACTCTAAGGTTCCCATCAGCATGAGTGAGCTCTCTAATTGCCATGCTTATGGATTACTACAGTTTAACACCGGGGTAAAAGATTGGAGAATTTATCTCCAGTGTAACTTCACTGGCAGCAGTTACAGCATGGATCATTTCAAGGATCATTTCAACTTTTTGCATCCTCTTCTCCAAAATTTGGTCTAAAATACATATAATTTTAAGAAAAAACCCCCACTAATTGCTCTTTTCCTTATTGACAGAGGGGCTCTGAACCACATCATATCCTGCAAGGCTTTGAGGGACAAGAAATTATGTAGAGAAAGCATCACAATGATGCAGGTGTTGCTATTCTATAATCCACTGCACAAAGCGTTCCATACTTGCAAAACATGAAAAAGGAGCAGTAATTTCAAGTGGCTCAGGGAATTCCTAATGGAGTTCTTTCTTTTTATTTTCCTCTCCAGTTTAAAAGTATTATTTACTGTAGTATTCAATTAAGAACAAGAGTTTACTATAGCAACCACAGCAGTGAGAGGTACTATTCATACACAGTCTCTGAAATACACGCTTTTAAGCACCTTCTTAGCAACACTTGTTGATAAACCTACAGCACAGGAGAGTGCTGGGTGGTTTGTAAGAGTGGCTTGCACAGAAGTCTGCAGGAACTGTATTGTTAAGTTCTTCCCCTTTTTCCGTGACCTTAATGTCCTAGAATTAGCACACTTGTGACCAGAGAACAACACTAGTAAATATACAAAGACGTCATCTTTAGACACGGATTACAAAGAAGGATCTGTCGTACGGCAGCTTTTCTCTGTGCCACTATGTGGCAGCAAAAGTTGCTTGCGATTCGCTGCATCAGTATCTTCACAGGCATTCCAGCTGTGACCTTGCCATCACTCATTATGGGGACCCTCTCGCATCCAGCATCTGCCAGCTGTCAGCATGGGACTCCAGGGAAAATTATAGAAGATTTCTGGAAAATTACAAGGGGCAGCAGAAGGGAAGATTTGATTTGTTTCTATTTTCTCTGTATAAGGGTGTTCAGGTGCCTGCAGTTTGCCAGCTTACTGACTTTCTTTGGCCTGGGTGTCTCTCTATTCTTCTGTAGTCTTCCACTTCACTGCTTTAGTTTTTTTCATGTCTCTTCATTTCATGTACTTCCTCTTTCCATGATATCGCTCGTCTGCTCAAATCCATTCCCCAAGAAAAGGGAAAGCCACAAAGCATCCTCTCTCCTTCTGATGTGGAGACTGGGTATTATTTAGACGTATCAATGAGTATTAATCATTATCTTCCTTGACAACTTTTCCTTCCTCAAGCTGCACTCCCTTTACAAAGGCACCTTCCAGACCCAACAAAGCTTCAAGTTGATGTGCGCTGGGAACACCCGCAATTAACAACTGTGGTTAACCACAAGCAGATACGACCATTTTAAACATGCCTGTCTTTGTCTAGACTAGATGCTAAGTGGTGTTTGAAGTATACTCACTTTAGATGCTCTGAGTGATTCTGTTTTCACATTCCCACCTGCTTCCCCTACTGGTTGAGAACATCGTAACAAATACATTCATGGTTCCTGTGGATTCGATATTCAGGATTCTCATTCTTTCATCGACTGAGGTATCATTGAATTCAAGCTGGCAGCATTCCACACGGCAAGACAGAAGTGCTGATCACTGCATCCTGATTTCTTATCTCATTATGGTCTACATTTTTAACTGATGTACTCGGTTGCATTTTCCACTTCCTTCCTAAAATCCAGCTGATAGCATGGTCAGGTAAGCACTCCACTACAGGGTAGCTACACTGGGGCAGTATCTGAAGCAGCTATTTCGTGTGCATAATGTGTATAATTTGTAAAATGTGTTGACATTAAGAGAGCCACATACACATACAGTATTACTGTTCTTTCCAGAAAGCTATCTGCAAACATGTTCAGAACTAGATACTACTACGAAATTAGGGAAGAGTGTCAGATTTACCCAAAGGCCAAACGCTCCTAGATAGGAGCGCCTCGTTTGTATTGTTATCTAGGCTGGAGAAAGCATCTGTAACACATGTAAGCAAGGATCCGATCGGCTGGAATTGGGCGCTGCTGATGACATCCGTTATTTCAAGCAGACTTAAGGGAAACACAGATGCACACCCCAGGCTCGGCAGAAAGAAAAAGCTCGGAGCACTCACGCAATTACAGCTGGAGAAATAGAATCACTGTGGTGTATCAGATTGCTCATTAACTTCCACTGCCAAGGTTAACACCTAGCCCCCTCATGTACGCACTGAGAAACTCTCTTTGATTGTCCGCTTCTCTCCTCTTGCCGTAGGACCCAAATCAAGCCCTGATTAGACTCGTTTTAATCTTCTTTAAAAAGCCATGGACAATTTTAAGTGAAATGATGTTGCACAAATTGTTTTAACTAAATGAACCCTATTTTGTCCTTGACTAGAATCATACCCAGGGTAGTAACAACACTGACAAGAAAATCAACAGGTGGTCTGTTTGTCTATTACCTGAGCATCCCATCTGCTTTATTCAGCACATTTTCAGTGGGAGTTGGTTGCGTTCACTTGGACTTTTATAGCCCAATTTATTAATGACTCTCCTAATCCAAAAGCTAGAAATTTCACTGCTTCACTTCAAAGAGATGTTAAGACAAGTTATACTCTTTGGCAGGCTAACGTCAAACAAGAAGCGTAGCCAAGGTCTCATTCATTAAAAAGTCATGCTATTCAGATCCAGCACATCCATTGCTTTGCTATTCTGGAGTGCATCATTTTATGCTGATACTTTCCCTAGTCCCACACTGCTACACATTTTGAATATTTTGTCCCAATATGGTCTGATTATTGCTAAGTGGGAAACCACTGCCAGCACATTTCACGGAGGCTGGATTTAATCTCAGAAAAGAGTGGAGGGTGAATATTACAAAAGCTCTTCTATTGCGTCATCCTTCAATTCAAACTATTTGCAAGCCACAGCTGGGCTTGGTATCCATGCTAAGCTCCTTGCTGCTCGTCTCTCCAAGAAAGCTCTCTTCAGCATAAAGTCAAAGCTCTGCTTCCTTAGCTGCGAGCCAGTAGGAGCTGTGCATTCCTTGTGGAGTGTGGATGAATATTCCCCAGGCCTAGATCCCAAACAGACTTAGTGCACTGACTGAGAACCTGAAGTCTTTCTATGTTATCGTCCCCAGGCTCCTTATACTTGATCTTTCAGTACCCCCACTGACATCTTGGAGGAATCCTGTGCATTACTCCAGGACCAGCTCCACAGAAAATGTTGCTGTAAAGTTGCCTTCCTTTTATATGGGAGAAAAACAAAGTTTTTCCTCAGTGTTCAAAGCACTAACACAGGTTGTGGACGCTCTGAATTCAGCTCCCTTCCTTGTTTGAGAGGTGTCAGGCTCTTAGCTCTCCAGTGGAACAAACTCACGCAACACACTAATTCCAGGAAAAGACTTCTGCTGAAACGGTAAGATTACTGTGAGAGATGAGGAATGCAATCAAAGGATAAGGAAGTTCCCTGAGAGACAGCAGATACAAGTTCCAATTCTTTCACCAAAGATTTTACATTAATACTTCATATTAAGTTGCTGGAAAAAAAATAGACTCTAAAAAAGCTGTATTGAGGTTTCCCACTTCCTCACCAGGTAAACCTCCTGCTCCCAAGTCCCTTCTCTGGCAGCTCCCACAGAGGGAACTGAAACTTCTTGGTAACATACACCTTCACTGTTAGAACTCGCTATTTGTGACACAGGTTCAAATCTCAGGAAGCTGTTGGCAAGGAATATGATCAGTCTAGGTGAGAAGTGTTTTGAAAGTAGGGTATTCTGAAAAAGAAAAGCTGATGCCTCAACTTTCAGGAAAGAGCACCCGTTTGTGAAGCCAAAGTGGGCAGATGTCTCATATGATACCACTGAACGTGGTATCTCAGTTTTAGAAAGGGACACAACTTTTAACATCTATCTTCAGCTTGCTTGCTTTTGCAATTCAGTCTCTGAGATGCCTGTTTGTCCCTGGATACTGCAGAGAGAATCTAGCCACCTCAGGCAGATTTGTGCTATTACAAGCTGTAAATGCTTATGTCTTTATGGCTTTGCGTCCTAGATATTATAGGAGTTGATATTTTATATTATGTTCTTTGGGGACAATTCCTTCACCTACACCCTGATGGCTTCTACCCCATATGCTCAGGTTTGGGAGGCAGCTTCTAAGGAAGAGATGCTGCCAGTCAAACTACCAGTGCTTTCAGCAGGGGAAAAAAAAAAAATCCAGGTTCATAATAATAGTCTAAAACTGACTAAGCCAAGAGACTATGCTGCATGGTCTGTCACAAACCCTCTAGATTATCAGCAGAGACCAGTGAAGTTACCTCTTCTCTGCCTTGCTGATGATTAGGCCAGAAAAGCTCTGCAGGGCTGCAATCAGAGGAGGCACTTTTGTTGTGACAAGATCAGCTCTAAGACCACCAGTAGGAAGAGCAACCACTTGACACAAATTTATTGGGACAGTCACTGGTTTTCAAGGGCTTGCAAATAGTGATTCAGCTCAGCAGCTGAACCAGAAAAAAAAAAAACACAAACCCATAAATATTTTATTTTATTTGGACAGAACCAAAGCTTTTGTTTTTAAACTCACCATCCTTCCTCTGTGTTGAACAAGTGCCCCATCTGAGACAAAATGCAACATTTTGTTCTCAAGAACTTGTAAGAAAAGCAGACCAGTTAACATTTAAAATTCAACTTCCTTGAGAGAGTAATTTTATATTCCTTTAGTCACTTCACTTTGTCCAGCAGTTCCTTTGTTTGCTGCTTCTGTTTCAGCCCCAGATAATTTGCTGTATAATGGTAGGACATTCAGTATGGTCAGAGAGTATCCAGGGAAAAACAATTTCCATAATTTACCCAGCAAGCCACTTTCCTGTTTCATTCACCCTTACGTAACTTGCTATGTTACAGAAGCAAATAGTAAATGCAGGATCTGTTTCACTCAAGAATTTTTCATCAATCAGGATCACAGGATCACAGAAAGAGAGTTGGAAGGGTGGCTAGGAAGGCCATCGCTCACCCTGGGGCAGGTTTTAGTAGAAACTCCTTGTCTTTGATTATTTTTGTTTATTGAAACGTTAGCCAGAGTCAAAGTGGTGATTTTCCCTGTTTATCCAGAGGTTATTTCTGCCTGTAACCAATGGCAGTCTTCTCCCAAGCATTCACTCTCAGGACAGAGGCTTGTTCCAGTGATTCTGATCCTTTCCCCTGCTGCAGTGACAATCTGTGGCATAGCTTTGCCTCCCATCAGACTTCCTGAGGAAAGCCAACACTAATGCCAGGTTTGGAGACAATACTGTCCCTCCATGGACTGTAATATGAGGCTGCAAAGCAAACTTTGCTTTCAAACAGCCATAACAAAATAACAAATCCGCCCCTTCATTTTCTACACTCTATTTTCCTAATTAGGTGGGTGGGAGAACAAATGTCCACATGCAGAAAGTAGGTGGGCATAGGCTGGATAAATCCCATGCTCCCAATTCTTGGCATGGAACAGCACAGCCATTATCCCTTCTAAATGTCAGGGAACTAGCTCCAACTCTATGAGGTGCCAGACACCTGCTCCCACTACTCCCAGCTTTGCCTTCTGCTGTTGCATCTCTCACTCACAGGCATTGGTGTAATTCCACTCTGCACAAATTGAGCCGTAAGTGCCAGGAAAGTGGGATTCTGAAAGCATTTCATAGAAAGGCACAGACCAGGGCAGCAACAGACCCACAAGGAGGGACACAGCT
This sequence comes from Baryphthengus martii, assembly GCA_013396935.1. Classification (NCBI taxonomy): domain Eukaryota; kingdom Metazoa; phylum Chordata; class Aves; order Coraciiformes; family Momotidae; genus Baryphthengus; species Baryphthengus martii. The sequence goes on from VWZK01004326.1 coordinate 592,548, forward strand.
GCCACTTCCATGAAGAGGAACCACTCAGTACTAAGACTGTGCATTGATAAAAAGCCAGCAGAGGGTTAAAGCAAGATGCTTTCTTGCGGGCAGATGAAGTGAAACGGATTTAGGGATTTTTTTTCAGAACAAAAGGAGGCAGAAGAGCCACGAAAGGCTATTGAAAGAGGACAGTGAGCTCTTCTATCTGACACATGTTGGTACAGAAGCAGTGGCAACAGAACAAGGTTGTCACACTGAAAAAGCAGCTCTTCCAGCCACAGGCTGGGCTGCAGGGCAAATCCTGTGCAGCAAAGTCCTCAAATACAGGGGAATCTATCTTAGTGCAAGGAGGCAGCAAGATGGGCAGAGCCTGCATCAAGAGGTCATCACTCCCTACCTATGATCAGGGCTCCCTACATACTCTTATCTACACAGTTTAAGATGGGCAGAGCCAGTGGATCGATCAGCAACCATAATGGATAGTAGAAGACAGAGCTGTGAGGAGGTAGAGGGTAAAGAAGAGGTGAGTGCTTCTGAGTTTCTTTCACTGGCCTCACCCAGGGACACACACTGCTTGTCTGGAGCAAGTGACTCTTAATGGACCATTCACCACCCTTTCCATCCACACTATATAGCAAAGCAGCCCAAAGGCCAGAAGAGAAGCCTGCTGCATTCCAACATGGTCCAGCAAACCTATCACCATTCTTTGCAAAGTGGAAACATTTAACGCCCCAGGCAGCTGTCAGCTCACACCCTTACTGTAGAAGCACTGACAGTTTTGCCACAGGGACAGTGTGGTACCCTGCTCCCCAATCTGCACACAATGTGCCACAGTGCTCATATCACTCTGGTACTTTCTGCTGAGAAAAACCAACTGGTTTAGTCTGGAACTGGTTGGAGAGCTCACATGCAAGCACTTTGGTCTTCCAGCACGTTTTGGGAAGGACGATGCCAACAGACAAGAGTAGTAGCTTTTCCACCGGAGGCTTGGAAGCAGAAAGAGGCATACTTGGCCACATTGGAGGTACAGGGAATATGGGTAGGAAGAAGAAGAAATGAGTGGCACAGCCCAAGATGGTCACTCCTGTAGATAACTGCCAACACCTTCTGCTGGGTTCAACCACTATTTACAATATACAGTTCTGCGACTGAAGGCGTATCAGTCCCAGATTCCTTGGCAAGTATGAACATAGTCTGCCATTTCTGATGTACTCCCTCTTGTTACACAAGTTACCGATATAAGCAGTGTTATTTATCCGCTGACTGCTCCACAGCACATCGCAACCCTTGTAGTAGAACAAGTAGCTTGCTTCACGCCTCTTTGGGCAAACATGCAGACTGCTAGCCACAGCACTGCAAATCAAGCAAGTCGGTCGGCAGCAAACCACAGAGACAGGTGAGAAAGTGAGCTGGTAGCTTGCTTTTTACTGCATCACATGGCTTCACCATTTGCATGGAAATAGCAGAGCTGTTCAGTTTTGATGGCAGTAGCAGTACCATCACCACGACTTTCAGGTGCTTCAAATTACCTGCTTAGAGAAAGCCTTGTGCATTAGTAGCACACATTTAATGCATAGTCCCAGCAACAGTAGTGTGATCTGAAGGCAAAACACATCTTGCGCTTGAGGAATTGTGTTTCACCCAAGAAAAATGGGATACTTTGCAAGAACACAACTCTTTCTGCAATACCATGCTGCTCTGGAGGCTGCCTACTAAAAACATGAAATAATATGCCAAGCAAAACACAACTCTTCTTATGACTACTCAGTGGTTTCTCAGGCATAGAGAAGCACTGCTCTCCCAGTACAAACCATTTGTCAACCTAATGCTTCCGCAAATGACAGACCAGTTCTCCCCATGAGTGGCCCTTAGAAAAGGTCTTAATTATACCATGCTAATTCAGAGGAGGAAATGTATTGATTGGCATAGAAACAGAAGAATATTCCCAGTCTACTTTCCACCTCATTTCCAAACTCATATGACCCCCCATATGTCAGCTCAAGTAGCAGTATTAACTATTAGATTTTCTGTGGAATTGGTGAGAAGCAACTTGAAAGCTCTTATGTAGGAACTTAGTCTTTCCCTCTGAGAATCATAAACATTAATCAAATCATACACTGCAAGATAATAATTTTAATTGATATCACATAGCACCTAGCAATTCCCTACCAAGTTACAGAAGTTTGAACAATGTTCAAACAAGGCAAACGTATTGTCCTTCAGGAAACAAAAGGCGAACAGATAGAGAGGGAGCAAAAGAAACTGAGAAATTATGTAGATTTCAGCCACATTCTGAGTCTTATTTATCAAAGAAAAGGTCACTATATAGTGCAGAGTTTCTGTTACTGTATAGTTTTGTTAAGGGAAAAATCACTATTGAAAACTGCAAGATATGTGCCAAGCACATATTTTTCTTACTGAATTTTGTCTTTTCTGACTTCATAGAGTGCTTCAAAATATGTTGCTCTGGGCAAGTATCCTTCTGAAAATCACTATTGAGCAGATTAACATCTAGGACATAAAATACGACAACAAGCAGTTGTATGTGGAAAGAAGGAGAAATACTTGCCTAACAATGTCAGCAGGTCAAATTTTAAGCCCAGATAACCAGTCTGAATTAAATCCATTTACATGAACACTAACCTGATGTCAGCAGGTTAAATGAGCTCAGCATCTGTCAGCCAAACACACAGTACACTTGAAATCTTGTTGCTTGGCTGATACGAGTCTCATTGTTGAGAGTCACGTGGATTTCTGCTTCTGGGGTATTAACTTCTTTTCAGCCAGCAAAATCCACAGGATCTGTTTGTCTTGGAAGCAGAAAGTGCCAGCTGTCTACTTCACCTAGGATGAATAAATGCAGATTTACTGTTTCAAAAAGACTTATAAAGAATAGTAGTTGTCTGAAGCCAGAAGCAACCTTTTTCATCTCCACAGGCAATCTCCAGACATGTTTTTCTTTTAAGATACCTGTAAAATCTGAAGTCTGCGTATGAAGACGATCAACTTTTAGAGAACAAGAAAAAGTCAGATTCTAGTTGGGGCTATTGAAAAAGTTTCTAGGTTATGTTTGCATTACGTGCTGTCTTGGAGAAGTGCCCGATTCCAGGTTATACAGGAAGCATTAACATGGCCAATTGTGCTATAAACATCAGAAATAACACACAGTCCTTCCTGAGTTAGTCTCACAGCATCTAGCTTGAGAGAAGGAAAGTAGAGGGAAGTCAGGACAATGGAGAAGGAAGAAGAAGAATCGATGACTCCTAACAGGAAGGACAGAGGATGACTTCTTTCAGGGAGGAAGATGGAGATGAGAGCCTCTAAGTTCCACTAGTGTTATCTATTTTCTCACCTGTGCAAACCAATCCATGAAATTCAGCAGGTTAGGAGGTCTGTCTCCTAGTGCAAGCACAAAAACAACACCTGCTGTTGTTATTGCCAGAGAAAACCAAATATCTAACAGGAGGGAAGGGAGAAAGAAGCATAATGTAGATGGCTTTTTCCCCACTTAAATGTAACCCAGTGCTAAAAATCTCAGCTTGCACTTGTTGTCCCTGACACAGAGGACTAGCAAGCAACCACAAATCCTGATCCTATCGTCATCACGGCAGGTTAAGAACAAAAGGATGTTTGGACTTAATTACTCCTATGTGAAAACAACCACATATTTGGATACAAAACCAGAAAGGCCCTAAACAATTTTTTTCCAAAATAATTTCAAAGCTTCCTATGCAAAATTTCATTTCAAAAGACCCACCCATTCAGGGTGGCACAAATATCACAAAATACTGTGACTGGGATAGAAATCTCAAAAATTTCTCAGACCACTGCAAACCTGAACCGTAGATCCATTACATGTGAAATATGAGATCTACTTCTGAATCCTATCTGGCACACTTCTGTTCCACTGTTGTACCTGTCTTTAGTGGTTGACTAAGCAGTATTGTGGCTTCTCTCCTCACTCTGGGCCGCTTTGGGTCTCCAGCCTGCTGTATCCAGCATGTACAGTTGCACTGGAGAAAAGGCAGATGGTCACCTGCACTCAAGTACCTGCCCCAGCAGCTGCCCAACAGCACAGCCCATGACAATCTAACCCAATAGCTGGGAGCACGCACCAGCATGTCAGATGTTCCTTCGCAGTACATGTCCCACAACCGTTGCCTCACACTGAAAGAAGCCTGAAAACATACTCTGGGTTGCTCTGAACCTCAAGAATAGGTGAAAACACAGATTCACAATTAAACCAGCCCAAATACCTTGACCTAGCTAAAAAGGTGCACCATCCAGACATTATTGTAGGAAAAAAACTCAGAGAGACTCCCACTAACCTTATTACTTCACAGATCTCTCCTGTACACCTTAGACACACACTGCCAGTGTTCAGAAATGTTATTTTCTATCCACTCGCTTTAAACTAATTTCATTGCTGCAAAGGTGTTGTCTCTTTGTTAGTAGGGTTTTCATAAGCTTAGCTCCAGCTTATATGTTTTAATAACTTACTCAACTAGCCTGTGCTTGCTCATTTCCCTTTCAACTAGCAGTGCAACCAGGCAAGTGCAATTCAGTGGATGAAGCAGCTAAGAAAAATTGTTTAACTGTGACCTTAAGCAGCCTACTTATGACAGAAACCCTCTCCCATTAATCAGTTGCACTTTGTCTATAGTACTGGCTTCGTGCTCTTTATAGAGCCTTTCATTGCCGAAAAGCTGGTGGATAGCTCAAGAATGTCAAAATTACATTCAGATTTCAGAGTACTGAAAAAAAATGAACAGGAGGAAAAAAAAAAAAAAAATCTTGACAGAATTCTTACGCAGCTTCCAGATGCTGCAACACATACTTTCAGCAATGTGGTGTGGCATTTTCCTGTGTTATTTGAGAAAGTGTGTAATCACCCGGTTGTTGGGCTTATCATACAAGAAGTTGCCAGCAAATAACTGTTATCTCTCAACTATGAGATTTCTGTCCCTGGCTGACATTGTTGATTAAAGAGTTCCTGTGGCGAGCAAGTGTGGAAAGGCAACCATTTTAGCTGGCGGTTTATTGTTCCCCATTCATATTATTTTTAAAAAAGGATGGTGTTTACACAAAGGACAAACAGCATCATAGCTGGAAAGGCAGAAGCAACCATAAGTCTATAGAAAACCAAGGTACAATTCAGCACCAGTGCAAGATTGTTGATGAGATTTTTGGCTGAGGCTGGTCGGCTGCATTTAGTTTGACAGGTATGATATTCTTCCTGATGCAGCTGCCTGCCAGAAGCTGTAGGGAGCATCCTGATTAGAAAAAGGCCGTTCCAGAAGCTTTTCTGTCCTGAATAAGGCTGCACTTGTGAATCCTGGTGATTCCTGCAAGTCTTGGTCAGAGGGATACGTGCAGCAGAGTACGAATCTTTTACCTACTCACCAGTACTCTGGGAGTAGCCAAGATTCACAGGAGTACGGGACGCCTGGACTTCTGCAAAGAAGCATTGAGCAGTTAGACAGTAATCCCGCTGGGGGCAAAGACTGTCTTTGGAATCAGTGCCTGCACAGCACTCAGTGCTCTTGTCCTAATGCTAAATGGTTTAATCGAAAGAGACACCTCTGAAATCAACAACAAACACAGTTGGGGCTCAATCTGTACAGCCGTATCTGACCTCCTCTTAGCTGACAGGGAAGAGTATCTTCTTTTTATACGGGCAAACCCCAGAAATAACATACGGAAATTGAACAGGGGAGACAGGGCACAGGAAATAGAAGGGTTAACACATTCTTTTCTGAGAAAGGGTGTTACTCCCTCCACTGTTGGTATCAAAGCAGCTCTGGGCACAGTGTATCCCAATGAGAGAGCATGTGGCCTCATTTGGCACTTTTTCCACCAGCAGGAGGCTCTTCTGCAGGCTATTCACAATCCAACTGAGGCTGGCATCCTTGCCTGGTTGAAGCTGACATACTGTGCCACATTATGAATGGGAACAGGACCATCCTAACAGATTAGCATGAACACGGGCTTGCCAGAATACCAGTATGTGGATAATACTTAAGTGTTAAAGGGGGAATCTCTGTCCAAAAATGATGAAATGACAGTCTGTCTTCAGCTTGCCCAGCTACAGTTAGGAAATCTGTCACAGGGTACCACAGCTGAGCTCAGCACACCCCAAAACCATTTCTGCAGCCTATGTCAAAGAAGAAACTCTGTTTCAGCAATCAGGTTCTCTAGAGGACACAGGTCCCCTGAAGAAAACAGTGAAAGTCTCAGCAGATTGGTTATTTTTCTTGCTGGAATGACTTCTTTGTCTGGTAAGATGAATTTAAAATTTCTTCTGCTTCTTTTCCAAGGTAATTTATATACCTATGGGCTTCACGGTAAATTTTGTAGTATGGAAAAAAAGTTTAGGGTCGGATTGTCATGAAGTCTATGCAGACACATAAAATGGGCGGAAAGGTAGGAGAAGCCTCTCCCCATTTCTTACTGCCTTGTGAGCTTAAAGCAATTCTCCAGGTTGCGTCTGAGGCTCCCATTTGCTTCTTGGAGAAATACTCTGGCCAAGGCAGCTGCCACGCTGCTGTGTCTCAACAAGCAATTCAGGCTGAGTACCCTTCAAGCTTGCAGAGTATGAATGGAATGTTTGCAAGATACTTGTTGCACAAAATCAGGAGCTATGGTGTGTAAGACACGGAAAAGTCATACTCACAGGATTAGCATCAGCACAGCTCACTTGGAATTCTCCTTTACATTTCAAAATTAGGGCTTTTCCCATCTGTAGTTGGAAGAGGGACCTACTGTTTAGGCTGCACAGGTAATTTACACAAAAAGTATACTTCAGCATCCTTCACAAGCAATTCATGTCACCTCTGAATACTCTTTTCAGAGGGTTTTCATAATAAAAGAGGAGAAAACCAACTATATTTGCACTAATCGTTCCTAAAGCGTTTGACACTTTTCAAAGGTGTGTGTTGAAATGCAGAAATATTTTTAACCCCAGATAAGTTCTTGAGGAAACGTTTACTGCACTTCAGAGAAAATGTAAATCAAAAGTGCCAAAACTGTGTCAGTAGACTTCATTACAGTTTACTTATTTAAGCTGAGAATGAAAACAGAGTTCTGGGCAAGTTTGTACTCCTGCATCTCCTTTTAGATCTATCTGTTTACATTTTACAGTTCTAAGGGTGACACAAAGGTGGCAAGCTGCTGAATTCTAAATGTCCCTCAGTAGCCGGAACATTGTATTTCCATGCCTTTCAATGAGACATATTAATTATTTGTCACATACCTTGTTAACATAAGGAAATGTATTCAATGAAGAAATTAATCTAGGCAGCCAGTCATGGACAGATGAATTAAAGTGACCAAAAGGAGGTTGGAGCAGAAAGCAAGGAAGAGAGAAAGGACTGCTAAATATGTGCAGCCTCCAAATGCTTTTCATATCAAACACAAAGTCTTTAGAGTGAAATCAGCACTTCCCAATGCAGAAACCCCTCTCTTCCTGCTCCTGAGCAGGAATACGGGTTGGGACCATGCTACTTTCTTGACGCTTGACCTCTCTGATCTGTGCTTTCTCCCTTGACCCTGAAAACAGAGGAGGAGCAGCAGCTAGTATGTGGGTAGCTTAGAAGAGATGTGAAGATCCTATGAATCCTTCATCAGGGCTCACTGGGGACCCATTTTGGAAGGAATGAGAAAGCTGAAAGCATTGCCAGCATTATGCTGAGCTGTTGCTCTCTGGAGTCCAGTCTTCTGGCAGACTGTGAAATCAGAGGACTTGGATTTGAGACAAGAATAAACCGAAATACAAAATAAGGTTTCTTCGATATCACCTTTTTTTTCACTCTTGTCACCCTAGGGCACGTGGACACCACAACAGATCATTGCCAGGTTCATTATTCTAACATATTTTTTTCCACAGTGTTTTTGAAGGGAAAAGTAAAATTCTGCTATGATAACCAGGGCTAACTTTTGGCTATTTCAAACAGCATATCAAAGCCCCTCATGCCTGACAGCTAAGACACAAGGCTATTGCCATTGTGATGGATTAGCACTATGGCAGCTTCTTCCATTCCAGGTTAGTCTTAGTGATTGCCCCAGTCATTGAGAGCCAAGTTCTGGCTATGGTTTCAGGAACTTAAACACCCCATGGAAGTGTAAATTGGCCCTATTCACAAGTAATTTAGCCAAGAACCAGTTGACTTACCAGGCAAAGCAGAAAGTAAAGGAACCCAGATCTTTGCTTCAGTACCTAAAGGGCTGTGAAGTCACATGAAATTTGGAGTGAACAAACTCATTTAAGGTTTTCCCACCACTTTTCCTCTTTGGCTACAAAGGAAGCAGTAGCAACTTGGGCACATTTCTAGCAAAGAAAGACTTCAGGAGCCCTGAATAGCTTCTCCTGAAATAGACGGGTCCGTGTAAACTCTTTGGCATGACTCCCACTGCCTGGCCAAGGACTCATTCCTTTCAAGAGATGGCTTCAGGCCACTCATATCGCTGCATTCAGATCTATTCCTTACTCGTAACTCAGACAATGAAGCCTTTCCCACTGCAAAGCACCAGGAAAATCTTGAGCATTGCCTCAGTGTTGTACCCTGCTCACAGACATGGCTGAGTGGCTGACTACCCTGGGAACGGGGAAAGGGTTCTGTGCCCTTTGATAGAAGGGAATGATGCTTCTTCCCTCAGGAGGCAAATCCTGGCTGTACAGGCTTGCTGGGCTCCAGCAGCCACAGTTGTTACACATGACATGGAGAGGTGCATCTTGTGGTAGCTGTTCTCCTGAGTTTTACTTTTGTTTTGTTTTCTTCTTTAAATAAGAGGAATTTAATATTTCATTATTTGAGATCTGTTGCTTTCAAATCTGTCGTCTGAGAAACTGAGATAACTGCAGCCTGGAGACCAGCCAGGACTCAAGGGAATTACAGTCCTAGACTAATAAATTTTGGTCTGACCTAAAGCAACCATAAATCCTCTTACTTCACTCATGTCACTCTAAGCTCACCATGGTGTTTCAGATTCTGAACACTGTCCATGCCCTCTTTTCCTGGAAGGAGGCTTTGATAGAAAATTTGTGTCTAATGAAGCATTCCTGCTAACGACAATCCTTCCTATTAATTCAAAATACAACAAAAAAAGATAGGCTTTTGTACTCTGGAGAAGATGAACAGTCTTAATACTTTCTGTTGTCTCCCCCAAGCATTTCAACTTGAAAGCAAAAGTCCTTCTCATCTTTCCTTTGCTGGCCTAATCTCAGCAGCTCCCTCAGAAAACTGATGAAATCAGAGTGTAACCTGGGATCTCCAGCAGAACTTGAACACGCTCATTTAAAGGCCTCCTACTTCCCCATAAAACAATGATTCGGTGTCACACAAAAGAGTTTTGTTGTTCCTCAGGTCTCAACAAGAACGGTAGAAATTGCTGTTACCCAACAAGAATTAATCAGTTTACAGCATTAACCAGCTAACCCTCGTAGCACCCCAGTGAGTCAGGTAGGTGAAACTGGACGAACAGTTTAAGGTATAGGGTAGGCTGGATTTGTGCAGAAATACTGGTACATAGCACACAATTATGTGCAACTGATTCTAAAAATCTGGTCCTGAAAGTTAAAATCAGGTTTGAACCACAGGTAAAACTAAGACTTGGTATATTTTGTCCCCAGTCCTGCAGGAGAGATAGAACTGACTTGCAGTTTGCAAGGCTTTCAAAGGTAACTCTCTAAACCCACAACAACCTCCTACACTCACACAGAGCCCAGACTGCTCATTTGTTGCTCCCATGTGCTCATTTGTGATTCACACAAACCACTCCGTGACTTGCACTGTCATCACAGAGCACTTGAGATTCAAAATCAAAACTTTGTTTCCTGCATTCCTACATATGCTGTGATTGCTTGCCCACCAGGGGAGTCCTGATATTCTCATCTACCTTCATGAAGGATCATTTGTCACTTCAAGTCCTCTAGCCACCTGGAACATGGAAATTCCATTTACATAAATGCCAGGCTCGGGTTGTCTCTGCTCTTGCTGGCTGTCACTGCAGCCTAATTCATGGGTGGTCACGTCAGCCCTTCACCCTCTCACGGCACCTTAGACTTACAAGCAGTAAACATAAAAGCGGAAGGAGGGGAAATGCATTCTTAGCCTGATGCACAATGGGAAGCTAAGCATGCAGAAGAAACTTAAGCGATTTTATACAATCCTTGAGAAGTTTCAAGTGTTGCCTTTCCACACCAAACAGCATCCAGAACAGTTGTTGGCATAAACAACAGTCAAGCTGCCTTTCCTACTTGCCAGAAGAGCAGGTCCAATAGGACTTAGCGACCATGATTTTTTGCACCACAGCTTCCAGCTCAAGACTTCATACTAATCAGCCACCAATTTTTTTGTGGGTTCCAGCTTTGGAATGATATCCAAGAGACTCAGGCTCAGGCGGGTGAGGGTATGGATTCAGCTCCACTCTGGGCCATGGAAGGCAATTCTCAGAAATCTGCAGGAATTCTGTTTCCCTAAACCTCAGCTGAATTTGACCCTTACTGAATTTTAATACAACCGGCAGAACTCTTGCATTACAGCTGTCTTCTCTTCATTTAGTTCATAGTTCAAAAACTAATATTCCCCATCTATCAGTATTTCACAGTGAGTTATTTGTTTAGTAGCAAAGAAAAGTGATTAAAATATACAACATGGTGAAAATCACATTCTCATCCTCTGCGCTGCTGTATAATTCACGCTGAAGAACAAATGAGATTACAGCTCTGGGACTGTCTCCAGAATGAGTTACATTTGTCCTGTTTCCCATTCTTGTTATAATCTTTGTCAAGACGGTAGAATGATACGTCCCATTTGCTGTCCCCTTCACAATATTTGTCACACTACTGCAATAATAGAGTTGCTGGATGCCCATATACACATCATGAATTATTTGTTGATGTAAGGAAAATTTTCTTGTATTCTCTTTGGGTAATCTGTCCTTCCCTCCAAATCCAGAAGCAGGTACTGCTTGACATTATTCCTTTCTATTGTTATTAGAATGAGATTTGCAACTCTCAACCTTTTGTTTAGAAGGGGTAGAGGAGGAGGGAGGGAGTGAGCAGCAGAGTGGCAGACAGTGTATCACTTTGTAATTGCAAAGAGGGATCCAGGTGTTGGCAAAGATCAAACCTACTAATATAATATCACCAGCCCTAAAGGGCAGATAATTGCGACAGATAAATCACTGTTCAATAAACACACCATTAGAACAGCCATCAAACTCCTAGCACACAGCTTTGAGAAAACTTATCTTCTTAAGCAAGCATTTGTGCAGGATTGATAGTCATCAACTAATAGCATTTATTTAAGCTAACTTCAAAAATGGATATGCTCTGGTTGCTGCTGAGTAAATGCAAATAGGAAAAGCAAAGGAAAAAAAACCAAACTGAATGCATGAAAACCGGTAGCAATGCTTCAAAATTAATGGGAAAAGGAGGGAACAAACATTACCCTGTTTTTATTGCACTACTAGGAATGCTTCACATGGCAGAATACTGGAAGGGGAGGGGGAGGGTTTCAAGTGATCACCCCGAGCAAGCAATCCCCTGTTACTTTAGAGGTTCATTTTAAAGACTTACCTGCTCCTCCGTGGTTGGAAATTATGTGAGAGTAGACTTACTACTGTGGTCTTCAACATCTCTGGAGCCTGTCTTGGCTGGGAATTGGGTGGTTTTGAACGCTGGGCCATGGCGGGAAAACGCGACTCCGAGTTCAGGCCCCTGAAGGACCCGCCCCCGCTCTGGGGAGGGACCTACCGGAGCTCTGAAGCAAGCCCTCGGCACCTGGAGTCAGAAGCGCTCTGCAGCCTCTCCCGCCCCGTGGGGAGAGCCCCGGGGTCACTAAACGCAAATTTCGAAAACAAGGAAGCGGTGGCTGGGCGTAAGGGAAGAGTGAGCAGAAGCAGGCAATACAGAGTTCGGGGGGGACCTCTGTCCTGCAAGCCCTGAGCTGCTCAGGCCCCTTAGCAGCGAGCAGCTGAGTGTGAGGAGGTACAGATGAGGAGCGCTCATGGCTTCCTCTGCTGCGGCTGCCAGCGGGAATCGGCATTTGCTGTGCGAGTTGCAGCTGGAGAGGGAGATGAATTTGCTCCACTCTGATATGCTCAAAGCAGCTGTGTTCTGGCAGCATGGCTTGCTGGTGCCAGCCACGCTGGAGAGGACCCAAAGGAGCGTACCAGAGGGGAAGGAAAGCAGACCAGCTGAATCAGACTGACAGCAGAAGATAACGGTAACTCATCAGTAAGTGTGCAGGCTACAAGTTGGGCGGGAGTGTTGATCCGCTTGAGAGTAGGAAGCTCTACAGAGGGATCTGGACAGGCTGGATCAACAGGCCGAGGCCAACGGTATGAGGTTCAGCAAGGCCAAGTGCCGAGTCCTGCGCTTGGGTCACAACAACCCCATGTAGCGTTATAAGCTTGGGGAAGAGTGGCTGGAAAGCTGCCCAATGGAAAAGGACGTGGAGGTGTTGGCTGATGGTCAGCTGAATATGAGCCAGCAGTGGCCAAGGAGGCCAACAGCATCCTGGCTTATATCAGACATACTGTGGCCAGCAGGAGTAGGGAAGTGAATGTACCTGTCTATTCAGCACTGGTGAGGCTGCACCTCAAATTCTGTCTTCAATTTTGGGTCACTCATTACTAGAAAGATACAGAGGTGCTGGAGCATGTCCAAAGAAGGGTAATGAAGCTGGTGAAGGGTCTAGAGAATGAGTGTTATGTGGAGCAGCTGAGGAAATTTGAGTTGTTTTGTCTGGAGAAAATGAAATCACCTGAAAGGAGGTTGTAGCTAGGTGGGGGTCAGTCTGTTCTTCCAAGTAATAAGCAACAGAACAAAATGAAAAGGTCTCAAATCGCACCAGGACAGATTAGGAAAAAATTCTTCGCTGAAAGGGTTGTCAAATATTGGAACAGGCTGCCCAGGGAAGTGGTTGAGTCACTGTCCCTGGAGATGTTTAAAAAACATGTAGATGTGGCACTTAGAGACATGGTTTAGTGGTAGCTGGCAGTTCTGGCTTAACAGTTGGAGTTGATGATCTCTAAGGTCTTTTCCAACCAGACAGTCTTTGTGATATATGCTATATCATGGAGGTGTATGAACAACATTTGTGATCCAGACCAAAAGTCCGTCTAGGACAGTTCACTGTCAGACCTTGCAGGGCTGGTAGCAAGGACCTCGATCATACTGGAGCTAGCACTGGCACAGACCACAGAGCAAAGCAAACACACAGAAGGAGCACAAGAACATGCTGCCCCCTCAATAGCAGGAAAGAATGAAGTGGTGAGCCTAATATGCCACTTGGGGAGGAGCAATAAATGTACCAGCCAAAAGCCTGGTCAGAAGCAGCAGCAAGCCCATTGAGAGAAGACAATCACTCTGTGAGCACCAGTTTGATAAACCTGCTTACGAAAAGGGTGAAGGAAGTGAATTTACCATTGATAAGTCCTGACTGGCGAAAGAGTTTGTTCTTCCCGAGTCAAAGAGCCAGGGGACTGACTGTAATGCGTATTTCTGTAAACAACTGATATCACATGACAGCTAGAAATTAACAGTGGAAACTTCTTCCTCCTCAGAGAGAGACAGAGGTGGCCAATAGCATGGTGGCCAGGGCAGCCACAGGCGTAGAATAGGTTGTGCATCTGGTTTGACCCACTCACAGTAACTTAGGTGCTTCTGCTGACATAGATGACCCAGTGACTCTTTTAGCTCTGTCCTAAACTGGATGTCATGAGCCAGCTGTGCACTTACTGCATCTTTCTTTAAGGGGGATTGCAAGTTTAAGAATCCTAAGTGACAAATCAAAATAGAGAGACTGTCATTCATGTCACTCACACAAAAAAAATTGAACTTGTCTCACCACATGAACAGAAGCAGCAATATGGCAGTCAGTTTTGTATTTAGAAATGAAAGGGTAGCAAGAATGCTGTCAGGTTTTTTTCAGAGATTATACATTTGTCATGGATACTTTTTGTATTGCTGTTTCAAATATGCATTTCTAAATGTGAAATATAGACATGAACATTGTGTACTGGTTTAAAAAAAACAACAAAATACATACAACTTTGACAGTGAACAGATGCCAGGAGAGAAGAGGAGCACAGAAAGCATAAGGATACTCCTGCATCCCCCTAATACTACCCTTCCTGCATCCAACTATTTTCAGCTTAAGAGATGTCCTCCCTATCCCAACATTTTCCTTCCTTAAAACTCTTAGTTTTCAGCCTGCCTGTTCAGTTGAGAGGAAGATTGTAGTCAGCTATCAATGACTTTCTCCAAAGATCCAGAAGGATTTCTGATTTTAGACTAACATGGGATCCTTCACACTGGTTAAACTTGCCATGCACTAAAAAAAACCCCAAACAAACCACAAGTCAAACTGACCAGAGGCAAAATGCTACCTCAACTTTTGCATACATATCTATCAGTCAGCGAAAAAAGTAGAATGAACCAAAAACCATAGATTTCCCAAATGCAGTTTTGCATTTGCTGCTGTTTACTAAAGGTGTATGTGCTGAAACCATTTTCAAATGTCTTAAGAGCAAGGCAATTATATACATATATATAGTTATTCAGGTCTTTATTCTTGGTTTTATGTTGCATTTAACTTAATAATGTGTTGTGCCTTGTTAACTATGCCAGTTATGTTTATGCAAAACCAGAAGAAGGTATGGATTTCCAGGAATAATTGTGGGGTTTCACAATATACTGCAGAAGGAAAGTAAGCAGTTGAATAATTATTCCAGCATGACATGTTCATGCATAAAATTAGGCCTTCTCTCCAAGCACTGTCTGTCAATAAGCCCTATAAGTCTATAGGAGAGCTGTTCGTAACACTTTCAGTTTTACTTATCAGTATGATGTCCAATTACTTGGGAAAGGGTGAAAGACTTTCTGCCACATCTAAACATGACAGACCTAACCTTTAAGTAGTGGCAAATGCCAAGATGTTTCTGGCAGTAGGCATTCTGAACATGTTTGTGTTTTTTCTTTGTACACAATTTTCCCCCCCTTTTTTTTTTTTATATATAAATGCAAATTGTTAAGTATTTTTAAACTCTGCATTATCACATCTCCCAGGGAGCAAGTCTGGAAAGTGGAAGGAAGTTTTGCACTACCTAACCTTTCCTAATGCATTTAACAATGTAAGATTTGTTCCTTCACAGGTACTAAAGTAGCATTTCCCTAATCCTTGGTTTCAGCACACAAATATCAATTTGTAAGTTCAACTCGAGGTCCAAACACTGAGCTCTGCAGAAAAAGAAAAAAACAAACAAACAGTAAAATTATTTTGTTATACTGTCCTAAGAAAAACACATCAAAAGCTCTGCTCCATCTCCAAATGGTAAAGCTGATCCATACCTCACAAGTCTTTAGAAAATAGGCCAGCATGTCTCCCTTCTTAATACCTCCCAGCAGGGAGCACACCAGCAGGTCTAGTTTATCTTAATTATCTCTCTTTATCTCCATAGGAGGAAGAGATTACTGCTGGTGTGTTGCTGGCTAGAACAGAAGCAGCCAAAGAGCACAAATCATCCCTCTTTCTCCAGAACAGCTCAGGTAACTGCAATGGGAGAGAGTGGAGAGCAGGAGAATATTTCTGTTGTATTGGGTTATGTGTTGTAACTGGAAGTGGAAAGTCAGGGTCACAGTGCATGTTGAAGAGAGAAAGAAGTTTCTTGATGCATTTACCTGTTAGTCAGTTATTTACTCCCTGTACAACACTGTACTGCTGCTTCTCTTTGGGCTAGCTTAAGGAGCAGGCATCTTGGATTTTAAGTTCCTGGGAAGGTGGTGTGGCTTCAATTTGAAGCCTATGCCCTATTGGAAATAGCAGTTTCATAGCTTCGTGGCAGTTTTGGTTGCATCTTTAATAGCATCATGGCTGACTTTGACTAATGTGACCTTGCTTTTGGTGCTTTGTCTGATTCTGTTTTC
The DNA here is from genome assembly GCA_013396935.1 of Baryphthengus martii. NCBI lineage: Eukaryota > Metazoa > Chordata > Aves > Coraciiformes > Momotidae > Baryphthengus > Baryphthengus martii. The sequence continues at coordinate 608,461 of VWZK01004326.1, forward strand.
AACACGACATCTTGAGTTGCTTTAGGAGTCTGATACATGGCCCAGAGAATTTGATGGGGACTAGAACAAGATGCTCATATGCTTCCTAGGGCCTTATTAGTGATGCAAAAGTAAGACTGTAACATAAACCTGAGTTACAATTTTCTCATGTGCTCTGGTCGTCTGCGGTGATCTTTCCAAGACTGCCTTTCTCTTAACTCCTCATGGCAACTCCGTCTTAACTTTTCATGGCTCTGAGGAACAATCTTTTCACATCATTTGTATCCTGATTGGAATTTAGGAGAACTTTCCAAAAATATTGACTTAAATATTTAGCATGTAAGACAGGGAAGAAGCACTTTGCAGCGGTCAAACAGACATTATAGTTCAGACCGAAAACTTAGCTCTAACTGGTCTTGTATCTGCTCCTCATTCTGAATAAATATGAACACCAGAAAATTGTTGCCTTACTGACCTAACCTAGGTTATTGCTGTGACTTTTCCTCTGTTAATCATCATTATTATTGAAATAATGAAGATTATTTCCTCTGTAGATTAAAACTGAGTTCAGTTGTGTTTTGCTGCCTGTTCCACGTGATGGACAGCTACTAATGGTGAATAATTTTTCCTTGGCGTAAAGAGTTGGATTATGGTTCACAGCTCAGTCTATCAGATCTGCTTGGGGGATTGTGGCAATCTGCAGGTCTCTCATATAGTGGGGTTATGAACAGAGCTTTTTGCCCTTGCTCTGGCACTTAGATAAAGGCACAGTCAGTAGACTGGGTCATCACTAAAAAGGAAGCTCTGGACCTAAGATTCTGCAGTTTAACGGGAAAACATGAGTTGATCATAAAGCTAAATAAATGTTGGTGAGTAGTATCTCCTTTATCCTTCTACTGCAAAGGTAGATTTACAAGACTGAAGTCAGCAGGAAATCCTTTCAAGTAGCTTTGAAAATTTTGGCCAAGAATCCTTTTCTAGCAGACTTTTGGCAGCATGTGTGCACCCTTCTGGTTTCCTTTTTGATGAGGATCATGCTATCCACATAGTGAAGGATTAAAAAGCAAGATACCAGTAATAATAAAATATTAATTTCCAAAGCTGGCAAGTTTTCTTTCTCCAAATCAGGAAGTGCCCTTGAGCCAACTGGACAGAGTATTGGCTATCAACGCTGTTTTTCTGAGACAGAAGCCATTTGATAACCTCTTTCAAGCATAAATCTTTATCTCTTTGAAACATGATCTGTATCTTCTCACTGTCTATAAAATATGGTAGCCCAGTAAGACCTTAATTCTGACAGGGGCTTTCGGGACAATACAGCTGATAAATCCAAGATGATGACTGCTTCAATAAGTTGTAGAACTCCTACTGTTGGTATGTAGCCAACAAGTGAAATTGTTGCCTGTTTCACTGTTACGGAAATTCCGCAGCAATCTGACAAATCTAAATCTTATTCCAAGGCCTGTGTTTGAAATTCCACCCATAGAGGCCACCAGGACTATTGGCCCAGTGTCTGAGCATGGCTTTTATGTCAGAAAACATGGGGAGGTTTCATAGCAGCAACAATAATGAATGCTTCTGGCTAGAAAATTATCCATATCCAAAATACCCTCCTGCAGTTTACCAGTGATGGCCCAAACAAATTACTGACTTGCTGAACTTCTCTCCTATGAAAAATATAAAATAATGATACAAAAGAGTGATTCAAGCATGTGTGGCACTTCTTTGAAGACAAGGATTAGGGGTAGGATATGTACCTCTCCGCTCAGCAAACCTCAGCTGGTGCAATGATCTGTGCTTGGTGAATGGTAGAAAAGCAAAGGCTCCGTTTTGTACTACACTAGTGCAACTCTTTGTTCTGTAAAAAAGACTAAACATACCTCACTCGTTTTTATAATTCATGCTCAAGACTGTTTGATAGCTGTTTACATTGTCCAGTTGTTTGGTTGGTTTTGGTTTTTTTTTTTGTGGCTGACAGTTCTTTGTTAATATAAATATTGCAGCAAGGTTATTTTAATTTTTACTATATTCAGAACTGGAGAAATCCACCCAGACACGATGATCAAGAACCGTTTTCTTAGTTGTCTACTCTGTAAATGGGAGATGGGGTAAAAGCACAAAACCAAGGGGAACACCTATCCATGTTTTGCAGTTCTTCCTTTTCTCTTCCACCCAAGGCCTATTTTCTTCTGTAACTGACTCAATGGTATTTCTAAACAGTTGAATGTTTTCATTCTTTCTAGCTAGACTTTTCTAAGCAATCAGAATTCTGCAGCAGCATTACATTTAAAAAAAAAAAAAAAAAAAATAGAACGAGCATTTCAACTACAAGCAATCTTTACTCTTTCACTGCAGCATGGCTCCCGTCCAAAGCCAATTATGTAAAACAACAGCACCTCAGCACCATTACCAGCAGCCATCAAAAGAGAAGAATTGCACCTACTCAAAGCTGAAAATATTTTCAGAAAATTTGATTATTCTCTTACTTTCTCTCCTCAAGCGTGCTTTTTACCTTACTTCACTCTAAAATGCCTTGGGTGTTATTCATCGAGAACATATGGAGCACTATATAAATCCAAGTTGTTGCTGATTTTACTTAAAAGTCAGGTTTTATTTTCTGTTTTTACTTCTGCCTGTTTACACTCCTTGAAACATCTTTTGCATTGGCCCAGATGTCGCTTCTCACAGTGCTTCGTCTTTTGTACATGTTAATCTTGCTTCCTCAGTACTTGTGATTTTTTTGCTTCATACAGTGATGGAGAGAAATGCAATGCCAAAAACTAATCGTCAAAGAAAATGGCAAAGTGATTTAAGATCATGCCTTTAAATTCAGTATGAATTAAGTTTAATCGTCAAAATAATTTCTTCGATTTCTGAAACCGTAGATCATGATTTCTGAAGGAAGTGACTCTTGAGACAGCTCTATCTAATAGAGAGATTTCTCTTTATTTTACAGCCTACTGTCTTAACTCTAACATACTGTGGAAATAATTTGTAGCCCTTTGTTCTCATATTGGGCTTTCAGTGATCTTGGTCAAGAATTCAAAGTATGCTGATAACAACTGCTGGCAAAGCATGTTGCCTGTGCTGCAGTGGACTATAAGATGGAATAATTGAAGCATGATTTACTCTCAGATATGGCACCAGTGGGCTCTCTAGAATATCCATCAGAGTTATATCCTGGAGGCACAATGAGTCATTAAACATTGGGCAAAGTTGTGGTGGTTTTCTGGCATGTTTTTCATTTAGCAACTGGGATGCCCAGCAGGCTGTACTTATTTTCAGAAAGAGTTCTTCACAAGGAAGTCATCTTAATTAAGGTGTATAATGTATCACATATAAACAACACATATCTTTGCATAAATATTGATGCTGATTCATGTGCTTACTTCCAATACTTCCTCAATGAAAAATTGTGAAAATGAAAGGGTTGAGTGATTTCATCACTCTCAAACAAGCTCACACAGTGTTCTGGGTCCTCTCCTCTCTTAGTTTGTAGTGTTAAAAGGTTACATACAACGGACAGAGGAAATAATTCTTTTCTGCCTTATATGTCTCTGAGTTACAGAATCACAGAATTGTTGAGGCTGGAATAGACCTCCGAGATCATCAAGTCCAGCCTATGACCCAACACCACAACACCTAGCTAGACCATGGCACTAAGTGCCACATCCAATCTTTCCTTAAACGTCTCCAGGGATGGCAATTCCACCACCTCCCTGGGCAGTCCATTCCAGTGCCTAAATGACCCTTTTCGTGAGGAAGTGCTTCCTAATATCCAACCTAAACCTTCCCTGGCGCAGTTTCAGGCCATGCCCTCTTGTCCTGTCACTAGTTGCCTGGGAGAAGAGCCCTCCACCTGACTACAACTTCCTTTGAGGTAGTTGTAGAGAGTGATGAGGTCTCCCCTGAGTCTCCTCTTCTCCAGGCTGAAAAACCCCAGTTCTCTTAGCCTCTCCTCATAAATCTTTCCCTCCAGTCCCTTCACCAGCCTTGTTGCTCTCCTCTGGACCTGCTCCAGCACCTCAATATCCTTCTTGAAGTATGAGGCCCAGAACTGCACACAGTGCTCAAGGTGAGGCCTCACCAGTGCCGAGTACAGGGGGAGAATTACATCCTTAGTCCTGCTGACCACCCTATTCCTGATACAAGCCAAGATCCCATTGGCCTTCTGTGCCACCTGGGCGCACTGCTGGCTCATGTTCAGCCGNAATCAGATTGGTCAGGCAGGACCTTCCTTTTCTAAACCCACGTTGACTGGGCCTGAGCCCCTGGTTGCCTTGTATATGCTGCTCGATAGCACTCCGGATGAACTGCTCCATAACCTTGCCAGGCACCGAGGTCAGGCTGACAGGCCTATAGTTTTCCGGATCTTCCTCCCAGCCCTTTTTATGGATGGGCGTCACATTGGCCAGCCTCCAGTCACTGGGACCTCCCCGGTTCTCATTCAGTTTGCACACTCTGAGTGCTGACTTCACCTGGTTCCAAATTCTCTTGGATAGTTGGTACCCTGGAAAGCGTGCATTAAATTTCTTTTTCATGCTCCAACATGGCAAAGCTTATTACTTTACTGAGTTTGAGACCATGACTACACATTATTCCCTTTCAATATATTTTTAACTTCTTTATGTACAGCTCTCCCTTAACATGAACTGAGAACTGTGAATGAAAGTAATTGTTTGGAAGAAATCTCTTTGACTTACTTACGTGATCAGATAGCCCCTAAGATATGACAGGTGCTGTAGTGAAGGGAAAATGGGGAGACGAGATTAGGAAGAAGAGAGTGTAGGGCAAATGGGGATATACATAGGATTAGGGCAACTATAAGGAGAAAAATAGAACTTGGCTCTGCAGCAGAGGTGGGTTGTTTTTTTTTGGAAAGCAAGCAATTATATGGTATAGTGCCAGCCATTAGCCTGAATTCCTCTTGGCATCATGGAAGAGAATAAATTGGTAGATACACATAAATTTTGAAAGAAGGAAATATGTACTACATTCTAAAGCACGTGTGTTTCTATTAACTGAGCTTACAGTATATGGAGCTGGGTGGGAAGAGGAAAAAAATCTTGGACTTTAGGTCTCAGTCCTCTTTGGAAACTTTCACTCATTTAACCACCACCCATACTGGCCTTCTATCTCTGCAGCTTGTCTCAGTACTTGGACTCGGTCCTGCTGCTGAGAACAATGACAAGACCATCATTGTGTTCAAAAGCATTGGAATTGTACATGGTCTCTCTGGAGTCGCTCAGCATGGTATCAACAGAGCTGTGCTGATTCCTGCTTACAGTAAAGTCCAAGATTTTCACATCAGGATGAGGATTGTAGCAAAGACCAATCGAAAAGAATAGAGCCATGGCCCCTGTCACTCAGTAGCACTGTGCTAGGAGGACCAAAATCAGCTCAGGGTTGGTAAATGACAACAAAGGGATGCTGTGTGACTCTCTTGTGGGGAACTTCAGAAAGCTCAGTAAGGTCCTGTGTCAGTATATTGTTATGCTCGGCAGTACGTGATGCTGCAGGTAATATGTTGTTTGCTCGCTGTCCTTTTTTGGAGATCTCTTGTGCTGTTGTGTGAAATGCTACTTAAGGCACTGGAAAGCTCTATTGAGGGAAAGAGCAGTTTCTTGGCTTGAAAGACCCTAAGAGTCCTTAAGAAAGGCTTGTTGGTTCTGCACAAACATAGCAGCATTAAATTATAACTCGAGGTTTTTACCAGGCTCACTCAAGTACTGCAAATACCAGCTGGAGGGTAAGGAGGGATTTGCTTTCCAAACAGCTAGGAGAGGCATTTATTTCACTAAATTAAACAAATATCAGCCTATTTATGACAGTAAAAGTCAGCTGGACATCATGAGCTGTGGCTTGTACTGTGGGCTGTTCAGGACTTGGCACCAAGGAGGTACTGAAGGAAGGAAGAGCAAAGCTACAGAAAAATGCAGGATATGTGTGGGCGATGGGTCGGCAGGATCCAGGCTTTAAAGAAACCTTACCTGAGGTTTGCTGGAAATCTCTGTTGAGGCCAGAATTTTAGTCCTGCTCTTGAGTCCCAGCCTGGTGTGTTGTTTTGTTTGAGGATTGTCATTTTGCTGGTAGCATTTATGCCTCTGTGGTTGCGAGAGAGAAATGAGAGTGAACTGGCCAATGCTAATGCCAGTACACCCACATGCAGACTCCTAAAGATATAAGAAATTGACTTTACTTAGCAATAACTTGGAAAATCTGATTTCTTATTTGTTCCAATGGTGAGAGGCATTTCCTTTGTGTCAATCTACTTCTCAACAGGAGTCCCACACTGATGAAGTATCATCGAATTGTCAGCTCCCACTGAGAGACACCCGCACTGCTCTCTGATTGGAGAGATGGAAACAGTGACAGGTGTTTCTAAAAACTGTTGAGGTTTAAAATTAAAGGAAAAAAAAAAAATCCCCTTGTGGAATGTATTTCCAAAGTAGAACTCCTGAAGTAAGGCCATGAAAATTATGTTGGGAAAGAGTGAAGAAGACAAATGAGACTAGTTAAGGTAGCAAGGAAACTGGGTGACAAAAGTTAAAGAAAGTCAATCTTAGTGGTGCAAAGGACTTAATTCTAGATCAGCGAAGTCTCTATAACTCTGGGGCAAAGTAAGGCAAGGCTGTTGTTGGGGTTCATCTCACAAAGGCTATTCAATCATAGGAGTTGGTGGAATTCTGAAAACAGGTTAATTATTCTAATGAATAACGAAAGTATCTGCACTCATAGTGGTTAGGGTGGAAATGCAAAATTTTTGCAGGACTGGTATCACCACTTAATAAAACTGAGCTGCTCTCCTCATGGCAAAATCATATTTAATTTGCTTTTTTAACCATTTCAGATATTTATAAAAATAGTTCAGCAGCAATCTCCACAGCAGAGAGATAACTCCAAGCCCTCCTTTTACACAGATGAAAACCAATGTGTTCATTTCTGTGAGGTCCACAGCTGCTCAAGTCAGGAATGTGACAAGAATAGCCATAATAAAATGAGTAATCCTAACTTCAGCACGAACTGAGTAGTGTTCGGTAAATAAGCCTGAGACCACACAAACAGAAGAGAAAGGAAAATATTCAACAGCTTCTTGCGCAGTGGGTCTTGTCTGTCCTCTTCATTGTGAGACGCAGGCCATCTGTGGGGAAATAGAAGGTCGTGCAATTAGATAACACATCCACACGGGAGGGTTAATTAAGTTCACACGGGTCTGACATCTATCTGCGTGTTTGAGTTTGCAGTTCTAGCGTTCTGGTGTTTTTCAAGGGGTTGTTTTTAACTTTTGTGTCTGTCTAACAGTATGTGAACAGCATTTGTGTTACAACCAACCAACTATTCGCTTCCCCGTCTTGCTTAATTGTATTGAAGCCCCCTCTTCCTGCCAACGCCGGATCTCTCTTAGAGATTATATCATGGTCAACTCCCTTCAGCATCATCTTATAGGAGAATGAACAGTAATTAAGTATTTTCTGTTTCTTTCTGCCACTCTGCTGAAAAACAACTATAAAGCTGATCAGCCACAGAAAAACTCAAAATCAAGTTTTACATTTTATGTGAGGATACAATCAAAGCAGGGCTGGTGTGAGAAAGCAATTGAGTGGGAAGAGGTTGGTTTGTGTGGGCATAGAGAGTGTTCATTTTAGGCTGCCATGCAGTTCTTTTGCGTAGAACACAATTGAAATGTCCCGTGTACGTTGGGTAGATGCGTGCTAAATGAACAAAAAGTCTGATCACTTCTGTGCTCAAAATAATTCCCGCTGTCTGTCATGCAAGGACCAGATACTTCCTCTGAATCCCTTGGATAAAGGAGCCTTTCACAGGCTGTGTAGAGTGGCAGTCTGACAACCCCACAGGCTGACTGGTAGGTTGCTGCCTCTGCGGCAGCTGAGGGGCTGTTGCAGTAACCGGGGACTTTGTGTTCCCCCTATCACCAGTAGGCAGAGAAGGCAGTTTCATTGTGTATCTGCTGGGCACTCTCCTGATGTTTCTCTGGTTTTATCCTCATTAACCCCCTTCTGAACACACCTGACCTCTTTATCATGGAGCTGAACAGTCCCACTATGTTTAAGCCTCCCAAGACAGCTTCTGCTAGTGAATTTAGGCCAGACATTTTCCTGTCTCTCTACACTAATTTTTCTCCCACCATTCTTCTCGCCTCGTGTGCAAAACCTCCTGGGAAAGCCCTGCTGAAGTTAAGAGGGATGAAACCCGTAAGAGCTTATAGAAGTATAACAGTGCTCTATTCTGGATTTGAAACAGAGTGCTGTCTTCTGCAACCTTTCTGAGCCATCCTGCCGGATTATGTTATTTGACAAAGATGTTCATGGTATTCTATTCTATAGGATGTTTAAAATGTAAAGAAAGGTTATCATTTTCTCTTAAATTCTGCAGGGCTTTACTACAGAAAACGACATCACAGGCTGTATAATGCAGTCACCATGTGAAATATGCCCATGTCTCTTTTGTTAGGTGTCTTTTTTATTTTTTGTATGAATTATTTATCGCTCATTAATACTGGAGGAAGTGAATTGTGCTCCTGAACGTGGCCAAAAGAATGACAGCGGCAATGTGGCAATAATTGCAGGAGTGTGTGAGTTCTCTAATGCCTGTAAAAAGGATTTAGTTGACTGTAAGGGGAGGAAAAAGGGATGTTTAATGTCTGGTTTTGTAGGAAGCTTAAATACACTGGTGATGAGTGCTATATAAATACCATGATACCTCATTTTGTATACTGATAATGAGAGCGATACACAAACAGCACAGTAATCTTTGACATATTGATATCTACACTTTAGATGTCTATGAATTTGGTGGGATGAAATAATCATGGCATCTCTATGTGAGGAGCTGAGCACAGAGTAGCACAGCTGCCCACCTGCTTCTCAGTAAATCTACTGTGAAATGAGAAGGGATCTCCAGGCACCAGATTCTTGCTCCTGAGCTCCAGAATGTGCTCCCGCTGCGGAATATTTGAGCATCATGCTGTAGGTAGGACCTTACAATTTACTTTGCTTTTAATCTATAAAAGAGTCTTGGGTACTGCTCAAATACTTAAACCTAAGGGATTTTCATGCATCAGGGATACAACGCACTCAGCACACCCAGCATAATTACATCTTGACCTTTTCTGGCAGGTAACGCCAGCAGGCTAGCAGCAATGAATTTAGTAGCAGACTCTCTCTTTTTGAGATAAACCAGTGTCTTCATTTCCCTTCTCTAAGCAGTTTTACATTTTTTTGGCCTTATCTTTGTATGGCTGTTAGTATAATTGTGAAAATAAGTCATTCTTAAAAATGAAGGATTAAAACAACAGAGCGGTAGAAAATAGGTGCATCTTGGGGAGCTGTCACTGAGGAGAGGATTTGGCTGATCATCTGAGTGACATGAACAGACAAAAGGGTTATGGGGGTTATTTTCTATAGACAAGGAGCAAACGTCTTTGCACTCTGAATAACTCTCGTATTAGATTAAAGGAAGCAGAGACAGCGGGTTAAGGGCTTTTTTACCAAGTAGGTGGAGCTATGAAGCAATCACAGTTGACTTACTTTGGGGCTTATGGAAGGATCATCCCACTTTGTCCATGCCCATGTCATGATTAGCTCTGCATTACAGTGTACCAACAGAAGTCACGAGAGAGTTACTGGTGCTACTGGCAGCAATGGGAAGTGGAAAAATTAAGAGGTCTGTCGGTGTAAGTGCATGTGTGTGAACAGATGATTTGCACTGTGACAGTGACTGCAATGGACTTAGCTCAGAAGGAGCACTCCCTGAAGAGTGGCTGCAGGATCACTTTAAGCTTTAATGGCACAATATGTAAAACAACTGCAAACCACAGGCCCATATTTACATTTTTAGCCTGTACCATTAAAGGCACAAACAGCCACAGTGATCCTTAAACCTCCCAGGCAGCCATAGAAAAAAAAAAGAACTGTGCTATTCCCTGCTACAGCCCTGAACTCTTGTCTGCACAGGCACCGTCTGATGTAGAAATAGTTTTTAAATGTCTCGTGCAGATTCAGTGAAGAAATTGCTGGTGCAGCTTCGATGGGAGACCAGTTCCTATTGTATAAAATACTGTATAGGTTTGCCACTGAGGGCACAGGAAATTAATTTCTCAACTCACCATTGGCATGAGGTTCTTGCTTCTTTAGCTGAAAACAAAGCCAAGGTGGACTCACATACTTCCTTCCAGGGCCTTTTTTAGAGATCCAGCATCATTTAGCTCTGAAAGCAGAAGTATTGTCACACTGTTTTCTTTGGCTCTACTACAAAAATAAAGTGTTCCTAATGAGAAACTTGAAATATGAAGTCAAGTTCTAATAGGATCTTGGCACATATTTAAATGTAATCATGTAAGGAAGTATTTGCCTTAGCAGGGATGGAAATAAAAGGAATTTCCGTCTCCACCCCTGAACTGAGTCTGTTGTGTTTCTAATTCCAGTTAGGAGGACAAAGTACAGAAAAATTCCCATAAAATCCATAATTTAAGTTTTTTCCTAACCAGTGACACTTAAAAATATTTCTTTGGGGACTTTATCCAAACTGGAAAACCATAGTGAGGGTTGTTTTTTTCCAACACTCAAAACCTCATAAGATCTTCCTAAAAATCATGTGGTCCCTGTAAAAAACACGTTTAAGAGTAGTACACACTCAAGATTCTTTAGGTTTATGACTTTTCAGTTCTGTTGGATGTCAGATTTTCAGGTTTTCCTACCCCATCACAAGGAACAGACAGCATTTTTTTAAGAGAAATTTAAGATTCCCACAGACTCAGTGTTTGGATCTTAATGAAAACAATCACCAAATATGGCAAGAAACCATGAGCTGGAGATGTTGAAATACTGTTATTATTATCTGCCCTCATCTTGTCTTTCCCAACAGGCTTCACACCAAAGAGAGAACAGTGAAAATGCTCTCACCTAAGACAGGATGAACAAGCTGGTTACATTTTAAGAAGCAGCAAACACTCACAGCGCTGCTGTCAGTGGGAAATGCAGGTGCTCTGAGAATAAGAACCAGTTGCCAGTTTTTTCCTGCTGTTGACCTGCCTTCTTTTTCTCTCTTCAGGCAGGACAGAGTCCCATTGTTTTTCTGTGTAATAATAGTGGAGACTTGAGGCCATTCTCTGCCAACTTTATCTACGGGCTTAGATGAGGTCATTCAGCCTCTTGGGCAGGACACAAACTGTGCTTGTGGTCCGAAAGACAGGGCTCTGACTTAAACACCTTTTTACTTACTTTCCCCAGTTTGTTTCCCACAGAAACCAGGGTGCAGAAGGATGTTTATGCCTATGTCTTGCCCCAGCATGGAGCAGGGAATTGCCTGGGTGAATGTCTGTACTGAAGAGTAAAGGATTACTTTCTGTTTTCTGTGATGATATTACTGAAACCGCAGTATGTGTTAGGAGGTTTGAGTTCAGTGGTGCTGTACCAAACCGTGCAGTTTGTTGCCCAAGAAGATGTCTGAAGCGTACCTCACAAAAACCTTTTTGGTCACTCAGATCTGGACTGTGCCATGGTCAGACTGAAGCTGGCACTAGTTGTCTGACTGACTTACCTAAAAGCTTTCCTTTGCTGCCAAATACTAAGCAAGGATTCCTGATAGTATGTGATGGAAGAAAAGCGACTTTGAGTCATCTGATAGAAGGCAATGGTAGCAAACTGCACAAATGTACCTCTGGTGGAGTAGAAAAACGGACTTGAGGAAAGCTAAAATGGAAAGAGCATAGAGTAAGCAATAGGAATCCAAATGATTCGTGGGGTGCATGTATTTCCATGGTAGGAAAGGGGATCTTGCCTTTTGCTAGGCCTGCCTTGTTAATATATCCTCAGTAGTTTCACAACTTGCAAATACCTGTGAACTAGCAAAAGCTGAAAAGAAGCATGGATTTCTCTCCCTACTGGTCTTGCATTGATTGCAATTAAGGAGAAACAACTGAAGGTAAGCCTTGTAAGGGCGCATACCCCCCAGTCCAGATGAGCTCTTGCTATTTGATTTTTTTTTTTCCTCTCACTTCACTCTGCTTGTTAAAGGTGCCAATTGTATAATTTTGTGCTCCGATGTGAGAACGCTATTCACACCCATGGTAACGACGTTCCATTTCATTGGGCTGCACAGCTTTTAATTTCAAGTTAATACAGTATAGAGGTTTTATGTCCCACGTTCTAAATGCCACAGCATGTTGATGAAAAGAAATTACATTGATGAAACAGTTAGGCAGTGATTAATATGATCCATAACTCAGGGTGATGTAACAGTCCCAGCTTTCTATCCTACGCAAAATGATGTCCAATTACTTGCTATTGATCAAATATTGCATTGCACCAAATGGGACACCAGCATCAATTCATTTCATCGTATTGAATTTCAGCCAATATCAATGGATATTTGGCACGTGTTTTGCTGAAACATTTGTCTGCCATCACAAAGCTGATGAACAGGTTGTCACGTTTTGTTTGTGAAAGGGGTGTGGAGGGGATAGGGAAGAAAAAGAAAAGAAATGTGCTAATTCTGCTTGTAAATTTGTCCTTATACCTGGCACTGATAGGAATGTCTCTGGACATGTGCACATTCGTTTCACACAAGTGGCTGCATGCCCCTTTTAGACATTAATATTCTGTACTGCTCTCTGCTTATTTTTTATTGATAATCAAGTGAATAATTAAAGCCCAACAGCTACATAAAAAACACATGAATCATCTTCAAAACACGAGTAATGCACCTCTGCTCAGGCATAGCTCCTGTTATAAATGGTGGCCTAGGAATCTGTGGTTCATACCAGTGAATCCTCTCTCGGCATTTGTCTGTAGGAGGTATGGGTGCCAGCCAAAGGTCAGGGAAATGGGATTGAAGTACACAGGGCAGTCTTAAAATGTCCATTTCAGCCCACTTTCCAATGAAATGTTTATCTTGGTTTTGTTTCTTCTTGGCTGTTGATGTGCTGTTTTCCCAGCCGACATACCATTAGCTCTGAGCTTCCCTTCCCCTTCTTGTAATTTTTTCTTTTGTTCCTGCTGTTACTGGTTCACTTATAACATTTGTTCCACTTCCATTTGAAAGAAAGCCCTTGCCCAGGAGTACCCATCCCTCTCTGTTAAGCGGCGTTAACCTCTCTGGCTAAGATCACCAGTCGTGTGACTGCCACATGGAGTACTGCTAGGGCAAATGTAACAACATCTGCCATGCATTCAACAACTTCCTTTTGGATTCCTCGCACTCTATTTTCACTTCCAGCTCTGAGCAGGAGTGAGATTTGTTCTGCTGTCTCTCAGATGCCAGAGTACTGGGAGCGTGCCATCCTTCCACTGCAAACTGGGTGAGTTTTGGAGACAGACAAATTAAGCCAAGCACTAGAATAAAAGTGAAGATGAGCTGTCCACAGATTAATTCTTTTGATCCTCAAGGCACCCTTTGCCATAGAACTTCTTTCCAGATCTTTGAAAATTACAGTAGCTGCAAAATTACCAATTATGGAGCTGTAGCTCTGCAAATGTTTACATATCTGCTCAATTTTATGCGCGTACATGGTCCCTGGGGCTGCTCAAAGGTGTACAATTGAGCATACGCGGAAGTTTTTCTAGGCTCCAGCTTTCTACCTTACAGAGCAGATGGCTTCTCTATAAGCTTTGTGGAACTATATTTAGAAACAATTGCATTTGTTATTGTAATTATTTGTTTACTGAGCACTGACAGCATAGTTGATATGTTGCAGATGTTGAGAAATGGCTCTCTTTTCCGAGAAGTTTAGACTGACTACAAGGGACGTGAGTGGGACAGCCTACCTGAGCTGCTTTCTTGAGAATCTGGTTGGCTTTACCTGATGACATCATTCTCTCTTCAAGATACTCCACTCAATTCCACAGTAAATTACTGCAGTTCTGTAGCAAGATCACTGTGTATCCTAGTACACAGGCATTCCTTGTGCCTTAAAAGTCTCAGGACAGATCAGCTTGATCATGTTACTGAAACTTGAGATGAAATATAAAGATAAAAAAATGCCTGAGATCACACATACAAAAAAGTAAATTGAATAAATAAAAGAAAATGTGAATTCCTTTTCATTCCATGAGTAGTTTTCCAGAGGAGCAGTCCTCATCATTTCTCCAAAATCAGACCCCTTTGCAAGTGTTTCAGAAGAGGTACAGAGAAAACTGAGCTATCCCAAATCAGGAGACCCTTCTGATTTTGTAGCTTTTTATACTTATTTAATGAAAAGTATCCCCTCTCTTTTGAATCAAATACCCAACACAGAATTAAGTTCCTCAATTTTTAGTAACTTGAGCAGTTTCATTGCTGTACTTGAATAGTCAGCTCTTTGCATTGGACTACTAGGAATCTAAACTTCTCAAAATGCTTTCTACCGCTTGCTCTTTTAAAGAGTGTTTATCTGTGGTGTGAGATGGACAGATTTAGTTGAAGAGGAAAGTCTTGAGTGTTTCAGCATTAGTTCTGTTTGGTTTATCACTTCTTTCAAACTTCTGTTTTCTGCAAGGAAGGTGTTTTTGTTAATCTCTCTTGGTGGCAAACAGGTAAAAGAATGAAAGGGAATAAATACAGCTGCTGATTACTTGTATCAGACTTTCAAAAATAAATTTAAAACCTTTAAAAGTCAATTATGCTGATGAAAATTCTCCTTCAAATCTCTGAAACAAGCTTCAAACAAAATCACATCTAAAACTCTTAATATCTTCACTCTTTTCCACCTCTAGGCTCAGTTTCACATGTGGTAGTTTAAATGAGCAAATATACAAGACGTACCCTGGAAACTAGTCAGATGCTGTGTATTGCAGTCTTCAACCTTCAACTTCATCTTTGCTTGGTTAATGTGTTCACATCTTGCCCGTGAGAAGCCATTTCAGGTGACTGTCTAACGCTGCACAGTGTCTGGCCAGGCCTGGTCCCAGAGCTTGTGCCTAGTTAAAGGGGCAGGATTTGAGCTCAAGGAAAACACAACATAATATTGCCAACAGAGATACTGAAAAATAACTACTCGTCTCCCTTCTCAGAATTTTAAACGACTTTAAAGCTAGAAAGTAGCATTTAAAGTCATAATTCTAGTATTCTGTTAGAGAATCACAGCATTGCAGAAGGGCTGAGGTTGGGAGGCATCTCTGGAGATCGCCCAGTCCCACCGCTTGCTGAAGGCAGGGTCAGCTGGAGGAGGCTTCTCTGGGCTGTATCCAGTCAGTTTTTTTAGTATCTCTGAGGATGGAGACTCTATGGCCTCTCTGGGCAGCTTGTGCCAATGCTCAGTCACTCTCATACAAAAAAGTAAAAAGTTTCTTTCTTACGTTTAAATGAAATGTCCTGTATTTCAGTTTGTGCCCACTGCCTTTTGTCCTGCTGCTGGGCACCACTGGAAATAGTCAGGATCTATATTCCTGACTCCCTGTCACCCTCAGGTGTTTGTACACACTTTTAAGGTCTTCCTGAGCCTTCTCTTTTCTGGGCTAATTAATCCCAGCACTCTCAGCTACTACTCATATGACAGATGCTCTGATCCCTCTACCATCTTTTTGTCCTTCTACTGGACTCGCTCCAGTATGTCCATGTCTCTCTGTACTAGGGAGCCTAGAACTGGGCACAGCTGTGGTCTCCCCGGTACTAAGAAGAGAGGAAGGGTCACCTCCATCAATCTGTTGGAGATCCTTCTCCTAGTGTTCATCAGGCTCTGTTTTTCAAACAAGATCAGTTTGGTTCTTATGTTCAATCTTTCTTCCATAGCTATGAAGGATCAATGGGAAAAAAAGCAAGCAAGGGGTAAAAAAAAAAAAAGCCCACAGCAGAAAGAGCAAGCAGAGAATGTCAGGCAAGCCCTTGGATCCTGAGGCCAGGGCTCTGAGAAGAAATGTCACACTGCCACAAGACTTGTAATAACTTTAAAGAGCTGGCACTGTAGGCATTGTCATTCAGCCACCCCTAGCTTTGATTGCACCATTTCTTCTCTGGGGAAGCCTCAGGTATTCGAGGCACAGCTGGCACCAGCTATGCTAGTTGTTTTCTCTCTGCACTTCTAACTTTCCCTTAGCCTGCAGAAAGTTCAGAGTCATTTCTTTGGCTCCTCAAGTATTTGAGCCTGTGGCAGTTGCTCCAGGCTGGCACAAGGGAATCTTAAGAAGAGTTTGGTCTTAAGCTGTAGGTGGAAACCTCTATGTTCATATGTCATGGAGAAGTCGAAGAGAGAATGGATGCTGCAATGTCTTAATCACTTAATATAGGGAACTAATCAAGTAAGGAAGTGATGTGGAAGAGCAGAGCCGGGAGAACTGAGGAAGCAAAATGATTTAGCCGACATATGATCCATTGTGGCAAGAAACTTCACAATTTCAAGAGGCTTTCCAATATTTATAAAAATGCAATAATAGGCTTATGTGAAGAAAGGCATGAGGGTAGGCATCGTGCGATGTCTGTGATAAGAGAAATGTGTAATTGAGCTGGAGTGGAGGTGAAGGCTCTCCCTGCACATACCGTGATATTACATTCTTTTCCACTTGGATACCCTCTCCAAGCACACTAATCCATGGATCTGGAGAAGGATAATCTACTGACATCCAATTTTCTGGGATATTTTTTTTTACTGGATGAGCCAATTTGTTCACTGAGAGGTATGGGCGTTAACTCTTTCCTGGCTAAATGGAGCTCAAGGATTAAAGATGAGCTTGTTCACAAGCAATAAGCAAGCCTGTCTTCCTGATGGCAGGACTGGGTTCCCCAAGCTAGGAAGGCCCTTAAAGATGTTACAGATTAGATCACCGCTGCAATTAACATGTAGGTAAATAAACAAGCACAGGCTCTCAAAATCAGCTGAAGCAAAAAGAGAGGAATAAGCTAAAATGTTTTGACTGCGATCCATGTACAGATCTATTCCCTGGAGGTCAAATACAGAATTCTGGGCAAAGCCCAATTCTAACACAGTTATTCCTCACTTTTACAAGATGAATGCATTTCTTTTTCCAACCACAAATGCCTTGAAGCTGGGATAAAAAAGGCCATTGTATTTTGCTAGTGCTCACTCCTCCTGGTGCTAACAAAGCCCTATTGTCCTCCTCAGGAGGAGGAGGAAGGCTAGGGAGCAGAGTGTGGCCAGCACAGCCTCACAGGGAGCTTTGAGGGTTATTTGCATCCCTTCGGGTCTTTGCAAGCCACAGTGAATATTTTGCAGCTGCTATTGTAGCGGAGAAAGTTTGGATGGTAGCTGGTGTATTTGTACATTCTGCGTGCTTACAACATGTGCTGGAAGACAATGTTGTCATTTTAAAATGGCTTGATGTATTTACTGGAGGGCTCTGTGCAGTGCCTGTGCAAGTAGAGGCTTGGGTCAGTCACTCAGCTATTTCAGTCCCTTTCCAGTGCTTGGTAGATCTTCCTTCTCAAGTAAGCCCACCATGGACGTACTACTGCACTGCCTTCTAGAAAGGACGTGTGGATGCTGCCTAAGTGGAAGAGCGGGCTCTCCTTCTTCTGCAAAGTCAGTTGTATCCTTAGCACTCAGAAATCAGCCCAAGAAGCATTCATGCTTCTGTTCAGGCCTGATGAAGAACTGCTCAAGGTCAATTTGGAAGTCTATTTTGGCACTGGCTGATTTACTGACCTCCAGGCTCTGGACATCCTCAGCCACACTGGTCTGCAGTTTGATCCAGCTGCAGGCATGATGATACAAAACTGGGAGGAGTGGCTGAGACGCTGGAAGGCTGTGCTGCCATCCAGCGTGACCTCGACAGACTGGAGAGCTGGGCGGAGAGAAATTTAATGAAATCCAATTAAGGCAAATGTAAAGTTCTGCATCTGGGGAAGAACAGCCTCATGGGTCAGTACAGGTTAGGGGCTGATCTGTTGGAGAGCAGCTCTGGGAAAAAAGACCTGGGAGTCCTGGTGGACATGAGGATGACCATGAGCCAACAATGCGCCCTCGCGGCCAGGAGGGCCAATGGCATCCTGGGGTGCATTAGAAGGAGCGTGGCCAGCAGGTTGAGGGAGATTCTCCTCCCCCTCTACTCTGCGCTGGTGCGGCCCCACCTGGAGTACTGGATCCAGTTCTGGGCACCCCAGTTCAAGAAGGACAGGGAACTACTGGAGAGAGTCCAGCGCAGAGCCACTGAGCTTCTTAAGGGAGTGGAGCATCTCCCTTCTGAGGAGAGGCTGAGGGAGCTGGGTCTCTTTAGCTTGGAGAAGAGAAGACTGAGGGGTGACCTCATGAATGTTTATAAATAAGTAAAGTGCGAGTGTCAGGAAGATGGAGCCAGGCTCTTCTCGGTGGCGCCCAATGACAGGACAAGGGGCAACGGGTGCAAACTGGAGCAGAGGAGGTTCCGTGTAAACACAAGGAAACACTTTTTCACAGTGAGGGTGACAGAGCACTGGAACAGGCTGCCCAGAGGTTGTGGAGTCTCCTTTTCTGGAGACATTCAAAACCCACCTGGATGCATTTCTGTGTGACCTACTCTAGGTCCCTGCTCTGACAGGGGAGTTGGACTCGATGATCTTTCGAGGTCCCTTCCAGCCCCTAACATTCTGTGATTCTGTGACATGACCACCCCTCACCAAGGAAGAGGAGCACTTGTGCAGAGGACTTCTCTTTTGACCTTTATCTCTAGCACTACTGGGTTAATTTTGTGTAGAGGGGCAGTCTCTAAGAACCTGATTACTCATTAAAATCTTATGTAGCAAGTTTCTCCCCAGGGGAAAGTTGCATTTTTATAACTCGCTCTTCCCGTACAAATACATGGACACCTCCTGTTTTGTTAATGGCTGGCTGGGTGTTCCCCTTGTAGGCTGACCCCAGTCATCAGATAAAAGGGAACGTCAGATGGGAATTAATGACTCTCACTTCCTCTCACTCAAGCCAGACAGAGCAATTCTGGTAATGGTTTGCAAAATGGTCATTATTTTAATTTGTAGAACAAGGATATTGACTTGCATTGCCGTGGGTTTGTATCTCACCTGCTGGGATTGTACTTTTCCATTTCAGAGTGGCCCCAATCGTGGTATGGACAGCTGTAGCAGGACAAACTGCACCCATTGCCTACACGCCCACCTCCTGGCTGCCTGTGCAGAGATTGGGCCAGGTCTTCTCTGTTCCTAGTCAGTTCCTAGTCTGTCTCCCATCTCTCAGCAGACCTGTCCTCCCTCCAGCTGTGTTTTTTTCTCCAGCTCTCAGATCACGACTTTATGATGGGTCACTCTGACACTGGAGATTCTCCCCATTTCTATTTGCACCATTTCCTGCTTGAAGTCCCTAGCTCAGTGAAATGATCCTCTCACTCCTGAAGATCTGCTGCCTTAAAGGCCAATCGGTTTGCTCAGAGTGTAGATGAGAGTCATAAACCATGCAAGCATTGGTGCTTCACCTAACATTTCAAGTCATCAAGAGTCAGAAGAAGGGCCAAATGGGGGAAAAGCGCAAGTCATGTTTGTGGAGTCTTTTTCTTTGCAATGAAGAGTGGCACAAGCCCTCTATCCCATGCCTGCTTTTTCCTGATCAGCGAGTAAAAGGGCGGGCTGAAATTTTGGTGTGAAGTCCACATCCTGTGACCTGATCCTGTGCTAGCTCTTGTTGGTGGAGTGGCTCACAATTCTTGCTAGCCTGGAGCTCCTAGTTCTGCTCGTTTAAAATTAAATGCCTCATTTCCCAGCATTCTTAAGTGATGAGTTTGTGTCCCGCACAGCTTGCTGCTTATTCCCCAGCTCCAGCCATGCACGGGAGACACCTACATAACAGTTTGCTTAATGTAAAGTCCTAGCTAGAGAAATTACTGTCAAATCAGGCAGATGGACACAAGAAAGCATTTGCTGCTCTTCACTTCCTCCCCTCTCTGTCTGTCTGTGTGCTACCCTGCCTGGCTCAGGAGGGCAGAGGCAGCTGCTGATGAAAAGAGAGAGACAGATTTTCTTTATTATTCCATCAGTACAGGAGATAGAGAAGCACTTGACACAAGAGAGTGTCCCTCGAGATGGCCGAAACCCGACCGGGCTGTCACAGTCGTCCTTTCCATGAGGATACCTATTGCCTTGTTGAGGCAGTGTCCCCAGTGAGCAGGGAAGCACAGAGCAGAGCAGTAATAGGGTTGGTGGCTGTTGTAGCAGCTAATGAAGTAATAGGCTTAGCCTGCTCTTCCGTCTCGTCATTTCCACGTTCATTTGTTAAGGTGGATGGCAACATGTCAGTTTGCCTCCGGTCACTTTGGGGTTTCTGGTATTCCAAGCGTGGCCATATCCAGCAGCATCTGGAAAGGCACGGCGGCTGCAGTTGCAATTCTTTATCTTTACGTGACAGAGTGTTCAGGAAAAGGAGCTGGGGGTCAGGAACCTGACATCAGACATGTCCACTGCAAAAAATCAGCATTGAAATCAAAGAAGCTATGCCAGATTTGCACCACTTATCTGAGATTAAAATATGGCCATTCGTTCTAAATAAAAAAAGATCAGACTCTCTTTCTGGTAAGCCAGACAGCTGGTCAAAGTTGCATAAACACGTCGCAATCAAAACATATCCCAATAGTTGATTTTTTCCCTGTGGCCATGACTGGCTGTCACCTCTAAGGGGCAGTGTGTGTGTGCACTACACGGCAGGCATCGGCCGGGCGCAGAGAACAGACTGCTGAGATCATTCTGCAGCGGCAAGTTGTTTTTCTGGCTGAGAAATAAGATATAATACATAAAGTTGCTTTAAGGGCAAGAATAACAAACATGCTGCATAAATAATGTAAAGCGAGAAGAAAGTCCAGCATTGTTTAGAATATTTTATGAGGAATTTATTGCTGTTAATTGAAGGGGAGAGATTGATCACTGAAGAATCTAGCTCATTACTTAACAAAACCCAGATAAATGGTGTGTCATTTCTCTGTTCTGCTTAGCATTCTCCTTTTGAAGCCTTTCTGTTTATGGAAAAAAAAAAAAAAAAAAAAAAAAAAAACAAAAACCTATTTCTCATGTTCACCACAGCCNTCAAACCAGATACAAATTGATGCCCCAGACCCCCCTTCCCCATTCTCACATAAATACATTATAAAATAGAGACAGGCAGGATATAATTCTCTCTCCTTCCTTTTCTTTTCCGGCTCCCCGACATCTTGAAATGCCTGTTGAACCTCATCACATATAAACAAGTTGTGCCAGAGATGGAGGAATAGAGGAATTCCCTGTGCTGTGCCCCATATTCCCTTCTCTTGGGGCTTCCCATGATTGCATGCGGCAGAGAATTAGGATGCTGAGTGCTCCAAGCGGCAGGTTGAACGCTGCTGTCAACTCCTTTGCCGAGGAGCCCAGCCAGCTATCGATCCAGCTGTGGGAGTCACCTCAATGCAACCGCTCTGAGGGCCGGCTTCTCACCGGCAGGACAGTTTTGATAACAAGGATGCCTACGTGAGGTGCTTTAAAAAGTCTTTGCTGTTAATTTGGTACGGAAAGAAGCAGGGGGAGGTGAAAAGCCAGCACATTATGCTCATTTTTTTTTTCCTCTTTTTTTCCTACTTTCATTTTGGATGTAATCTCCAACCTTTGAACAGATGCCTGTAATGAGCTGGCTCAAAACAGAAATACTACCAGAATTAAAATAAGACAATAAATAAGACAATTAAAATAAGACAGGATGCTGATTATATCTAACCCACTGCAGCCACCCGTTGCTGCCTGGGTAATACTCACTTTCCAAATATCAGCACCAAGTGTGTGAAATTAAAGGGCACTGGGTAGGTGTTATAGTCTAACCTTGCTTTTCTTCTTGCTGAAGCTGAGGAGGTCAGCCAGCTGAGAACTGCTGAACCCGGTCTCAGCAGCCACAGAAACAAGCGAGAGGGTTCCATCACCCAGCAAACCATCCCAAGCCACTCAAACAACACTGAGATGGCACTGGGCAGGGCCTGGGCAGGAGCAGGCTGGATAGATAGAGAAGAAGAAGGGCTCTCCAGGAGCACAGTGATATGCTTAATATCCCATCCTTTCAGCTGCAGATATATCAACCCTAGACTGGAGTCACACTTGTCCCTGGGTGAGCAATACATGACCTGATCTCATAGCAGCAAGATAATTTTCAAATAAATCTTGATTTTACTGGCTGTGTTAAAAAAAAAAATCTCTGAAACTCAAATTATCGCAATTTATTCTTTTCTTTTTTTTTTTTTTTTTCTGATGAAACATCTTGATTTCAGTTGTCAGGATAACATTTTTAATTTTAAACAAAGGAAAATTTCTTCCACTCTTCAGTTCACCAATATTTCATATCTAATGTCAGCCTGAAAATATTCTCACCCTATTTCTTTTCCTCCTGGAACTGCTAACACATCAAAATTTAACTATAGTTTCTGTGAACCCATCCCTTCTGCACCTCTCGGTCACTGAAGCACAGCTGATGTTTTGCAGGGTTCAGGTGTTATAAGATCCTCAAGACAGATTCTCTCTTTGGACATCCCCTAGCACCAGGGACTCCCAGTGCTAGACAGGGCACTACATAACAAAGAGAATTATGATTTCTTTTAAAATGTCTTTGGATCATTCTTCTGTAGATTTCTCAGTGCTCTGCAATATAGTTCATTAACAAATGTTTGTTAAAACATTTGAGAGACAATTGCCTATTTGTGCGGCTAATAATGTGTGAGGTTTAGTTATGGGCAAATTTTTGAGGTTCTGGCTTTCTTGTCTTTTCATCTCTCCTTTTTGAATTTCTAAAGGGCTTTAATGAAAATCAGGCCTAAATAAATGTGGGATTTTTTTGTCTGTGCCTTGGTTATTGCAAAGAAAATGCAAGGGTTTGTAAGGGAGAATGGGCTACTAAGAAGAAATCAAAGTCTTTAGTTACTTTTTCTAAAATATCCACCATCTCATTCTGCAAACTATTCCTACAAACTGAAAGAAAATCCCTAGGTTTGAGCCATGAGTGTTATTGCAGCCATGCTAACTGCAACAGAAAGAATTGCTTTGGCTGACCTTCCTTGGGCCTTGAATGATTTCTGAAAGACCAAGGGTGGAAGCTGCCCCTCAGAAGTCACAAGACATCACCTGCTGGATCCCTTTAAGCTTTATGGCCAGAATGAGACAGAGGAGCTGGTCTCTGGGTGAGAAGGGGCAACATGTTCCCTGCCTTGTCCTGACTTCTCCTACCTACCGCAGGTGTCTCCTGGCATGGATGAGTCCCCTGTAGTGAAGTGGCTTCTCCTTGGTAGACTGCTTTGTCTGTGCTGAGGAGCAATCCTCTGTGCACCCCATGATCCTCTGATGGCCCGTTAGTTTTCACGCCTGTCCCTCTCCATTGCTGATTTTCAGCAGCCCTGAAAATCAGGCACACCATGAATCTCTCTCTGATTTTTTGAGCATAGATGCTGCATTAGGCAGCTGAGTTTGTCTTCAGCCTCACAGTTGGCTGTTTGAATCCAATGCCAGCTGCCTCATGACAGAACTACAACACTGACATTTGATTGTGGTTTTTAGAAATGGGTTTACTCAAATGGTTACAAATAATTTCACCTTTGGAAAGCAAAATCCCTTTTTTTTCTGTGGACCCAGTGGTGGAGAAAACAGATGATTCATGGTATGACATGTTTTTCATTTGCCAAGTGCTGCAAAGATGAGATTAAGCTGCCTGTGTACACCGTGTGTGGCTGAGCCAAGGTGCTGCCATGGAGAATCAGATCCCTTCTGCTGCAGTGACGAGCGCACAATTCCTCACTTTGGTGCCGAGGGTCAGGCCAGTCACCAGTGGTCAGCTACAGGTCAGCTATGTGCCTCTCTATTTGCATGTCTGTTTATGTCCCTTGGGTCCATTTATCTCACATCTAGCAGGATGGCCTTTCTGTGTCCTCATATGCTTACAGACAGAGACACGGAGCTGTGATATTCCCTTCCTCCACCTCCTCTCAGTGTAGAAATTGAGAGAATTGTAACAGAGTGGTTTCCAGCAGAGAACAGGAATCAAGAGCAAGGAACTGAACCCTCACATGTATTCATGACCATGCACACTTTTATGGACCCAATAGTACTGTCAAGCATTTCATGGGGCTTTCTATCAAGGACACTATATAACAATAAGTTGTATTGTACTGCACTTTCAGTGAATATATGAGGTAATTGGTGTGCAGTTCCCTAGACTAATACTGGAAGACAGACACCTGTAGACACAGAAAATGAAGTTTAAAAATCTCTTTGCTGACTGCATTCCCCCAGCTGGGAAAGCAAAGCACAACCAGTAGCAGCCATAGGTCAGTTGTTCTTAACCCTTTCCAAGCCTGCGCCACAGCCCTCCTCTGCCTTCTTCCTGTCTTACTAGGATGGAGCTGGGGGCTGGTTTCATTTAGCAGTGAAGGGAAGGGTGTATACTTACATGAGTAACAGAGCACTGGAATGGGCTGCCCGGGGTGGTGGTGGGGTCTCCTCTGGAGACTTTCAAAACGTGACTGGACGTATTCCTGTGTGATCTGCTCTGGGTGATCCTACTCTGGCAGGGTGTTGGACTAGATGATCTTTGGAGGTCCCTTCCAACCCCTACCATTCTGTGAACCTGTGAATTACACTCCCTGCCCTTTTCTAAGTCGCAGAAGAAGAGGCTTGCTCCCTTTCCATAGCGCTGAGCTGAGATGTAAGCGGCAGGGCACTAAGTGTTCAGGATGTAGAAGGCCTTGCGAGTGAGGAGAAATCTCTGCTGCCTGGAGTCATGATCCAGGCTGCTGTGAAGGACTGGCTGCTCCTAAGCAGGGTGTCCCTCCAGGTAGCTCTCCAGGGCTGTGTACTGTGCTGTTATGGCAGTCATGGAGCACTTGAGGAACAGGAAGAACCAAGCCTGCAGTTCTCTGATCAGGTTCTCCAGGCCACCACGGGTAACACAGGCTGCAGGCAGAGAGCTACTCCCTGCTATCTCTGTGGCTACATCAAACCAGATGTTCATCATATGAGCCATAAGTGATATCTCTTCCTATTCAAGGTCTGATCCATTGACTGCCACAGTCATCTGATCTGCTTAGGTTAACTCTTCTGGGCACGATGTAAGTCCTTCTTGAAGCCAATCCTTGGTGCAGTGCATGGCTGGGAACACGCTGGCTGCTGAAGCACTGGATGTGAGCTATCACCAGAACGAACACAGTATATTTTCTTTCTTGTCTTTCTTCCTCTTTGAGCCATCACAGAGCCATTTTGCTGAAATTCTGAGTCCCAAACATCAGGAATGGAATTAGATTGAGTCATCCTTTCATACGTATTTCTTTACTATTATTTCTAACATTTACCCACTTGACTGTGAACAATAATATTTATGGGGAGCATGTTCATCCATACATAGATATTGCTGGTCATATGCCCAGGGACAACCACGTGCAAGGCAGCGGGACTTCAAAAATGTAGGCAGTGTATTTAAGCCCAGCCATGGTGATTTATCTCCTGACTTAATCTCCACAGGAGGAGGCCATGCTGGCAGTTCTGCCATGCTCACAGTGGCCGAAGAGCAACTTACAGTGTTAGTAGTGCAGTGTACCATGGTAAAATTGCACTTAGGCAATCTATCACCCATTGCTTCCAGAGCCAGCTTTGGATTCAGATCACCTGTGTGCGGGAATGTGAACTTGCACATCACTGGAGACCCTGGAGCTTTATTTCCACCACACTGTGTATGCAAACCCGTCAGAGAGTGTCATCCTCTGACCAAGTGACAAAGCAGGTGCAAAGCACAAAGAAAAGTAACTTTGGAAAAAGAGAGGAGACCTGTGACTTACAGAGATTTGTCCCTCATAATACAACAATGAAAAAGGCAGCAGCAGGATTTTCAGAGAAGCATGCTGAGAAAAAATGAAAAGGTTCTGTGGACATTCCCCATCAGATGTAGCGCTTCACGGCAGAGCAAGAAGAGACAGCAGACTGCAAACCCTCTGAAGACAAGGGCGGTCTTTGTAGTGTGTGTTTGTGTAGCACCTTGCAAAATAGTAGGATAGACTATGACCTGTCTTCCTGGGTGCTACTCTAAAGCAAATGCTACTAATAAGTTAGGTAAAACAGTAAGCAGAAGCAAGTGTGTTTGTCAGTCTGCCTCTCTATAACAAGGTTGTGTAGTTACTCTCTAACAATATAGCAACTGTGTTGTGATACGAAAAAATATAATACACAGTATTT
This sequence comes from Baryphthengus martii, assembly GCA_013396935.1. Lineage (NCBI taxonomy): Eukaryota > Metazoa > Chordata > Aves > Coraciiformes > Momotidae > Baryphthengus > Baryphthengus martii. The sequence continues at coordinate 634,528 of VWZK01004326.1, forward strand.
GGCATCAAACTGTTTTGTTTTTAAGACGGCTGCAGTATTACAGTCTAAACCTCTCTGTACACCTGATTGATTGACTATCATACTCTGCCATGTTATTGTTTAACCGTGTCTGAAGACAAATGTTTTATATTAATTCTAGTTTCCCTTTAATTGTCTTATTTCATGCTATCGAGCAAATTAATCCACTGAATCAAGGGTGATTCTTTCTGTTGGGCAGCTCATCTTGCTCATTATTCATTTCTGAAGGAATGAAAATCCTTTATGTAACTTCATGCTTCTCTTGCTTGCTGTCCTCCCTGTAAATACAAGGAGTTGTTTTTCTTCAGACAAATGCAATTGGGTTAGGAACTGGCTGGAAATTGCTAGAGTAGCAAAGGAAGAGACAAATCAGTTTAACACAAATCCGGAAGAAATCTGTAGTCTGTTTTGTGGGGAAGTTTGCTCTAGGATTGCTTTGGGCCTGGGGAAGCCGGCACTTATGCTTCTAGTGCATGGCCAGGAGCAGCCCTCTCTCTGCCTTTTTACTTTGAGAACCTTTTCACAACAGAATATAACCAAGCTCAAAATTTCTTGGGGCAGAATGTTCTGAGAAGTGCTGCGATGTTTGGTGAGGACTGGCTGGTTCCCTGGGAATCTGGAAGCCCAATTACAGCGGAATTGAATCTTGATATTTTGGGAAAGAATAATCTGGAACACCTGGCGGCAAAAATATTGGCATTAGGTATTCCAGTATCTAATATAGTATGCATTTCCTAGATACCTTTTGGGGTCCCAGGATAAGTCGCATTCCCAGTGCACTCTGGCTTCTCCCAGCACACATGCTCAAGAGGCAGGCCTAGCTAGCACTGCCTCACGCACTGGGCTCGCAGAGTGGATTCGGTCCTTCAGAGGGAAGAGAGAACAGGCAGAAAGGTCAGTCCTTATCCCATATGCCCACTAATGCACAGTAGATGGTGGTACATGTAACTGATTTAAAAAGAGCTTAGAGGCTGTGAGATGCCTGTGGATGCTGCAGCCCCACAGACATCTATGCCTGGCACTTCTGAAGACACTGGCTTTGTCTGATGTGGAGGATCTTGTGGGGTGGCTGATAGAAGGTCCCCCCCTAAGAGGGGACTAAGTGACGGAGTGAGAGATGGAATTAAGCCTCATTGCTTCTCCTGAAGGTAGAAAAAACTTTTGAAGAGCTAACCTAATTTCTTAGCTATTTGTTTGTTTATTTTAGCAAGATAGGGTTGCGTTTTCATCCTTGCAGCCTGATTTTGCACATTCAAAACTGTTCATTCAGTAGGATAGTACACAGCTCTTAGAGCTATACATCTCTCCCTCACTTCTGTGGCAAGAGACCTGTAGGAGAAGAAGACAAATAACATGTCAAACATGGTCTGGAGAGCATCCAGCTGAGCAATTTCTGACTTCCCCTGTCTGTCCTCCAGCTGTTGTGCCCTTAGTAGCTTGTACACAAGCTTGGCCCAGCTGCAGTTTCATTCAGTTGGATCTATGCTTCCAAATATTTTTCTGATGTTAACAATTTCTGGCTGGGCCAAGAGCTTCAAACCCTCCCTACATGGACTGGGAAAAATATATAGTAACTATTTCTGTGCTCTGCTATAAACAGACACTTAATACCTGTAAGTAAAAGATTTCAGTGAGCGCGCTGTGTCAGCAAACTGCTTCTGTGGGTACCTGAGTCCCATGTGTCAGGTTCATATGTACCTCATCACATACTTCCATGGCTTGGGTTCACTGGGAAGGGAGACCTTATGCTCTAACAGCATTAAGCAAATTTTTATGTGATGACTACCAGAGCTCCTCCAAGAATCTGCCCTAAAAATGCCTTTATTAAAGATAATTACATTCAAAGCTGAAAGATACATGCTTTGAACAGAAAATTCCTGTTCTATGTCCAAATGAAACATAAGAACAGGTCCCGACTGTCTTGATTCTAAAACGGTGGTGTTACATTCCACAGCAAACCTGCGGGTCTCTAGCTTGCCCTGGGCTGGAGCTGTGCCTTGTAACAACATCACAGCCATATCCCCACAGCACGATCAGCAAGAAAGGTGGCGGCAGAACACCATGGGGCTTGGGATATAACCATGGTGCCAAAGGGACAGAGAAGGAGGGAGCGGGAGATATTTAAACCACAAACACCAAAGAGGTACTTTAGAATGTCAAAAACTTGAAACTTCTCTGAAAAAGGTAAAGGGGAAGGTTCCTAAAAGAAAAAAAAAATAAAATTAATTCCAGTCATTTCTAATGACTATATTAAATGATGAATATATTCTGTTAACCTAATTACTCTTCAGAAAATAGATTGCACATTCTTATCAGTTGCTTTGCTATGTACACCTCAAACACAAAATATTAAAAATCATCTGCATTTTCTAAACTCCTAGGGATTCTCTAACAATAGGCACTCTGGGTTTGTAGAGAAAGACACGGGACTTTAGCTGGAGCTCTGAGTAAATCTGGTGATCTGTGATTTTCTGAAGTTGTTTACTCATTGGTGTTAACCAATAATATTTGGGGACTCTTTCCCTGTCATTTCCCACAAGAAATCTCCTCCCCATAAATCCAGTGACTGAAGATTTGTGGTCAGTTTTTAAGAATGGCACAAAAGGTATGGCTTCTCCATAAACTCCACGATAACTATAAATATTCCTTGGTGCATAAATTTGTAGGACTCGAGTTAACATCCTCCTCTCAACTATTCGGTGAATGTCATTAGTTATAATATTCTCCTCTCAGTACAAGCAGGTAACACCGTTCCTATCAGCTGAAGATCATTACATGCAGAGAAAGCAAAATAGTAGAATCAAAATCAGCTGGGAGAAGAGACGTTGCCAAAAATTTAGAAATGTCCATTTCAAAGAGGGAAGCTAAGCAGGACAGCTACAGCAAGCTCTGCATGAATGGCAATCAAACATTTAAAGGGAACACAAGGTAGCTTTTTTCTTTGGTTGTGCTTTCTTTTAAGATGCAAAGTAAAGTCTATTTCTCTCTAGCTGGCAGCTGGAATGGAGAAAGATTTTTTTTTTAAAAAAAACCCACATTGATTAAATAAAAAACTTAATTGTTGGAGAAGGATTTGACATGAAACCACTTGCACTTGGAGAATTTTCTGTTTCATGAGAACAAAACACAATCCTTTCCACAGTTGGTTTATGGATTGATTATAGTACATCAAAAAAAAAAAAAGAAAAAAGGCAAATAGGTTGATTCATAGCTGTTTGCATGTTTGTGCTTACAAGACACATACTGTATGTGCATTTGCTGTTAGTACGATTTACAATAATATGTTGATAATATTAACTGTATGCAAGAAGCTTTGCAACACAGGGATCTGACTCAATGTAGAGAATAGCCAGGCACTGATTAAAGGGTCAATGCAGTGCCTTGAGATGTGCTGTGGCTGACCAGGGCAGTTTTCTCTTAAACAGTAATTTCTGGAATTTCTTTTTTAATGCGATTCTTCGATCTTTTGGTTTGCTCGCACTGCTCGGGAGGCAAACTCGGTGCTTTTGAGAAACGGTTGCTTCAGAGTTGTGGTTTAGAAAGCTAGAGATTTAAAAGCAGAAAAGGAGGCAAGGTTGAAAGCTTGGAGGCAAATGCAAAAGAAGTTACAACTGAGGTGAAAGAAGGTGGCACTGCTGGTAAACTCTGCAGATTAAATAAACATCTCTGGCATGATAAGTGATGCTAATGAGGACAGAGCATCCCTACGGCAAGATCTGGATTGCTTGGTAAACTGGACTCTTTTAGAAAGCTGCTGTATACATACAGCCGCTGGGAAGGTCACGTATGCACAGACCAAGAATGCAGGTTATATTTTCAGTTTCAGACTGAGAACTAGAAAACAGAAATTCTGGAAATTATGTAGGGACTATTTTGGATGAATAAATGAATGTGAGTTCCCAGTGTGAAGTTGGTTCCACAGGGGCTGACGCAATCCTTGGGCAAGTAAATAAAGGGCTCTGGTAGGGCTTGATGTCATTTCTTGAGATGGGAATGCTGAGTGATCTGCTGAATTCTGTGTCCAATGCTCAGAAAGGATGCATAAAACTGAAAAAGCAGTACAGAAACAACTGAAAGAATGATTCTTGGCCCTGGAAATTGTGCCTTGCAATGAGAGACTTAAAAAGCTCTTACAAGTCTTTTCTAGATTATCCAAAAGAAGGTTAAGGAGTAATTTGACTGAGATGTATAAGCATCAATACCATGAGAAAATTTCTGATGCTAATCTTCCATCTGGGAAAGAAACTGCTGTAAAAAGGAAGACATACAGACAAGGTTCCGTGAAAAATAGATTACCTTATGCCAGTTGCTCTGCAAGAGCTGTTTGTCCCCTCTCTGCAAGTGCATGTTTACCCCTCTTACCCTAGGAGATAGGCTCCCTTAATAAATCATCTCACCCTTATTCTAGTTTGCTGTAGGTAAGACCATGAATACAGACGATTATCACAGGGAAGCTGACCCAGGGTATTTTTTTCCGATGCAGTGATCTGCTCAAATGTTAAAGTCCATAGAATGATCCAAGGGCTGTCAGCTGAGGCTAGCCACATTTCGATGAAAGATACGATGCATTTATGTTTATCAAGGAGGGTTAAGTCTTTAGGTCAAGCTATCTAGCGATGTAGTCGGTTCTCCATTAGTTACAGTCTTTTAATCAAGACTAGATGGCTTTGTAAAAGACACACTAATCATTCAAATAGAAGATACAGGTTCAACACAGAAATTCCTGGATGAAATTTGTAGCCTGCTAGGCTGAGCGGTCAGAGTGAACCTTTCCTGGTCTTTCACTCTATTAATCTGTTAAAAAATGAGCAGAGAATTGAGAGGTAACCAGGAGCTATGCAGTTCAGATTGTGGGTAGCAAGGACAAGCAGATTAAGTTTGGTGGAAAAGGTAAAAGGAAGTTACGGAGGAGCCTGTCAGCAAAATGGGCAGAGTGCTGGGCTTGGCTGCAGTAACTTGGGGCACACTGGAAGCACTTGTGGTACAATCTGGGGCCTTCAGAGAGAACAGGAGCGTGAGCCCCAGAGAGGGATATACTGATGCAAATGGCAGATACTGTGCAATGGAAAGACAGGCAGCTCTTGAAAGAGGAAAATACACCCGCAGTGGAGAAAATGTCACTGCCAATATAGGATATTAGGGTGGGAAGTTATTTGCCGGTTCTGACAGAGGAGGGAGGAGAGAGTCGTTTGGGCAGAAAGGTGAGACAGCCTGGGGGGAAAAGGGTGCAGAAACAGAAAGTCTGGGCCTGCAGAGGAGAAGTGAGACAGACAGTAGAGAAGGGTTTGAAAGATACTTGCTTCGGAGAGATGCAGAAGTCAGAGCACCCACCTTCAGTCATATAGCACACGCTTGACTTTCCTAGCAGGATTACCTGATGGCATTACACCGATGCTATGGAGGGAAAAACTAGGCCCCTTCGCATGACAGGAAAGCAATGCATTCCATTTTAACCACTCCATGACCAAAACTAATTTGTACAGTCATCCTGTTCCAGAATACCAGATTGATGGCTGCATAGTTAGAACTCAGCAAGTTAGGTAATTTTGCACTGAATATAAATGAGAGTTATAAGATAAATGACATTTAGTGACATTAATTAACTGATTAAATTAAACCTGATATTTTAATCAGAATTTGTTTATGCAAAGCTCTGGATAAAAAGAAATGGAGTTTAACCTGGTTACTTTTAAAATTCCAGTTACCATAACAACTTCTTCTGATATCAATTAAAGGTGGTCTTTTCTTTACATTATTTTTAGAACTTGAGTTACCATAACAACAGAATGCTGCTTCATTTGCAAAGAGTTAAAATGCGTTGTTGTTCTTTGAGAAACAATCAAAATACAAGTAGGATGCCAGGAATTAATACCCTAGAATGGCTGCACAAACAGCATTTTTCAAACACCTCACTTGTGGCATGAGAGACTGATGGATATTCTCCAGTATGACAGGCTCAAGATGTTCTTTGGTTGCTCAAATCAGAAAGAGATTATTTATCAATTAGAGAAGAGACAGGCACCAGAGGTATTATGAGCTGTCAGATCTGCAAGGAAAAACAAGGCAACAGTAAACAAATTCACCTGGTCCTCAAGTGCTTCCAGAAGGCAGGCAAGAGACTCTCAGAGCTGAAGCAGTCACTCCATGTCTTCTCCTCAGAGATCTCTGGTGGGAAAAGCAATATGCAGACAGATCATTTCAAGGACTTTCTCTTCAATGTGCTTGGGCCCCCTTGGAGGTCAGTGCTGGCATCCTTCTATTCTACCCCTGGCTGTTCTTCTCCTGCGAGTGGTTTTCCCTTGTGCAAGGGCAGCACCTGCTGAAAGAAAGCAGCCTTGGTGTGAACTGCCTACAGAGTCAACTGGATAAAATTAATCTCTTGGCCCAGCTCCACAAGAACCTCCATGAGAAAAGAGCCTGGGTAAGACTACAAGCCAGATGTGTCACGGTGGCCAGGATGCAAAAAGGGCACCAGAAGCGTACACACGCATCTGTTTGTATATGTTCGCCACTAAATTAGCTAAGGGATTACACTTGTATCACTGTGGTTCCAGGCCTGATTTCAACATAACTACTCCTCTAACTTACCTCCAAAGGGGAGGTAACCAACAGCAGTTGGGGTGTGTGTCTTATGCAGGGACTATATGGATGGAGCTTTCCTCTTTTCGCGGAGGTGTATCTTAGAGATCCCATTTACTTGAGTGTAGAACAAGGCGAGGTCTTTATAAATCAGACACTTAGAAGCCCTTGAACATACAAGGAAAATGCCCTGAAGCAAATACAAGCCCATGAAGCACTGGAAGTAAGATGGTTCTTGCAGCCAGGATCCCACCTACAGTCCAGATCTAGTTGAGAAAAGGTAAGAAAGGTGGACATCAGCTTCTGTACTTGCTATCCTGCTGAGCATGGCTATTCATCAGGGGTCACTGCAACACAAATGCATTTCCTCTTACTTCAGCTGCAGCTTCCGGTGGATATGTTGGATCAGAGATACAGTTAACAAACTGGAAATAGGCTGTCATCAAACTGGAGAAGAAAGCGGGATGTCTGAAGGCACAAATTCCTTCCCCCTCACTTGCACACTCCCTCTTCCCACTCTTGTACGTTGACTGAAGAGGAAAAGGACACTCATACTGGATTTCTGCTGTGGCCGTTTGACCACAGGAAGAAAGGCAGCAGTAGCCATCTTGCATTTTTCTGCAGTGACCTTTAGTCCAGGCAAAAATGTGCAGAGGACAGTTTGAAAGTAGGAGTGGCAACCCTGCATTCCTAGTTTGATTGTGGTCCTCTTCCTTAATGAGTTCTGAGGAGGAAGAGAAGGAGGAGGAGGGCACACAGGGGAATTTACATGTGCTCTTGTGTCTGAGGCTTATTTAATTAAAAGACAAGAAAAAAATGTCAATCACTGCAGGTTGCAATCTGGGCCCGCTTCCACTCCCATCTCCCTTCCTTCTTCCCTGTTTCAAAGCAAACAAATAAGTCCTGTGAATGAGGGGGCTGCAAACTGCTAGCTTATACTGGTTTATGCTGGGCTAACTGTAAGAAGGATCAAAGCAGAATCCTTCTCTCAACAGCAGCTCCAAAGTCACAGTGTGTCTCTTGCAGCGGTTCACTAGATGTGACTTTGGGGCAGCTTCCTTCCCAGGAGGAATGACTTGAAAATAGTCTCTTCTGGTGGTGGCCACCTTGGGGCCAAAACCAGCTGCTCCTCCCGATTGCTCTGACACAGTCTACCTCCTTGGACCTGCTAATGGGTGTCTTCTGTGAAAGCTCCTTGCCCATTTAGGCCAAAATGAGCTGCCTTAGTGAAGGCTTTAGTATGTATTACACTGGGAACACCTCATTTTCCCAATGTAGACTAAACTGTGCCCACACAGAAAGCTCATCTGGCTGAGCTTTTGTGTGCTGGTCATCGTCAGTGGGAAGAGGGCCATGAAGAGCTGGGAGTAAGGTGGAGCCAACCAACTGCAGAGGGATGAGGCATCATGAACTCAGCCAGAGAGGTTGTCTCTAACCTTCTGCAGGAATCTGAGTTTATAGAAGGACAGAGGAAAGCTTTATATCTGCCTCCCATTCCTTGAGATCATCTTGTGATAGCCCTCCTGCCCAGGTGGGCCACACTGGACCTGTGACCCTACATGCAAGTTTATTACTGGAAGAGAAAATGAAGAGAAGTATCATCTCAGGCTTCTTTTACCAGCTACTTCTCCTTCACTCAGCAAGGCTGCATTCTGGGTAGTTTGTGCTGTGGGGCAGAAGGTGCTGTGAGAAAGGCTCCTTAGCCTTTGAGGCAGGGTATAAATGCCATAGGTGACTAGCTTATGTCCCTGCCTTCACCCAACATACTTGGAGTCCCAAAGAGGTACCTATGATCCAGAGGCCCCCTTTTTATCTGAATACACTGTCCCTATTTGAATGACAGCCATACTGCCTGGGGCTAGTCAAAGTTTGCATAGGCTGGAGCTGGTGAATTCTTTCCCTTGGGGTGACGTGTGCTGGTTCAGAGGTAGCTGGCTGGGGACCCCAGCTGCCAGCAGGGCTACCTGCTAAGGCATTGAGCGTACAGTCTCTGCTGAGTCCTTCCCCAGCCTCTGCACAGAGCCAGATACCCAGAGATCCTGGCTCCCTGAAGCTGAAGGGAACGTGGCCGTGGTAACTGCTGACTGACTTGTCATGGTGGTGCTCATACGTTCCTTTGTATGAATCCATTCTCTGCAGCTCCTGAGTACCTTTCCTTCTGCATCCTCTCTGAGCTCCTAAGAAAGCTGGCTGTATGGAGGGTGGATTGTTTTACTACTGCAAAAAGGAAAAGCATAAGAAGATGGAAATAAATGTATTGACAAGTGAGACGAATAAATGTTCCTCTTGCCTGTACTACATAGAGGTGTTTGACATACCAAATTATGACATGACTGTAGGAGTAATGGTTGCAGCTGTTGCCTTTGTAAAATGATCTGCAATACCACATGCTAATAAGTAAGACAACATGTCTAACTCATTTTATATGGTGCCACAAGACTAATCCCATGCCACGCATGCACCGTGCCAAAAGTGGTCATATCACAGCAGTAGAATCAGTCCTAGAATAATCACATCCTTAGGAAAAAATCCTCTGTGTAATACAATGAAATCCCACTTAAACATGTCAACCTTGTGAATCTATTAAAGCATCATCCCCAGAGTGCTGCTACCGTAGCGTGCTTCTAGCACAAAGTGGAACGCTCATCTGTAAAAATGAAGACAGGAGCAGAATATTTACTCAGGTGAAAATAGGTTTCTTTGGGGAATCCTAATGGGGAGAGAGACAGAAGAGCTGCAGTTGCCTTAAGGAGGATATCAAAACCTGGAAACACTTGTATGCAACCGACCTGTCAGCTCAGTTCTGAGTCCCTAATCCATACAGAACTCTTGTCTTCTGCAGGAATATTCTTTGAGCTAAAATGAGGGATCATCCCCCTAATCTAAAGAAGTTCAAGCCCCTGCTGCATTTTCCAGTTCATACGTTCATCGTGAATAGGAACAGGATGTCAGAAAGTCCTGAGGCGGCTTTGCAAATCTCAGCCTTTAGACCTGCAAAATCTGGATTATTTTTTTCCCTGTGTACTTTGTATTAGCTCTAAACACTACCTTTGAAAAAAATGCTTTTGACAACTTGCTTCTAAGTATTGCCACACGTATGAATCTGAGATATACCTGAAAGCTGCCTTTTTATTGGATAATGAGAGCAGCCTAGCTAATTCAGCTGTGCAACACAGACAGATGTGATTTCCCTAATACCTGGGGCTTAATAATTGCGGTATGTTAGGGCACATCTAAGCTTCCAAATCACAGCAGGTTTTTGCATATCCATGCAGAGTGTTGTCCAACTGTATCTGTTTCTTGCTTTTCTTCCACAAAATGGTACTTATTACATCTATTTGCTATCGCAGACCATAGGAGGGTGTTTATAAATAAGCATGTTGGTCAGACATCCTCAGGATCTCTTAAACAGCTGCTGAGCTTTCCGCTTCCAAGGAAAGCTGAAGGATTCGAATAGGCTAAAGCCAGAGCATTCATAGGGCTTTTCTGCTTTCCTTGGCATGGAGAAGATATGACCTTGAATAGTTTCCTAGATACAGCCAAGCATGGATCCAGCAATATCTGGAAACTCATCCTCTACTGCTGGCTGCTGCCAGCCTGTTGCTTACCAGTTGGTGGTTTGTAGTTCAGCCCTGGGGCAGCAGCAATGGAAGAGGATACTGCCATCAAAACACTGCCATACTGTTCTCCCATTCCCTTCCAGTGTCAGGCAGGGCAATGAACAGTGTGTTGTTGTGGAGGATACAGATTTAGGGACTTCCAAAATATGCTGGGATCATCACTTGGACTGATGGTTCTATCCTTTGCTTTCTGTCCCTCTGGTGCTCTTAATTCTTGGTTAATCACCATATAAACCATACAGATCTGGACACATCTCTAAGGCAGGAACCTCTGTAGGTCTGGACAGTTTTCTGCCTTGAGAAGTACAGCCTCTGTATTCATAGTCTCTCTGCAGGGGTTTCATGGCAAATTCATCCCAATTGAGTGAATAGTTAAAAGGACAAACACAATTTATTTCTTTTTTCCTCCAGTACATTTATTGAGCATTAGAACCTGCCAGCTTGTCCTAGCAGGAGTGTACAGGTTATGAAGACAGGTAAGGCAGATTTCCAGGGAAAGCAGCATGGAAGGCAATTGCATTCCCACAGAGGTTCAGCACATGCTTTTTCCAGACAGGGTTTGGTAGCATGTTATAAAGTAACAGGTGATTTAGGACAATAGGTTTAGGAAGGTTCCCTATATAGGCAGAGATGACGTATTTGCCCAGCGAGTCGCACAAATTCTTATTTGCCCAAGCAGCTCCTGAATCATCTATACAGCTGTGTATGGGGTATGGTGGAGATTTCAGTCCTCTTGGTAATCCTACTGGAGAGATGACATTGCTATTCCAGGAATTCCCCTAAACAGATGGCCTCTGCAGACCAGAAGTCCTATGAATGATTTGGAAGTATGTTAATCGGTTTTGCGTGCAGTAAATAGAATTTATTCAGGATGGAACATTTTGTGGCTTAGTCACTGAAAACAGCTTGAAATTATTTATTGGAGAAGGTATTTGTTTGGGGGCCAGGACAATGGCTGAGAAAGATCAGATCATTTTCAAAAGTGAATAAATCTACCCATATGGATTTTCTTTCTTCTTGTCTCCCTTTCCCTCATTACTCATTTTTCTGTCACTTTGTCTGTTGTCTTGATTTACCATAGCTTTTCCCAAAGCAAATTTTCTGAGAGAATGTCAGCTAATTAATTATTGTTTCAACATCATTTTTATTCCAGACCTTTGACCTCTTGGCAGCTCTGCAAAGCATTCTGATGCATTTCACATTTGCTTAGTAAATATTTCTTTCAAACAATAAATTGAGAAACATGGGAAAGAATGCATTGTCTTTAAAAAAAAAGAAAAAAAAAAAAGACAGTAAAGGGGAGATAGAGAAAAAAACACAGGCCAAAATCACTCATCAGAGACTAAATACAGATCAAAGCATTAGATCCCATAAAAAAAAGTGGAGTGGCAGGCTCTGTACCTACTACAGGATATAAAGGAATATGTCAAGTGATAGTACTCTACAGTTTTTTAGTATTTCACTTTATTTTATTGGCTTTTATTTCTTGATCCCCCATGAATGTACCTGCTCTCTCTGGAGCACCATCTGTCTTTACTCTGGTGAGGAGGGAATCATTCCTTGCTGAGACTGTATTGCAAACTAGTGGTAACTGCCATTCACCAAATGACGTATCTGGCACTTTTGTTTGAAGGCCCAATCAGCATCCCTTGGCCTGCTCACCTCTCTGCCGGTCTTCAAGCCCTGGCCAGAGAGTGCAAACTGCCAGCATAGAGCTCTGCTCTTGCAGAATATGGGGGGATCAACTCTCTGCAGTCGTGGCAACGTCAGTGCCAGGAAAGAGGGGACAATCCAACTACAGGCCTTCTGGAAGTCTCAGGACTCTCTTCTGGTGTCTGAGCATCACTTTATGTCCCTGACCCAGTCTGATGAGTAAGACACCTTTCAAAAGCCTCCAATGATCTGAGTAAGGCACTGTATGATAGGGAGTAGGAGGCATCAAATTAGGACATTGTCTGAACACAGGCCTGAAGGCAAAGTCCCAATTTCAATGTGAAGCTAAATGTACTGCCTTGGCTGCATTTTACCCAGCTTAAGGTCCTGGTTCCACTCCAGCTCTCCTCCGGCTGCTCACCCCATACCCATCCTGATACCCATCAAGAAGGTGAGCGGCCTTGTTCTGTCAGATCATCCCAGATCAGTGTGACTGTTTCTTCAGAGAGAATTTTTTGCCAGAATAATTAATTTGACTAGATTATTTAGTTTGACTTGATCTGATTTCAGAAGTTCCTCAGAATACTACTGAGGTTGGGACTATCTACCTTGCTTTATTGCCATAGGTCCTCGGTTCCTGCCTCCTTGAAGTGGATCCAGCACTCCTCTGACAAGCTGCAGATGTCTTTTGCTCTCTTTTTTTTTTTTTTTTGCTGGAAACTATGGGAAAGGGAGAAAGCACAAGAAGACAGAGCAAGGTTTCACTGGCTGTGGCCACAGTGGTCAGGCAGTATGCAGAGAACAGTCTCTCAGCCAAAGCACAGGGCCCTGAGCCAAGCTTTCTGGATCCTTTTTGCCAGTTCTCCTACACACTTCCCGGAGGATTTTGAAGGAATCATTTAAGCTAAATTGGGCATTTGTATCCAAAAGAGCAACTAAAGTAGTTTGATTTTCAGAGGTGTTGAAAGCTTACAGCTCCTGTTCAAAAGAGAAAAGTTGTGAGGTTTTTTACAGGGCAGGAAGTGCCTGCCCTTAGAGCCCCAGTTTCCTCATATGGTCTTCATCTTTCTTTGCCTTTGCTTTCCACATCTGTGGACTAAGAAGAGCAACAGCTAACTCAGAGGGCTCAGAGAGAGTTAATTCAGTAATGTTTGCAAAGTGCTCTGAGATCTCAGATGGAAGGCACTATATAAATGCAAAGTATTATTTTATGAAGATCAGTTAGTAGCACTTCATCATTTCAAATGGTACCAATTATATACAATGTACATTGATATATACACTCTATTTTCATAAAGTGCTGCTGCATTTGATTCAAACTTATTTGCAGTCTGATAACTACACAGATATTAATAATGCCAGGAAGAAGAGAGTTTTGCATAGTCTATAGTTTGTAAATTTATTTTCCAAGCATTATTTTGTAGGCACCGAATGCCAGGTTCACTGGCCTGTGCACTGGTCTGTGTGCAAAGCCCTTGTATTGTTCTGGTGACACAAAGCAGCCAGAAACTCTTGGATCTCTTTTGTGTCAATAAAGTAGGGGTGTAACTCTCAAAATGCATTTGCCAGTGAAGGTGGCTCTGGACAGGTTCAGTCCTGTGAATAGGTGAGATCTTCTCATGTCCTTTTAAACAAATACTTCCTTACAGAAGTAACTAAAGCTTTCTGTCAATACAAAGCCTCAACTGATATTTCAAATTAAGGCCGTGCATATAATCTCCTGTCTGCTTTCAGTATTCAGTAGCATAATTAACCCAGGTCCAATAAAGATATCTGGGGATGCTCCCCCACACACAAAAATAAACACTGTTCCTGTGGCTTTGCCAGTCCTTTCTTCTTCAGTCTGAGCATATGGCATCACTAAAAAAAGCTACCAAATCATACAGCTAAACTCAGAAGCAGCCTGCAATTTTGCATGTCCAGCATTAATTTCTCTGACAAAACACTGGAAGGCAAACCATGAGTTTTCTTTCACCTCCTCAGCTTTATCTCTAGGAGTAGCATCTATATTCCCCCATCTATTCTCAGCCTTTGCAATTATTTTAAAAAACATGATATTTGGTGCTCTTTCTTCTTGTTCCTTGGTTGGCACACTGCAAAGAAAAACCCTCAGGCATCATGGTCCTTGAACAGCTTGACAACTTGAGCTAATGTGTCCCAATGGCATCTGAATGGACATAGGAAGGCCTCTTTAATCTGCATTTTACCATGTAGACTCACCTGCTGTGGTCTCTGCTGTGCTCACAGCCCTTAAGGCACCGCAAAACAACACCTGAGGACAGAGGTGAGCCAACCCTGCACATCACCCGGCAGAATTTTCCTATGGTCAAGAGCCACCAGACTTACCCCCATCCTTAAAGAGCAGGGAGATGCTCAGAATGGGGTCCAAGGAACGGGACAAGTCTGACAACTTCCACTACTCCTTCGTGTATGTACCTCTCAATTCTTTGCTAGCCGGCTGCTTCCTAGAGCTGGGGTTCAGGTGACCCAGCACACCAGGTCCTCGCCACAGCTGGGACCTGCCCCTGAACTCCCTGCAAACTACATTTAGCTGGAGAACCGGCCCCTCTGCCTGCTGGGTGCTGACCAGGGCTGTGGATGGCAGCTGCAGCTGCAGCTGTGCTGAAGGAGGGAGGTGAGGTGCCTGGAGAGGTTCCTGGAATCCTGCAAAGTCAAGAACAGTTTTTGTGGCTAGGCCTCCTCCCTTGCTAGTGCAGGTGGCAGAGAAGATGATGTTCTTATGTCTCTGCTGGAAGTCTTTGACTCTATATTCTTAAAGACACAAGAAGCAAGCACAGAGGGCACTGGCACCCTGCTGATTTGAATTTGCAGTTCATGAGCTCAATTTCAAAAAGGCCTTTCCTTTGAGTACATAACATATCAACTTCCTCACTACCTCACATACAATTTAAGAAAAGCCATTCACAGCTCGGTAACCTCTCACGGTGGTTCAGATGGTCCTAGGCTTCAGAAAATATCTGGGAACATACAAAGAAATTTTATTTTCAAATGAATGTATTTTCATCAGGTCGTCTCTGCCTCTGAGAGCTGTGCTATTTGTGAGCCTGATTTGAGGACAGCTTCATCATTTAAGTTATTGATGGAAGTAACTGTAGATTAAAGATTTTTGGGTTTTCCATTTTTTTCTCAGCCATATTTCACTCCCTCCCTTTGAGTCCATGCCAGCACAGTGGGTTTAAATATTTGATGGCAAGAAAATTGTTTTATTTAGCTTATAGTTGAGCATAAGACTTTTCCAGCAACAAACTACAAAAATAATCTTAGCACAAGCTCTAGAGGAGAAGGAGGTTATGTACCATTGCACAACATGACAAAATGTTCAGCTGGTAGAAGTGATGGCTGGCTATTGACACGGCCACCGCAAAGTGAAGTTCAAGGCATAAGCCAAGAGCAAATCGCAGTGTGGAAATGCAGGTTGTGCGTGAGAAGTGAGTGGGCTGTGTGTTGAAATGGACACCTCTGAAAACCTGACAAATTGATTTATGATTTCATATCTAGGAGTAAATCTGCCATAGTTTCTAGGAATGGTACAGGGCGATTGCAGCTTTTTCAAGGAGGGTCACTCTGATTTGCTTCGGGCTGAGGTGCTGGAGGGTGTTCCTAGTTCTCAGGTGTCCTGGCAAAAGTAGTGTGGTTTTCCAAAGTTCTGAGTGGCCACAGCGGTATGTGCAGATCCTCAGCATCTTTTAATTCCTTGACATGGAAAAAGGAGTACCCAGATCAGGTGTGAAATAATTTCAATACTCATGTGCACAGGTATTTTTTTTGTGTCAGATTTTATTTTATTTTAATTTTACTGTATTTTATTTTATTATTTTTTAAATTTTATTATTTTTGATGTACTGCATTTCTAAACACTATAATCCAACATCTTCTGAACAGAAGTGTTTCAGAAGGGGGAGGGAACAGTGTGCAAAATACATTTTTCAGGCCTTCTACTCTGCTGACCTAAGATATAATTCAGAAGTAGATAACAAATATACAACCGTAGCTTGGAAAAATTTGCCATTCTGAACACTTACTTCCTTAAGAGAGACTCAATGTAGAAAATTGGGATATTATGACACACAAAATAATGGAATAATAATGCCTGTTGCCATGTTTGCTTATTATACACTTTGATCCAGACACTCCTCTTAGTTTGTTTCTGATCTTCTAATGAAGCTACTGTGTGTAGAGCTTTAGCAGGAGGTACGTGATACATTTCAAAATAGGGAACTTTCAGTTGGGCAGAGCTTAGAAGCAGAGGCCTTTCACTCCAAGGCAGTAATTCCCAATGGGAAGCACAAGAGCAAAAATTTGTAATTTTTGTCCCTAGCTGGCATTGGCTGCAAAAGGGTGCAGCCGCACACGGGCAGCTGCAAACAGCTGTGGCAGTTCAAGATGTGAGTATGTTCCAGCTACTTGTTACTGCCTTCAGCTGGTGGTCAGTAAGAAGGGAGAGAACTGGAGGCTGGACGGAAGGTAGTCATCTCCTGTTCCACTTCCACACTTAAGCCATTAATAGTCAGCAAGCTCAGTTTGTCCAAATTCCACTCTTGCAACAGTAATTTTGGCAGCACAGTTATAGTAGTTGGTTGGTGACCAAAAATGAGAAAAACTCAATAGGCTTGAGGTGAAGAAAACCCTGATTTATTACTGAAAATGTGAGCTTGGAACTCAGAATCAGATGAGCAGGCTGAGTTGCCAGGATCGGTGGTAGGGCTTTGTACAGAAAGCCGCCTCTTCCTCAACAGATGTGTGCAGCATCTTTTGCAGCCATGGAGATGATCTCTCCAGAAATGTTCACTTCTGTTTAGGGTGAAATCTTGGTCTTCCAGGCTTAGCTACTGAGTGAACAGGAGTCAGCGGGAAAAATATTCCGTTTGTTTAAATGAACTATAAGACTTAGACATGTAATGAATCACAGCAAGACCCCTATCAGAATTAGAATTCACACAGCCCATGTCTCAGGTTTTTCATGTTTTTCTTCTTTAATTGGACTTACTGTGATTTCAACTTATTTGAATAAAGCTTCAGATGTGTTTGGATTTATTCTAGCTTGAATGATGCCATGTGATATTCCCGGGATTCAGAGGGGACTGTAGGATTCTCGTAGATATTTTAAGCTGAATTTTAATGGAAAAGGTGACATGGATTGTCACACAAACAGAAATTGCCATGGCTACGAATAGTGCTAATCCAATGCCTTGACTGACTAATCCTGACCTCATTGTGCTCAACAAAGAACTAAGCAAAGATTTCTGCAGGTTGGTTGGGTTTTCAGCTATGATACGAGCAACTATCAAACCCAATACAGCTTGAGGAATTTGCATGGATAATGGGCATTGATTGAACAGCGTCCCAGAAAGCTACTTTTATAAATAATGTCTTTTGAAGATCACTAACAGGGTGCAGAGTAGGGCTAGCTTGTCTGAGCTCTAGGATGAAATGGAGATCTTATGCTCCCCTCTTTTAGTCAAGAGTACAGGGCCGAGATTGACATACCAATTACTGCAGGAGGTATTGCAACAACAATCAAGTTAATGAAATTAAACAAGTCCCTGGAGCCAGCTGATTTTGCTCCTTCATCAGTGGACCTGATGGATTCATTCTCCCACAGCTCCATGAGATCCTGAACTCTGGAGCTACCTGCTGAGGAGCCACCTTAGCCTAGTGATTTTGAAGTAGGTGCAGGTCAGGTCGCAAATCCAAACATCTGAAAGACTTTGCACTTGTTCTGTCAGGTTACGTGGCAAGATCCTGTACGGTGCTCTGCATGTGCAAGTGCAGAGGAGAAAATGATGATCAGGGCAGGGAATTCAGTGAGCAGCAATGGAATCACTGCTGTGTGGAGGCCAAGAAGCTTGTCCTTAGCAGCAGGAGTAAGGCCAAAGATGGGTCTTCATGGCTCAGCAGTTTATGTGCATTCTGCCAATCCACTTTAAAGTTGTTGTCTCCTCAGGGAGGCAGTTTCTCTTAATTGTATTCCCCTGACCCTCAGGTTGCAAAAGAAGGCCAGAACAAGCTCAACATGCTCCCAGAGTCCCCCCGAGGGCTGCAGAAAGACACTTGCAAAACCATTTACCTGGTTGCCTTGGCCCTTTTCACAGGGATTAATTCCATGAGGACCTTGAGATTTCTTTAGCTTCAGCTCTTGGAGTTTTGCCTGCTGCTGAGTACTGGCTCTGCTCGGAGTTGGCCTCTGCTCTTCCTACAGTCTCTGAATTTGTGCAATTTCCATTTTCCCCTTTCACTTTAAAACACAGTACCAGTGTGCAGACTGTAAATGAACTGGAACACACCAATGTCACAGGCAGAGAGTGCTCCTACACAAAATAAAATCTTTCACTTTGGGTAATCTCTAAACATCGTTCTGTAAAACACATCTCTTACCAAAATGCTCCCTATTTTACCAGTCATTTCTCTAATAACTCTTTGTGAACAGCAAATGTGGAAAGATGTTGGGAAATTACACTGTATTCAGGAGCTCCTCAAATTCTGGCAAGATTTAAAAGGAAAGTGAAATCCAAAAGTTTCCCTCCTATTCCTGATTCCTAGTATAGCCTTTCACTTGCTCTCTTCCTCCTTACCCCAAAGCTGCTAATACTCTTATGCTGAAAGACAGTGCCCGGTGTCACTGTAACACATGCTACATGCTATAAGACATCAGAAAAAACTAAATAAAAGTGTGAGGATCCCCAGGTGCTAATGGCTAGTTCCTTATGGACATATCAAGACCCTTCCTAAGTCCACAGAGGACCTGTTCTCTTTGTGACTTCTAAAAGAGTGAGAAAAATAATTAATGAAATCATCTGCTGTCTCTATCAAGTGTTAGACTGGACTGGCCGCTAGACAAATGTTAGATGCTCTCTATTAACCCCTCTCCTTTCCTGGTAGTGGGAGAGAAAGGCAATAAGGGAGAGAGACTTATGGACTGGAAAAGAAAACTAAAACAGCTTTAATGAAAATAATAAAAATATTAAATATATACAAATATATACAAAACCAATACCAAATCCAACCCACTGATGGCAATTACATCACCATCACCATCGATGCTGTGGAGCAGGTACTAGGGGAGTCCCACACTGGACTCAGCGGCAGACTGGAACTGGATTCAGGAGCTGGATTCTGGAATTGGATTCAGAAACACACAGATTGGAATCAAAGGCAGAATAGACAGAGTCCTTTTCAGATGCCGGCCATTGAAAAATAGGCTTGAGCCTTGTGATTCCTCAGCTTTATAGTGCATATGATGTCTATGGGATGGAATCCCTCGTTGATCAGTTTAGGGTCACCTGTCCTGGATGTTTCTCCCCACAGATGCAGCCTTTTGCTCTCTGCATCTCCAATGTGGTATACAATATTTAGCAGTGATCTCGGTCTTCCTAGGAACAAGTATAAGCAAGAGCCTTTCCTGCACACACCAAACCTTGGTAGGAATTATAAATATCGAGCGTTATCACTGCTAGAAGCAGACAATGTCTGCAAAAATATGCTGGTAACTTCAGAAAGTGCAGTTAGCTAGAAGAGACTTAGCTGAAAAGTAAAATCACTGAACAGAATTAATTCTGTTCTAGCTCAAATTGGGACACTGTTTCTTAAACCTAGTCCAGCATGTAAATCCCAAAGCTATCTTTAACCTACAACAGCTTCCTCCATCCCTATACATCTCCTTTGGCTGTTGCCATGGTGGTTGGAAAATGATCTGGCCTGAATGTTTGGGTTATTGCCATGTAGATGAATACAGGGATGTGCCCTGGGAAGCTATTCTCGTAATTTTTGTAAACATCCAGCATTTCTGTGCAGAAAGATAATGGTGTATTGAAATTATGGGTTTGTTTCTTTATTTTTCCAGACAGGAAAGGACAGTGAACTAGTCTAAGGTTGCCTACACAAGTCAGGCAGGGATAGTAGGCCAGTGGATAGACATCTGAGCTACTGAAATAACACTCAAGAGGTAAGTGCTGAGCATTTGTCCAGGTGTAGAGCTGACAGAGGCTGCCTCTCAGTTCAACACATTTCTCAATGGTATTTTCATTCCTCTATATCCTTTTTTTGCTAGCCTGAGGAGGGCCATCTCTGTGCTCAACTCCTGTCAGAAAAGATGAGCTACACTGCTGATTATTTGCTGCTGGGAAAGTCATTCTAGTGAACTGTAAGAGAAATCATCTGCCCAGGAGTGCTGTCAACTGCAGAAACATACAGATCTAAAACAAAGACACACACACATACCTTGGCCAGACCTGCTGGTCTGGGATTGTAGGTGATTTTGAAGGGGTATAGGGGTGAGGATTCCAGTACCCATGGGAAATAAAATAGTACTGGGTGCCTAATTATATTATCTTTTATGAAAATCCCAGCCAGCATCTGGAGTTCTGTGCTTGGTCAGAATTATGCCACCAATATACTTATCTTTTGATGCATAAAATACTAAAACAGAGCTGCCAAGACTATTCTTCTTACCTACCTCCTGTGCAACTCCCTGGAATTCAATCAGTCCCCAGGCCAGGCTATATGAGGGATGCAGTAGACAAGACCTCTCTCTTCATGCATCTGGATTTCAGGCAGTCTAACGTGCAAACCTGTTTGGTGGAAATGTGCTGTTTGGTCCTGCCTGTGAAACGCCACTTGTTGTGGAGCAGTAATTGGCTCTCTGAAGGGGGACTTGGACGACACTTGAATTGGGTGTAAGGAGGGTTTGCCCAATGGTGCTGAAGAATGCTCTCAGCTCAGAAAAGGGGCTGTGTTATCTGTTCTGAGCGTAAGATGCAAGAGCTCCTCCTCAAGGAGGGAAAGCAAGGGGAGGATATGAAATGAGATAGTAAGCTAGTCAACCTATGAGGCCAGAACAGGTGGAGACTCATCCTGAAACACAAGCAGCTTGCGGTGGCGCAGGGAGGCAGCCAACCACAGCCTGTGGGTGATATCCAGGGTTCCCAGCAACACCATGAAACACAAAGAGTCTAGAAAGTCCCACTTAAAATTAGTTATCCTCCCTTTTTGCAATGATTCGCAGCATGTATCAAAGTCAATGTGAGGCTATTTTCATATCGGTTTGATTTTATTGTATGCTGTTCCTGAGACTATGGCTCAGGCTTGATTTTCAAAGCAAGAGCTTGACTTTTCTGAGTGCTCATCTCTTCTGAAAATCGGGTCCATCTTGTCTGAGCGTGTGTTTTTTTTAATTTGTTGCAAAACTAAAAAGAAGTTTTGATGAAAACCAAATTTTGTACCTTCACTTTCATACAGACAACATGTAGAACTGCCCTTGGGGCTTTGAATATATTTACATCCTTTCACAATTAACCTTAATGGGACAAATGTGGCATTTTTCTTCTTCTCTGAGCAGACACACTCAAAGCTGCAAAACATGCAGTGTTCTAATAGATCTCATTATATCAACTACACCAGATCTCTCCTCTTTATATACAGAAGATTAGACTTCTTTCCACTGTCATGCAACATTAAAATAAAAAGGCATACACAAGGCTGACATGGATTTGACAAAAAATTAATGATTTGTACATCACTTTAATGCTTTAAATCTGCAATTCATGTATGCTAATTAGGCCATAATGGGGCTGTTTGAGAACAGAATTGTCATCAGGCTGCTCTGGCTGCTTCTGGGAGAGGAGATACAGCCCTGCCTTCCCCTGGTTGGCTCCTGGAATCTGTGCTGTAACCTGGCAGATCTATGACACCATTTTTTTCTTGCACAATTGTTTCCTGGATGTGGTGCTTTAATCTATCAGAGTTATGATGGCATATCTCAAATAGCGAGCTCCTGGATCCTGCAATACATCCTGGTGGAAACGGCATCCAGACGCTATATCTTAGTGATTGATTCCTTGATTTTAAACTGTCACACTCTATCTCATAGGGCAGCTGTCAGCTTCCCAGATGCATGAAGTTGTTTTTATGCAGTGTGCTAAGAAAAAAAAAAAAAAGACGATTTTATTTACAGATAAGTAAGGTTGTAAAACTTAAGAAAAACAAAAGGGGATTCAAAAACACGTCTATATTTTATTTTTTAGCTGAAAAGCCTAGCATATCTCTCTGTTGCAGGAGAACAAAACTGCTCCCTCGTCCGGAGATCTCTTTGGTTTTGCACCACTGGTGCAAAGACAAAAGCTGTCACAACAGAGGGAGAGAAAGCTAGAAAGCACCTTCACAAATGGGACAACAGGAAGCCGCGCATCTTGCAAAATGATAATGGTGCAGAGCAGTGTGCTGTGTGATAACATGAGCTTCTGTCTTTGCTGACAGGAGTTGTTTACAGGTTCTACCAAAGCCCAAAGCTGCTTTACAGTTTGAGCAAGGCTACTTTGTATGGAAATTCCACAAAGCATGCAGTAACAGAGGAGAAAGTTATGCCTTCCCGGGAGTTTCTACAGGGAGAATTTTATAGGTGTCATAGGGCTGATCCAAAGCTGCCTGAGGACAGCTTGATCTTTCAGTCAGCTCCAGATCATAAAGGAGTATATTCAGGAGCCATACCACTTTGTTTGTTCTGGAAAAAAGGCTAAGTATAGATGACTGTCTAAAGATTACGGGATTTTAACAACAGTTCTGCGAGGAATGATATGTTTAAATACTCTGGGAAGCAATGGGTCCAGGTAGCAACTGGATTCTTCTGCCTGTGGGATCTCTTTTTGACTTATCTTTTAGCACATTGTCTTCAGTATTTTTCTGTCTCTTGTTTCTTTTCTGTCTATACACACACACAGAGACATCCATTCACTCATATTTACGGTCAGAACTGTACTCGTGGTGAGTGTGCATCTTCTACAGCCACTGAAACCCCATCCCACTTAGGATATCTACCAGTCAGGTCTGTCTTTGGCCTATATATCTGTCCTGTACCTTGTAAATGTGGGGTGTTTTCATCACATAAACAGTGATAACACTATTCCTCATCCATTTGTTAATAGTTATTTTTAAGAAATATAGCCATAACAGCTCACTTTTTTTGCACTTTGCATGATCATATGTAGAAGGAGCAGCCTTCATATAATAGCACATCTGTTCCCTTGTAGAAAAGCACATTCAAAGCATATCTTCAAGGCACAGCAGCCTCATTCATAAGCTTACTTTTCATGTACAGTCAACAATCCAAATGAAACTATGGAAGGTCTGCCAGGCAGCATGTCTTGCTTGCTCTGCAGACAGAGTGCCAGGGTATGTGCTGGATGACCTGAGAAGTGCTGATGTGGCAGATCTTGGAGTAGTGGCCCGTTTTGACCACTCTAAACACTTTTGTGCAAAGTGGTAGTGTAGACAGTATGGACTACAGAATAGTTGTAGGTTTTGTACTGTGCCTCAGAGACCCAACAGAGATTAAAGCTCTCCTGTGGTTGGTGCTGCATACTCATTGTAAGAGATGATCCCCCTCCCAAAGCTTGCAGTCAAACAGACAAGACAGATGAAAGATGGGAAGTAGAAGAGGCACACAGAAGTGAAGTGATTTGCCTGAGGTCACACAGCAGGTCAGTGACAGAGCCAAGAATAAGAAGCCTTGCTACTTCTTGCCAGCATGATGTCCATTGCCTAAAGCTATGTACAGAATTTCTCTGAGGCTGAAATGCTCACAGTCTTCAGCAGGGTCGCTGCCAGCAGCAGAGCGCAGCTGCGCTGTGCAATGGCGGCTTTACTTCCTGCAAGGGAGCACTGCGCACAGCCTTTGCAGGGCTTCACCACAGGGCACTGCAGGGTTAGTTTGTGCGGCTTCCCTGGTGCTGCCACTTCAGTGATCTGGCAGCCCTGTTGTGCCAGTGAGCGGTAAGCACAGACCTGGTACAGGACAGAGTCTGTGTGCACAAGAGACGTTCTTCAAGTCATTGCGACTAGACACAGTATTTGCCAACAAGGAGATGGGATAAGCTCCCTTTCTCCTTCCTCCTTACCTGGGCTAGCTGTGTTTTATTAATTGGCAAAATCCCTTTTTGTTGTGTTGTTCTTTAGTACTTATTCATGATGTAAGGAGTATCTTTCCTTTCCAGAGGGAGGCCAGAGACCACATGTGAACTTGAAATATGCTTGTGTAGGGCCATCTTTCAAGAGCTTATAGGTAAGATGCTCTGCCACTGCTAATCCAGGTCAGAACCTGCTTCCCTGTTAGAGAAAAATAAATAAAGGAGTCAAATGCCTCTGTAGTCTCACAAGTATAATTCAGCACAACACTGGGCAGGACAGAGACAACCTATCTAATGACTTCTCCAGCTTTTGTTGGCTTTTCTGAATGAAGTCAGCTCCTGACAGGACAAGCAGCTGGAACCAAGCCAAAGGAAGCAACAGGAAATCCAGACAGAAAGCATTAGTCACAAGCGTAGTTCCGATTGCCTTTGACTAGTATACTGAGATTTTATGCATATCACAATGGATTTAAGTCCTCAACCTTCTCATCCTTACTTAGAAGTTGCACATCACGTGGTGCACCCAACCAGCGCAGAAGCATGTCATGATTACATGGGAAAATGGGGTAAATGCAACCTCTAGTGCATCTTTTGCTTGCTTTAGGTAGAAATTGCCTCCTGATTCTCTGGATACAGTAAATTTGCCAGCAAGCACTTTAATGCCAGATTGATTTTTCCAGCAGTCCTCGTCTCACTTATCATTTCACATGTAACCATACATGAGAAAGAAAGTCCCTGCCTTCCCAGTGAAAGGCAGCAGCACTTTTTACAGGAACTTGTGCAATTTGGTGAAGTTCACCGTGCAGGACAGGAAAGCCATTGCTCAAGATGTAGGATGTAAAAATACTAGACCAGATTCAGTTTGATTGTCCTCAGCATCATTACTGATGTCCTCGGAGTCACCAGTGTCACATTCCTTGTGGCAAAAGCTGAACTCAGCTTTTCCCAAAATTACTCTGATGCTTGGTATTCAACTAGAGACACACTGGGTCTGAATCCCATTGGTGACACTCACAGCAGCGGGATCTGCCCCAAAACAATCGTCAACCGCTGCATGTTGGGAGCAGCTGCCCAGCACCTGAGACACACACACACTGAGTGACACTTCCACCTGAGCTTCGGAATTTTCGTTAGGCCAAATTTCCACATTTTTAGAGATGCCTTCCACTGCTTAAGGAAATCACAGGCCTTTTGAAACATGTCTGAAGCTTTGCTTTCTCCTTCAGTTTAGCTCCCTCCCACTTCAGCACCTCTGTCAGGCAGCCTCCTCCATATGTATGTTGCCTGTCATCTTATTCAGAAAATGCAGCTATAAAGCATAATTAGTATTAATGATGTGAGAGATTGAGTTTCTTATTTGTATTAATTGCTGATTAATGCTTTAAATGTCTCTAGCACTTAGAAGGATTTTAAATTAGAAGTATTCCTTTCTGTAGTGTCTTCTCGGAGGGGGGCTCTTATTGCCTGACGCTGACTTACCCAGAGTGTGCCGTGAGGTTGTTTATATGTTCAGGTCTGTTACCACACAACAGGGAAAACACTGACGGAGCTTGCTTAAGGGGAAAGAATTATTGCACAGCTAGTTCTGCACTGTGCTGCTGTTTGGATTTTAAATAAAAAACATTACTGTGAAGCTGGAGCTGCATCCTGACTGGAGGCGGGGCTTCAATGGCAGTTGTCCACTGAGGTCAGGAAAATAAGTTTAAAATTTTGATCCCATGAACATTGAGTCCTAGGATGAGACTACATTTGCTGAATGTACCCTAAAGGGAGAGTGACAGCCTGTGGGAAGGAGCAATCTCTCACTTTTTGCCCTCCACTGAGGTAAGAGGTTAGCAGGAGTGTGGAGATGGTAGCAAGTAGACATTATCCACATAATTTTATGTTATCCACATAAAAGGAGCTGTGGCTTGCAGGGATGGACCTTCCCTGGGGGAGGGGATGGGTTTGTATGTATGCCTTCCTGCGGGTGAGTGCTTCCAAGTTTGAGGAGAGGACAGCCTGATTGTTGTTGCACCCCAGCATTGCCACCATGAAACTGCTCTTCTGCACCTCCTATAGTAACTCTGAGAGGAGGAGAGGAAGGGGTGAATTTCACTCCGAGGATGGAAAGTGTCATGGAGCACATCACCCACCTGCCTGTCCTAAACAGTTTGCTCTCACTGGCAATGAGCTCGTTCATGAGCTTTCATATGAAACAATAAACCAAAATATTTATCCTAAGGTTTTGTTTTGAAAGGATGTATGGCCTTTAACT
Source organism: Baryphthengus martii (assembly GCA_013396935.1). Classification (NCBI taxonomy): domain Eukaryota; kingdom Metazoa; phylum Chordata; class Aves; order Coraciiformes; family Momotidae; genus Baryphthengus; species Baryphthengus martii. Next base: position 660,573 of record VWZK01004326.1, read on the forward strand.
TAGCTCCTTGTTGACTTATCAGTCTCTATTTCAGATTTGTGGCCTTTCTGGGAAGATTCTAAACTCTGGTTTCAATTAATCTAAGATCTTGTTCTCAGTTTGGTTCAGGCCACTCTTGTACAAAGAGATGTCCCTATTATTGAAAGTTGTGTGAAGTCAATTTCAGCTCTAGAAAAATATAATTCTGACAGGCTCACAGTGGAGAAGGCCTCCTGGTCTGACAGTGGACTGTCCAAGGTGTGTGTAGCTTAGACAGCACTTAGGTCAGCTGTGCTCCCCAACTTGTGCTCTGTGCTCTTGGAGATGTGATGTAGTCCTTCCTTCTTGCTGTTGTGATACTTCACAAGGACTAAAATGCTGTATTTTCCGACCCATTTAACTTTTTGCTCCACAGAGTGTTTTAAAATAGTAGGTTTTTGGCAAGCTCACAGATTTTAAGTTCAATAAATAAATCTTCCTATTTTGTAAAAGCTTTTGATCTCTGTAAACGTGACAAATGGACCAGAAACCATAGGCAGTTGAGAGGAGTCTCAGAACCATAGTGTACATGATATTCAATTACAGGAGCAGCACAATATATGCAGACGTGTTTTAAGGCACAGTTAAGATCCTGAAGTTCCTTATGCTGGGTCACATCTGGTCTTTCTCTCATAGCCCTGGGAGAGTGACTGTCCCCTGCCTCCTGTATGAGGATGGGCCCAAGATCGCTGCTGTAAAGGCTGGACTAGAAACGATGTATTTCTCTGTGTTCAGGGTACTTCAGCCTCTCTGGGAGGGCTCTTGTCTGTATGTTGCAGCCTGTGGCCCTGGGGAAGCGCAGCACAGCCTGCTCCAGAGCTAGTCACATCCCTGCAATGGGTTTGTCCAAGTTGTGCACAGGTCCATCAGCCTTCAGCAGTCTGCCTGTGCTAAAATGCCCTTTAGCACGGACAAAATTATGAGGGATGTAGGACTGCTTGGGGTCTTCAGCTGCTTATTTGTCTTGTCACTTGATAGCCGGGGTGAAACGCATACTCACAATGAAAATGGGGTTACAAATGGACATTTTAGCAGTGTATCTTGAGCTATTATGTTGACTGTTGTCTGAACTCTTTGCCCAACTCTGTGACAGCTCAGGGAGGGAAAAATTTCCAGTGTTCTAAAAGATTCTAGGTATCATACAAACAGTCTGATATAAACTGATTTCAATTAGGAGCTATCGGAGAACACTAGAGAAGCACACCTCAATGCCCCGGCCTAGCCTTTGGTTGTGCAGTGTTGGTGTCATCAGTGTAAGGAAAGCAGGAAATTCCACACCCAGCATTGAAATTAAAGGAAGAAGTTAGATGACGATTTTAAGGCCACTTAACAACAGATTTGTGGCCTAATTTTATTCTTTTTTCAAACAATGGCTGGTAGATGAGGGCTTATTTTTCTTTTTCATTACAACTGTGCCGGAGTTTCTATTCATTGAGCATGTATATGTGTGTAAGTGTTTCACAGAAGTAGCAAATAAGGCTTTCCATGGGCCCATTTCTTTCAATTACTCCCTTTTGCATGGCAACTGGAACTCAAATTCTGAATGAATTGCTAAAAATACAGATATGCCTATGAAATTCTGACTTCACCAATATTCTTCATTTTCATTGGTAATCCCAGTGCAGCCTGCCCATGAGTTTAGTGTGGCTGTTACAGAGGAAGAGAGGAAATGCCAGCCAGTCCAAACACAGAATATTGAAAAGGTCAACATAGTAGAGCGTGCTGCAATGATTCATAGAGACTTTAAGAGTCTAATATTTCATCTCATGACAAAGATTGTAATGAGAACTGAAAATGGCACAACATTAATTCATCTTTGTGACAAACACCATAATGAGAGTGGAAGTGCAAAAGCTCCAAATATTCGTATTAGTGACCCGTGGTCCTTTTTCTGTAACAGGACACAAATCCCAACTGCTCACTTAGAAATAGAAATCTAAACCCAACAACTTGTACAGCTACTCTGAACAGCCTGTTACATGTTCTGGTGCTACTGTATTGTATGTGTATTTGTACAGTTGTATAACAAACATGCTGTTTGCATAGGCTTATGTCTATGACGTAAGAAACTCCCTCTAAATACTGGGAGTTGGCTTGGGGTAAAGATGATACACTGGATAGTGGGAATAAGTCCCTTATTTTCTGCTTCTGACTAGTTCTTATATAAATAGAGGGGGGGAAGATATGTGTGTGTAGGAAGTGCTTTCATTTACTACATTTTTAGTTGACATTTTCCGTGTTATCCTTAGGGTCACAGCAACCTAAGCAGAGTATGAATTGGAAGTCTAATTTTATTTTCTGCTGGTTTGCTTTAAAAAAAAAAAAAAGAAAAGAAAAAAAGGAAAAACAGAAAGAAAAAGAAAAGAAATGGCATACGGACTGTGGCAGCAATACTTGGAAATGCTCAGATTCATTAAGTAAACAGATATTTCTATTCTTAAGTATTATGGTCCAAGAGGCTGCAATATCGTACTTCACTTTCTAGGCACTGGGCAGAGCCTCTGGCTTCAGCTCCACAGGCTGCTCTAACATGGTGAGTCTTTTGTTCTTGCGGAGTATCACTATAGGCCGTCCTCCACACTACCTCGAGGTTTCCAGGGAACCTGTCACTTAGTGTCACTTATCATCTATGGCTAACAATCTTGATTCTCTCCCCTGAAAATATGATTATGTGCCAAGTACCCTAAAAAACTTTGGATGTCTGATAAAAAGCAAAGCAAAGAACTGGCACTTTTCAAAGGTCTAATACGAAACACAACTTCACTGGTGGGACCCGGCCCTGAACAGCACCTACAAATGTTGCTGGAGTAACCCGGCTAGGGCAGGGGAGTCTTCTATCTGACAGTAGCAATCCACTGTGGCACGGATCACATTAACCAGAAGGATCACATTAACCAGAGAGATTCTTGTTGATCATCCTTTCCTTTCCCCCCATGCTTGCAATTGCAGAATTTCCTTCAGGCAATGGAAGCAATTTACTTGCTTAAGTAACATTAGGGAAATATTTTGCGTATATTTAACAGTGTCACAGTGCAATTTAGCAGCTGGAAACAAGGAGCAAATGAGCACCATGTGACATACCAGCTCGTAATGGGCCATCCACAAGTGCTCTGTGGAGCGTAGTTTAAGAATCAGTGCCTTATTCCATGTTTTAAAGAAATCCATATTAATAAAATCTTCTCTCTCTCTCCCACACATCTATAGAGGCACACAGAGATACGTGTTTCACATTGCAAACACATAGACAGAAGAGGTGTTAGCCACTAATGAAATGGAGCCCTGGGAAGGACTGCAGCAGCTGTTTAAAAGCACACAGTCACACTACACAGCGCGCTGGAGTGGGAGGTGAAGAGAAATACTGTATCGGGTTGTAACCTACAGGAGGAATTTAGATAAGCAGAAAGAATTTAGAAAAGCAGAATGTGATCACCCACACTGAAACTTAATTAGACCTCCAGAGCTTCCACCCTCTTACAAAAGGTGTCATAGGATTGCCAGCAAAGGCGAGCAGTTACTATTCTTGTGCTTGGCAATGTACAAACACACAAGATGATATAATTTATATCCTGAAGACTTAACAGTTTAAAGCCCCCAATTAGAGTGTCAGGAGGGAAAGTGGAGTAGAGACAAGTGGGGAGAGGTGGGCTGGGAAGCGGGAAGAGTGTGTGTGGTTAACTGACGGTTTTGTCCTCAGTGAGAGTGTCTGCAATGCTTAAGGTGCAAATGTGTGTGTGTATTTTCAGGGTCAGAGCTTCCCTGAAATAAGCTTGTAAAAGATAAGTTAAAATAGGAAGGAAAGAGATGGTCAGAGGATGCTGGAGAAAAAAGCATGTATACATGAAATGTACGTTTTCTGTAATTTTGAGGTTCAAAGTAATCAGAAAAGTGTTTCATGTTAAATAGGCAACAGTCCTATAAGTGCTGAATCCTGTCCCAAGGGAAGAGGTAGAAGGGCAAAAGGATGAAAGTCAGTACAGGACTTTGGTGTCTCAGCCAAAATGAGCTGGAGGTGAGTGGAGATCTGCAGTCACCTATTCACTCATTCATAGTTTCCATTAAATGTTCCACTGTAAAGATGGATTACATGATTTAACACCATGCTGAAGCACCAGTTGTCCAGGATTTTGCATTCCCTGGAGTTTTGCTGCTCAAGCCAGAGCAAATGAAGTAAAAATATTTGGGGTTGAAACCCTAGCCCTAACTGAAGTTGGTTTTAAACATATGTTTCACTTAACTGAAGACCAAGTTTCACCTTTGGTACTCTTATGACTATTTTAAACTTCTGTGACATTTAAAAATTATTATTTTGCAATTGGTTTCCAAGCATCTCTTTCATGCTGGAATGTTACATTAATTCATTTTTAACTGATCCACATGCTTCCAATTTTTAAAATCCAAAAAAGTCTAAAACTTCAGTGGTCAAGATAATACCTTAAAATTTATTATCAAAGATATAATTTCTGCGGTTTAAATAACCCTACAGAGGTAAGAAGCAGCAGCTTTTTGTAAAACAAAAGCAAAAACAAAAACAAAGCAAAACGTCTTGGAAGAATGGTATGTTCCCTGAATTGCACTGTTTTTCCAAAGAAAGTTGTTTCAACTGTGGTTGTTTAAAGTGCATTTGATCTTAGAGAATGTAAAGATGACTAGACAGCATGGTTACTTGATTTCTGCAAGCTGTAGTTGCTTGCCAAAATGTAGCTGGGAGGACTGCTATTTAGTAAGACTATTGTTAAATGATGTGGTCTTCTTTTTTCTCCTCCAAACAATCTGAATTGTGTCTGTATCGATTAAAAATATTCAAGCTCCTACAGCATGGCAGACATAAAATATTATAATTTATATTCTCATTTGAAATTAAGTTTTAGTCGAAAATGCCTATCAATCTTACTTATAGAAAGACATTTTTTCTACAACTTTATAATCAACAATATGCAGATGTGTTTTACTTCTTATTCTAGGGAAATAGGGCTTAAAATGTAGAAGGTGTTTTGAATTTACAAAGTCTGAGAGGATAAGCTCACGGCTTATTTTGTGTCAGTAATGAACAGGAAAAAAATTGCTTCTCATACTTCCATTTGGCACTTATTTTGTATTTTCTGCAATTAAAGTGGGGTTATAGTCAAAGCGACTCAAAAAATGACACATTTATCCTCTCACAGTGACTCCTGTATCAAATTTCCTCTGATTATAAATCAAGAGATGATTTCTCTGGCTGTCAGCACTGCAAATTCATCCTGGGATCTCAAACTGCAAGCTGCATTCTTTATGCTTATTACAACATCATTCGTAACAAAGACCCGGGAATGCGGGTGTGATTGACTCTATAAAATGCAGAGTGTAATCCAGCTCATTCCCCTGTGGCATAGCTGGGGGCACAGCAACACAGGGAAACATCTGACATTGCTGTGAGCCAACATGGCCACCCCTGCTGTTCTTTTGGAGGCATCTTGGTGTAACTCCCCACATGGACTTTCTAGCCTGCAAAAAACTGTCCAGGTTGGACAGCACTAAAGTCACGTGAACATCTCTTCACATGCTGAATAAGCTGCAGTGACCTGGAGGCAGTCCTACACAACAAAATACACATCTCCATCGAAACCCAGAGATGCCCAAGCTCTAGTTTCAGTTCAGCTCTGTTTTGTCTTCAACCAGAACAAAGAGACCCCAGTGTCTTTTTTGCCAGTTCTCGTATTCCTAAGGCAAAATCTTGATGCAGGTGGTAGCATGGCATGGTACAGCAGCCCAGAAATGTTCACAAGTGCAGAAAATTATGCCTTCCCTTTGCTAAACAGATTTGTGTTAACAGAGGGGTACCTCTCTTGCTCTTAGTCATCTTCTTTCTTTTTACACCTTCATCAGCACCACAAAGACTCTGGTTCACCTAACTCTGGAGGGCAAGACAGTTATTCCCCAAGTTATCTGTCCCACCCAGAGATCACTGCCTTTATGGCAGGTTTAGCTGGATGAAGTGGTCCCTAGGCTGCCACTGCTCCTGCTGGCCACCCCATTTCTGATCCAGGCCAGGATTCTATTGGCCTTCTTGGCCACCTGGGCACACTGCTGGCTTATGTTCGGCTGGGTGCGGATCACACCACCAGGTCCCTTTCCACTGAGCAATTTTCCAGCCACTTTTCCCCAAGCCTGTAGCATTGCCTGGGGTGGTTGTGACCAAAATGCAGGACCTGGCACTTGGCCTTGTTAAACCTCATACCACTGGCTTCGGTCCAACGAACCCAACCTGTCCAGACCTCTCAAAAGAGCCTTCCTACCCTCAAGCAGATTGACTCTTCCACCCAGTTTGGTGTCATCTGCAAACTTGCTGAGGAAGCACTCAATCCCTTCATCTAGATCTTTTATAAAGATATTGAACAAGACTGGCCACAAAACTGAGCCCTGTGGGACACCACTGGTGACCAGCTGCCAACTGGATTTAAGTTTGTTTACTCCAACTCTCTGGGCCCGGCTGGCCAGCCAGTCTTTAATCCAGTGAAGAGTATACCTGTCTATGCCATGACCCACCAGCTTCTCTAGGACAGTGCTGTGGGAGACAGTGTCAAAGACTTTGCTGAAGTCCAGGTAGACAACATCCACAGCCTTTTCCTTGTCCACTGGGTGGGTCACCTGGTCATAGAATGAGATCAGGTTGGTCAAACAGGATTTGCCTTTCCTGAACCCATGCTGGCTGGGCCTGATACCGTCGTTGTCCTGCACATGAGTTGGAGCCCAGGGATGCAGGATGTAGGGCACCTACATGGTTTCTCCTAACTTCCAGTCCATTGCACAGTGAACTCAAACCGACGTGTTAAGAGACCAGCAACTATATGATGTCACGCTTATTTATCACCAGCTCCAGGTGCGGGAGTCATTTAGCTTTATGTTTTATGTAGCAATTTGGTTGCTGCCACCCCACCAGCCTGCTGAGACATCTTCTAGTTAATTATGCTCATTCATTACATGCATGCTGCTATGAACATCTCCTCCATGCTAGAGCAAGGGTAGCACAAACTTAGCTGGCAAGTGAAATACAAAAATGGTTATTGTTGCAGCAGTGCTGGCACAGGAGAGAGATGTTAACTTGCATACAGACTCAATAATAAATGAAATGTTTGACAGAGAAAAATGAATTGGCGACATTCCTCCATCTTTCTAAGAAACTGACAGTGTATCCTACAGCCATGGGGTCCACAAGCTGACAGTTACAAAGAGGTTTTGTGAACAAACTAATATAGACTGTGTCAGCCTGCCATTAATTCTGGAGTTCCTTTTCTAGGCAGTTTGTAAAATCTAATCAATGGGGTATTTTTCAAAAATCTACGAAAATTGCGAGCCTGTAATTGTGCCTTCCTAAAATAATAACAGTGAATCTGGCATGCGAAGCTGAAAGCTACACAAGGTGCCTGTCTTCCTGGTGCTGCTGAAACGTGTCTTGCAAGCACAAGCTTTTCCCATTATGCAACAGTCTCATGCAAAATCTTCAGTAATATAATGCTACTTGGAGAAATTGGGAACTTCAGATCCGCTTTCCCTTCTCTATTCCCACGATATATATGGTGTTAATACAAAGTTCACACCATGGCTTTCCCCTTGCCTTTTCCCTACATAGTTTAACTGTTTATTTACATGTTTTTCTTTTGTCTCGAATTGTATGGCAGGCTCTACACATCTGAAGATGGGCTGGTTCCTGCCTCCCCATGCTTGAACTGCCTCTTGAACTTTCTCTGATTACATCATTATATGTAATGATACATTATTAGTGCCATCAAGGCATGCGGAGTTGGTCACAGTGCTTACGCTCCAAATCTGACAGAAGCAAAAAAGAGGGCAAGAGTTTAAATAAAAGGGGAAGTGGAGGTGCCATTGAGGAGGAAATGGATTGCAGAAAGCTTTATGAAATGAGCACTTAGACGAAAGAGGGCTCTGAAGGAGAGAAAAGAGCCTGTTGGACTAGAAGTTGGGGCACTTCCAAAATGGAGGCCCTACTCGTGAAAGCATTGCTATTCAGGGTGGAGTTTAGCATGAAGTAAGGCATTTGTTGGCCTGGGGCACATAGACCTTAGGGAAACATGCATATAAAGACATGAGAAGGAAGAATCAATAGGAATGTAACTATATGAGAGCAAGGAGGCTTCATAACCTGTGTTAAACGGTGTCAAAGTCAGCAAAGTAATGACATGTGTAAGAAGGAGATTAGGGTTGGTCATACCAGAGGTTCAGGACAAACCGACCATTTGGGTGAGAAGACTCACAGAGAGGCATGCTGTCTTCTACTAAATAAACTGATGTGCTGAATGGGGAGAGGGCAGATGGACTTATGAGTACACAAACTTTTCTTTGAGGCTTTAGTAGCACTGGAAACCTAACCAAAAAGAAAAGCAAATAAACACCTTTTTCACTCTCACAGGTTTGGAACTCTTAGGTTTCTTAAATAAATGGCTTATTGCTTGCATCGAAGTTGTAGAGCATGGACTTAACCATGAGGCTTTTGTGCTCCAGGGGAATGTCAAAACTCTGTTTAGAAAGACAAGAGTGACAGTGGCAGACATGTCTTCATCCACAAACAACAACACAACAGGTTTAATAGATCTTGCAAACCCAGGCCTCTCATTTGCTTTTACTTATTTCTACTTAACTGAATTGGAGCTTGTGTTGGGCAGCTACACAAACAGGAGGAATAAAACTGGGAGAAAAACATGGGCTGACTATTAGGAGGAAGAGAGAAGTATGGGTAGGAGTGAAGGAGCAGAGAACAGAATCACCTGATGGGCATACAGCTAATTTAAGATATAGGAGACAATCTGCTCTTGATTCCGTTACCATACGCTTATAGTTTGACGGTGAAGTTTGAATATACAACATCTGCCATACTAGCATTAACTGTTATATTTTTATCTGTCTTCTGACTGATGAATAATAGGAGGGTTATTTTATTTTTAAAAAGATAGATGAACAGAAGGAGGCCACAGACCAGACACAGGACTCTGTTGGTGATAAAGGCCTCAATGTTTTTGACATGTAATAGATAGTGCCTGCTTCAAGGGGCTTGTAGAATAAATATGTAGGAAAAATATCTCTGAGTACAGCCTTTTCTTCCCAGAAAAAAAAGCAGCCTTTATAATTTCCAACAACCTTACATTTAACTCAGAGCATAGTCAGAGAAAACATCTCCCTTTACCCTAGTCTGGCCCAATCAGAATATATTGCACACACGCGTGCATGTGTGTGTGTGGTTCCTATGGTACATCTGTTCTCCTCTTGCCCAAGATGCAGCTATGTGATTGAGCACTTTTATATTCAACATGACAAATTATTTTATCTGAATATTCTGCTGAGTAAATGCAAATAAGGCATAGTGTCGTCACATAAAAATCATCAACTCTTGCGAAGTTGGCTTTGACACACAGGTGAGTAATGGCATCTTCACCCGGTGTTGCCAAAAACTGCAGATATGGCTGGCATGTGGGCACATGGATGTGCACGTCTAGCCCTGCCCATGCTAGAGCATTGTAAGTCAGCCTAAGCTGTGCAGGGCGATGCAACTTAGTGTCCTTTTTTCAGTTCAAACTACAATTGTGCACACTGACGGCTGGTAGGCAGTAACCCATAACAACACGGTTTAACCTCTTTGTCCTTTCTGCTCAAAAGCAGCCTTGTAATAAAGTTTTACTAAAAAATAGAAGTTGCCTCAGTAACAGTGGGAAGTAGAACAGAGTTTAACCAAAGGAACAGTAGGGTAGTGAATAAACTGTTAGTGGAGGTGTGAGTTGATGTGTCTTTGCCTGCACTACTTGAATCATCCAGCTTTCTTAAAATAAAATGGTTATCTATTTCAGGCTGCATCTTACAGCTACCTTAGCTGTCAGAATTCATACATAAAAATATCCTTTCTTCCAGAGAGAGCCATTCATCACTCAACTAGTAAATATTACTCATTGCATTGATTATACTGTGATTATATTTTCTCTTTAAAAGGTTGTTAGAATTGGGTATAAAAGACGCATTTGTTTCTACTATAGATAGTCTCTGTCTTTAAGTGCTTCATTGTTTTGAATTAGTCATCGCAGTTTGCACAGCTGAAATGCCAAATGTGATGCCTTTATGGGTAAAGTCTGAGAGCTGTCTCAGTCTTTCTTCTCTTCATTTCTGGGCCTTCCAAGGGAACCTCCAAATCCTATACAACGAGTTTAGGAATTATTAATGCTATCCCCTTGTACAGAGATGCAACTCAACTTTCTGTGGCACCAGAAATTCTGAAATAATTCTTCACTACAGAAAGGCCTCAGCTCAAGCAAAGTGATTTTTATCAGGTAAATAGAGTGTTGGGAGACCCGAATTGCAGACACAGCTCTTCCCTGCCTTGCTTTCTTCTAGCATTTCATGCACCGTCAGCTGAGGACAGTGAAACCCCACATAAAGTGCTTTAAAATGTGCAGGTGGCAGTAAAACCTTCATCTAATCTAGCCTGTTCCTCCAGGTCTCTGTGCTCTTTCTAGGTATAAACTGCCAGGCAAAAAACTCCCTGTAAACATTACGCAGTCCGTGAACATTATCAAGCCCCAGACAACCTGGCATGTGGTTAATTAATTAGACTGAATACTAATTAATTAAGGGGCATCCTCAGTGATTCTGTCCAGAGCCAGCTGAGATGGGGCCTGGCTTAGCAGCACATGCACAGCCTGAGGCCTGTGCTTGCCGCTTGCCTTCACACAACACTGTGACAACATGCAAAGGAACCGGCAAAACACCCGGAGCAATCTTGGGTGTGCTATATTGGGTTTTTTCCACCACCTGGGTATCCCTACGGAGCAGAGTGCTGGCTGAGTGTAGGTCTGGCAGGCCAGCACAAGGACTATGGACTTTATTTGTTGGCCACCTTTGTTCTTTCCAGATCCCTCTCTCTTCCCTTCCCCTATTCCTCTGATGGTACAAAGCTCTCCCACCAGCCAGCTGAAGTTTTACCGATTCTTTTGAGGATGCTCTCAATATCCTGCAGACCAGCAGGGGACTTGCCAGCTGCAGGCAGCATTAGAAACCCTTGCTATACACCAGCCTTCCCATCACTACGCTTATCATCTGCAGCACAGAGGCTTTTGATGGAACTGGAACTTGTCTTGCAAATGGCCAGTCCATGAGGGAAGAGGTTATTCAGGCCACATAGGAGTAGGAAACTGTCCTCACATCTTTCCTTTAGATCCACCTCAAAGACATTTCTTAGGTACCTTGCTGTGTGAGAAGGCAATCCTAGCAAGTCTGTCTTTGGAAATTCAAGTTTCTTAAGCCTGGAGAGGAGAAGGAAAGGTTTAACACTTTCCAAATGTCCAAGCTCTTATCTTTTGCATGTGTGTGAGTGAGCAACAGCCCTGTGGTTACATCAAAAATGCAGCACATTACAGTTTACCCGGTGAGCTCATTTTAAGCGGTTTTAATGGCTCTGAAAGTGATCTGTGTCATTTTATTTAACTATAAACATGCACTGTATTCTGTTATAGATATGCTACATCATGGCTGTAAGAGAAAAACAAAACTGAGCTTAAACTAAAATCTTCAAATGTACAAGAAAAACATTAAATGAGATAATGTGAGACTCTGAAGTTATACTGAGATTCACTTATCCATTACCTTCAAATTAGGAACCACCTGTTCTTCATAACCGTCTGTTTGTATGAATGAGGAACTCTGAGTTTAATTAAGTAGCATGTGTGGGTGTAACAGGCTTCCCAACAGCAGTGAGATTATTAATGGACATCTATATTGAAGTTCTTTGCATTTTTTGAAAGGCTAATTACAATGTAAATTTAGTTTTAAATTATTGCTTTGCTGTGGGATGGGAGTTGTCATTTATTATGAGGGTGGTGGGGGGGTTTCAGATCCTAGGAAAACATTGGTTTTCAGATCCTAGGAAAACATTGGTTTGACTGTATAAGCACTTTGTAGTCTCTTATTTTTCCCTAATTTACACTTTTTATTCATGGTTCAATGTGCTGTAAAATATGCCCCCATCTCTAGTTTCATTATTTTAATAGCTTTTTGGGTTGTTTCTACCCTGCAACATTCTAAGGTTTCGAGAAAATGAAAGCCAAGCATTTCAAAAACAGGCCTGAAGCTGAAATCTGGAAAAGGTGAACTTATCTTAGGAAAACAGCCCCGGCTGGCTTCTTGGTACTTCAACATTTTAACTGTTAGTTTATTACATATAGCTGGTGATGTTTGTAACATAAACTCAAATATGCTAGGTGCTAGACCATATTCTGTTGTAATGAATGCAGAATAATTGATATAGAGTTTGTAAATGCCCACGACGAAGAATAAGCCTCAGGTGGTGGAGAAGCCTGCAGCATGCCCAACCTTTCCCATACCACTCTTCAAACTACATAACAGACAGTTTTGGCCTATGCTGTGAGCCAAGGTGATGCATGATCTATGTTCTCCCTGTTTCCTTACCTGACAAGTTGGAAATTTGGCCTGGAATGAGTTTGAGGTGTGAGCCTGAGAGATGCAGGCAGTGTAGGTTAGTCAGCGAAGGCTCTCACAGCCAGAAGAGTGTCTTCTGCATCAGGCACGTTGTGCCCACACAGCGGTTGCAAGCAGAGGGAAGAGAAAGGCAATGCACTAACACACCCTGGGACCTGTTTCTGCAGTAACATGGGAAAGCAGTTGGCTTGACCCTTAGCAACACTTCAGTTTGGTATTTTGTGTGTTGGGGCTTATTAGATGAAAGAGTGCTCTCCAGAGCGATCTGCAGCCTGCCTGCCTTTGGCCACAGGGTCACTTTGAGGCTAGTAGGAAATAGCAACATCTGATTCCACACAGACTACATTAAAGAACTATCTGCATTGGCACTGATGGATAACCTAAAGTTTACAGATGGGAACAACAGGAAAAGATACAATATCTGGTCACATCTGAAAGACCTGCAGAGTGTGGTAACTCAATTGTGTGCAGTAAGCGCTTCACTCTCATGGCCACAGATAGAATTCAATTAAAAGCTATTAGCATAACAAGCCATACAAGGGTTGCCAAAGTGCAAGGAAGCTATAAAGCATCTGCCTGGAACTCGGAAGAGACTGATTTGACAATTTTGATCTTTCCTGCTCCTTCCTCATCTAATAGTGTACAGTGACAAAGTGCCGATCTGCCTGATGGCGTTTTTTCTTTACCTTTATTCTTAAGTAAGCACTACCTCGTAGAGATTTCTGAGGCCTACATTCGTAATCTGTCTGTGTTACCGCTCCCTTGAAAGAGAAGCAGCACTACATAGCTTTTGTTATAAAAGTTGCACAGTTCATGTACTGCTAGGGGAAGGTACGCACAGCAGGAGTTGTTTGATTGTGTGGGAGGTTGGATTAGATATTTGTTGAAAATTCCTTGGCCTTATACCATGTGGCTCTCCACAATTTCTTTTGAGAGCACTAAAAATAAAACTTGGCTGTAAATTAGATTTGATTCCTACCTTCTCTAGTAACACCTGAAGCAAGATTCTTGTGGATATTGAAGAACCCGTCTAAGAGCCTTGATGATGCATGCAATACAGGAGCAGTGTGTCTCAGGAGAACTTGCCACTCCCTGTGCATCGCCTTCATTTTGGCTCATTCGCCCACCTGCTCTCTTGCTCCAGCTGTGGGGTTGGGGGGGGTGTCCTGTAAAGTTGCATTCCCCAGTGCACAGCTCCTTCCCCCTGGCCATAGATTCACACATCTGGGGCAGGCAGGCTGGCCAGCAGCTGAAAGCCAGCAGCTGCCACAAGCTATAGGAGTCTGTCCTAACTCTGGATCTGTCCATATCCTTTACTGGGACTGGAGTTTTTAAAGAAGAATACTGGAAGGAAGCCATGACTAGATATGTTTAAATACTTAGAAAATCAATAAATGACAGTTAAATGGTTAAAAGCTTAAACATAACTATTTTAAAAATAACCTAAGAGTCGAAAACTGTGATTATCTCAGGGCGGGACTGTTATTACTACTATTGTTGGTGATGGTAGTAGCGGCCGTAATAGTAGTATTAGATTTGTGGGTTTTTTTTTCTATGGCTGATTGAGTGTTTTCACTTTACCATAAATTGGAAAAAAATGGCTGGACATCTGAAAGCACTTTTGTAGCTGAGTCTCTGGACATGGCCATTTCAATAGAGGAGAGATACTTTGCCTCAGGTTGGTTCCCAAGGTGACCTCCTGCCTCTTGGGAATGGTAATACCTACCCCTGCCACAAAGTCATTGTGTCACTGCTGAACTTCTTTATGAGTTCCTGAGATGAAAGCTTGTATAATAATACCAAAGGAGATTCATATTTATTTTATTCCATAGTCCAGCTTAAGGGCATATTTTGTGAAGTGGCAGAAAATAGTATGAGATTTTCATTTTAACTAGTTTTTCTTAAAGTATCTTTGTCTATTTTTCATATATACAATAAGATTTCCTTCCTTGCTCCATAGCTGTGTAGTCATCCCTGTTTGTGTTATTAAAACTGAGAAGGAATGCCTCTGTGTGAAAAGACACTAATGTGTTAGATCTTGCTCTCAGGAACAGATCCTGATTTATGTGTTACAATTTGGGAATGATGTTAACTTCAATTTCTATTGTAAAATGACAAAGCATATGTAAATTACAGAAAAAATAACTGTGTTTTAGCAAAATAAAACTGTTTTGGTTTATCTACACTCTCTTTGAAGTAGAAGTAGAAGTAATATTATTGAAGTATCCCAAACCCATTGATTGGTACTGAAGTATTGATACTGAAGTATTTTGGAGAGATTTATTAAAGCAACAGTTGGTGTTATTGAATATTGAGCTCATCCAGCTTCACGCTCATGCAGCTCAATTCAATGCAACACCATATTTTACTTACGAAAAACTTTACAGATTCACTTTGCAGTCTTAAACTTAAGACCTGCCCACAGATGGATCAAAATGTCCCAGTTATTGTCAGTTTTGCCTGGGTTAAGTATTTGAGGGTAGGTCAGGGATGGATGGCATTATTTCATGCATGGAACTGCAGAGGTCATGTATCACATTTTCTAATGCTTCTGCATTTGAAATTTTTATTTGATTATCTTGTTGTGGGGTGGAGTCAAATGAATATGTTTTCAATTTTGCCGTGAATTGTTACAATCTGAAATAGCTTTTGCAAGCTTCTTGGCATCAATAAGTGTATGTGACTATGGTTTTGAAGCTAAGACTCATAAGGATGGCCATAACATAATCCTTCCTCCCTCTCCCACATATTCCCCCGCAGGTTCTGACTGTGAAATATTCTGAGCTAGCCAAAAGATGCACATGGAAAAATGGCTTTGTTTTGAATAAATGTGCAAAAAGCCACAAAAATGCAATGTTTATTCCTGTAGGCTAACATTTTCAGGCTTAGTTATATACTTGCATTCACATATTTCAGTTCCTGAATCTAATCCAATTTCTGAATCAAGTTACAGCTTTCTCAGCAACTCTGTAGCCATGGCAAAGAATCAGGATGCTGATTTAGACAACTAAATTTGCACCTGTAAATTTATTGGAACATTGTAACTGTAGAAAATGATGAGTTCAAAAAATGTCTTCATGATTAGGGCCAAATGAATAATTGATTTTTTTTTTTTATTTTTGTCTTTCTTTTTTTTTTTTTCCAAATTGGTTTAGATAAGACTTATTGTCCCACTTAACAAAATTACTTAATTCCCTTCCCCCAAAATTTAACTTAATTCAATTTTAAAAAATCTATAAAAAGAGGAGACAAAGACTGAGATTCAGAAAACTTCTCGAGGATGCAGTGGTGGTGTTATTCTCCTCTTCTTCAGTAGCTCAATGTCTAAGAATACTTCTTGGAATGTCAAGAGACTGGTTCTAATCCTACTCAGAACTGGTAAACTTTAAGCAGGAACTTCTTTTAGATGAGTTTTCTGCTAGGATGTAAGTATTTGGAACATGAACTCAGTCCTTTCTCATGGAATTGCAGCTGTACTTTGTACTTGGAACTGCTGAAGTATTTCATGTAGACCATGATTCCACAGGCTCTTTGTGAAAGCACGTGCCTGGGGCTTGCCCCAAAGAGTATTTGTTCAACTGAATGTAATTAAAAATATCACTAGAAAAACGACTATGTAGGCAAATTATCTCCTCCCATAGCAGTTCCATCCTTGGGATGTGGGACTTGTGGTGTTCAAGCTTTTCTGGCAAAGAATACATACTGCATCATTTGCACCCTTTTGAAAAAGGGAGAACAAAACCTCATCCCTTCCTTGTCCTGGCTTCCCCCTCTCTTCCTCTTCTCTTATCAGGTATTATTTGAGGCACATTTTATGTTAACTTGCAAAGCTAAAAATAAATGGAGTTTGTGAAGGTGAAGTTACACTTCCCGCTGCTTTACAATTTGACAGCAGAACTGTAAAGACGCTCAATTCTGATAGTCTCTGCTGCTCCTTTCTCAACTTGACTAACAGACCACCCTTTGTTGCCAAAACACACCCTGCAGCCAATTGTCACACCAGTGTATATCTGGTAGCTATCTTCATGCACCCTTGGAAAGATGAGCAATGAGCATAGCGATATTTTGGCATGAATATTATCTGTTTAGATTTGCAAATGTACTATTCTAGGGAAAGTGTAAAGGCTCCTACCCACACCTTGAAACAGTTAAGAAATGGCATAAGGCCAGGTAAGAAGTCTAATTGAAATATCATATGAAGGGAAATACTTTGGAGCCCAGTGGTATCACTGTATAACGAGTCCATTGTAGGACAGTGAAAATAGTCAGAGAGAACATGAGGTGAGAGGAAGAGCCATCCATTTAGTTTAAAGAGTAAACTGAATGTAAAATACCCAGATTCAACTTGACATTTATAGTAAGGCAAGAGCACACAGCTAACCATCCTTCAGTTCTTGTGGTTGATGCCTCATTCTGGCACAGCTCTCTAAAATGTAAGAAATGTTTAAAGATGGGGACTCTGTGGCTGTGAGGAGCAAGCTGCCACACAAAGAGGATGCTGTGCTTCATCCTGCTGCTGTCGAGGGATGAGGAATCACATGAGACAGGCTAAAGCCTCCAATATTGCATATCTACTTTAATAGGTATTTTTAAAAGAAAAAAAAAAAACAAACAAACATGCTGGCTACGTCAGATGTACATTTTAAGTGGCTAAGCAGCAACCAAGAGAATCCTTAGATGAATCTGCACCTTGTTGGCAAGCCTTGTGTGACGCACACGACTACTTCAAATGCAGGCAATCATTCCTTCTTCAGCAACAAAACTGTTTGATGTGGCCTTGATCTGAGAAAGCCATTAAGCCCATCTTTAAATATGTGCATAACAATCTGAAACAAAGAGGCTTTCCAAATCTGGGTCACCTGTGGAGATACATCTAACAGGAATTATTAAACACAGCCTGGAAAACAGCGTTTTCAAAAACAGAGTGCCAAAGCTGGGCTCCTGGGAGCCTCAGACTTCAAAATGGCTGAGTTGCTTAGTGCTGCATGAGGCTGCTCCGGGGCACACGCATTTACACTTAAAGCCGCTCAGCACAACTATTTCTGCATTGGTCTTTTGGGAGGTGGCAGGGAGGGAGGAAATGTGTTTTTTCTTGAAATGTTAGTTTTTCAAAAGCTTTCATCTGTGCAGACGTCAAGGCGTAGGAAAGTAAGGCAGGGCTCACTGTGAGAAATGCACCAGTTTAAGACTGATGAATCCAAGGCTCCTGGGATGAATTGGGACAGTGTAAGCTGCTCACCTGCTGCCCTGGAGCCACCTATATGTTCTTTCTTCTCTAAGGACAGGAGTAGGGTATATGAACTACTCCAGCCACTCACAGCCTGCCCCCCCAGCACCATCTGTATTGAAAGCCACAAGGTGTACCCATGGGGCTCTGGGTGCATCCTGATGCATGTACATGTAAGATCACTCTAGCAGGGCTGCGAAGGGCACATCTGAACATTTGCTCACCAGGGCAGAGGGTGGCAATACTGTAATTGGCCACGGGGTCAATCACAGCCCTGAAAGAAAGGCAGGGCATTGCCATGTTGGGTAAAATAAACATGGCTGGAAACAACCTTCTTGCAGGGCTGCGTGCCCCGTGCAAGGTCACTTACCTTGGGAGGGGAGCAAACCCAGTCATTCTGGGCTCACCCCACAAGCCATTTGTTTCAGTTAGTTATTTTCTCCTTGAACAAGCAGGACAAAAGGGCTGTGATATGCTGAATCATTTAGGGAAGAAACCACCCTGTCAAATGGATTATCATCAGCTAAGCAAGGCCCTGGAGGCCAAAACCTCAGCCTCTAAATTATACATGCTGAATGCCTGTGCTTTTACTATATTGTTAAGGCCTATGTGTTTCAGGGACATTAAAGAAAACATGAAAGGAAAGATACATCACAGCTGGTATTTGCCCAGTGATTCCAGCATATCCTTGGGAATAGCAGGTGTGCTAGACACACCGAGTCCCTAGCAGGGAGGGAGGGGAGGATGCCCAGTGTCTTGCTTTGTAATTGTTGGCAGAGATGCCTGTGGGGTCACTCAACTGCTAAAACATTAAAGTGTACAAAAGCAGGATATAGGAACTGCAAACCTCCCAGAAGAATGTACACTCTGCATGTGAGAGGGAACAAGATGCATTCTCAGGAGGTGGGTGTCACTCTTGCTTGTGTTGCTCACTTCCCTGACGTTTTCTCTGTTTACTGTCTACCTTTTTCTCCTGATTTCAAAGCTACCTGTGCATATTAGCAGATGGTGGACTTCCTGGCTATATTCTCTTTCCAGGAGGTGTTTAGAGTCAAGGTTGCAGTGAAAACACCACTGCATTTGGCTTAAGACCTGACATTGTCTGCGTTACTTCAGGTATGAATGCGATACTAGCAAAACGGCACAAATCATTTTCTTATTGGAAATTGCCCCTTGGAACTGCATTTCACTCATGGGGATTATATCCCAAGTCAGTTATTCTCCACTGAATGATATCATTCTAATCCAAAACTTCAGATATTAAATTAACAGTTTCTTACCCAGCTGGTTTAGATTCTGGTGTGCATCTCTGGGAGGGGTGTGCATCCCCTTTTACTAGGTGCAGTTGCACTTCTAGGATCATTTGTACTGACTGCGTTGATCTCTCTGGGCTTGCTCGGCAATGAGTCTCTCTTGCTTTCCCTCTGAAATGCTGCTTTTGTGACCATTTCTGTGGTAAGCACTGTCCATGATGGTAGCCTCTATCCACTGTGCATTAACATCATCTCTGAATAGGGCATTTTGTTACATGCCGTTCAGAGGAAATCCATCTCACATGAGGAAATGTGTGAGAAATGACCTGTGAAGCATAAGGAAGGGAGCAGGGCCTCAATCCTGCATTTCCTTCCTTGCAGCAAGGTCACATGGTGCTTTGCATGGATGCACTTGGAGGCGTGAAGCCCCATCGGTCTTGAGCACCACATTCCTGAACTGCAGGTAACAGCATAGTGGGAAAGGCTGCAGGAAAACATCGCTACATCTTCTTTTTGTTTGTGAGCATGGGCAAAGTCCTGCATCTTACACCCAAGACAGGCATAAGGGATGGTTCCTGCCCCTTGGGACAAGCTTGTAAGCACACAGGCCTACGATACTGAGCTTTTACTCTGATAGAGGGAGGCCAATGGAGGGCTGAGTGCACACGCCCGAGTTTGACATGCATGAGTTTCACACCTCAGGGAATAATTGGCATCAGGACCTCTCAGCAACTCTGGTCTGCTCCAGGACTGTGATAATAAGCTGCCCCCTTACGCTGAGCCATGGTATGATTGAGTCTCCATTTTAAAACTGTATTGATTTTAATGGGAGTTTTGATAGAGTATGGGTGTTAAAGGACTGCCAGATTTGGCTGTTAATCTTCAGAATTGCTTCTTTCTGCTTGGCTGAGTGCATGCCTCAAGTCTGCTGTCCTTAGTGTGAAGGATTTAGGAACTGTCAATATCTCTGTTGATATATGAAGCGCTAAACACAGTGGGAGCAAGATGCACATTTGAGTCATTCCTGCTGAGGCCTGGCATTTATACTGGGGTAATTTAATAAGTCCCCACCTTCTGCTGTCCCCTTGTAAGAGTGTATTGCCCCAGGAATACAAGTTGTGAAATCTTTTGGATGCTTTTACCTCTGTTGTCAATGCTGTTGCTCTACACTCAAGCAGAAGCTGAGATGCAGAGTGGTTTCAGTTAATACATGCTCACCATTTTGCCTCCCGCTTTTGCCACGTGGGGCGGTCCCGCTGCCTGTCCAGCCATTGCTGACCTGGCACTGTTCTTAGAGGTGCTCTGCAGAGCGGTGGCTGCTAAAACCCTTAAAGAGTAGGCAGCAGCAAGGTGAGGTCTGAATTTCAGAGGCTCTGAGAACCCACTTCTGCCATCAGTCCTTCTGGAATGCTCTGCACTCCTGGAAGTTAAACTCTGTATATTGCGAGATAGGGTACCCTACACAGAAGGGTTCTTTGGAAACTGTGTTTTTTTGTATCTATCTTCAGAAATTTCCCATAGGTGCCCTATTTCAGTGAGACTGAATCACTTCTGCAAATCATCTGGTGCTTAGACTGCTAGGGCTTCTGCTAGATGTCTGTAAGGACTACGGAGTGGTGAGGCTGAACTAACAGGTTCATCAAACGTATATGGCAAACAAGATTTTTAGAGGGGGTGATTCCTTTTTATTTATTTATTTATTTTAAAAGTAATTCCTGGCATTTTTGTCACAATCCTAGCTGACAAAGCATTCTCTGGTCACATTGCCTCAAGTCAGCACAGAAGATTAATGTTTGGAATATGCTAAGCTCTTGAAAAAACGTAAAGATAATATCAGAAAAGCAATTCAACATGTCCCTGAAGCTCTTAACCACAAGCGATGACATTCTAATCTTTGGGGAAATGCAGGACAAGCGCTGTCAGCCTTTCAGAGCAGTGTGAGTGTGTTGCAGTGTAAAGGGGGTACAACCAAGGCTGAATTTGGAAAAGGATAGCTGCTCTTGCATGGAGTTCTCCAAACAGCCAAAAATCCATCGGTGCACCAAAGGAAGTTCTTCTTTTGGCTAAGCCTGTGGGTGTAAGCTGGGTGTGGGATGTGTTCCAAGCTGTTCCTCAGAAGTTTCGGTGTGACCTCGGGGCATACGCGTTCCATTCCCACGTCTGTAGAAATGGGCACCTGAGCACGTGGGGTTTTTTTTACCTCTGGACTTTGTGGGCTCTGAGGGAGCCTGGAAGCATGCCCCACAGATAGAAACAGAGAGAGATGCTGAATTTGTATAAACACTAATTGCTCTGGGCTCAAGCTTACGTACTCTACTCTCATTTGTATGCAAGCACACAGGAAAGCAACATGTGCAAGTGGGGTTCATCAGGCAAGGAGGGAGCGCAGGCACAGTTCAGCGTCAGCCCTTCCTGCGGCTGGTCGCCACCTCGCACCTTGGCCCTTGTCCCCGGCTCCGGTGCTGCGTGCTGTCAGGGTGTAGGCAGCACTCGGCTCAGGAAAGCCTGCTTTTCTGAGGCAGCCTGCTTTTTTTTCTTTTGAACTGGAGTGTGCTAGGGAGGGGAAACAGAGTTGCAATAATTAGCTTCAAAGTCAAGAGGCCTGAAAACGCAAAGCTGCTGATTTTTGTTACAGCAGAGCAGTAACAGAACTGCTGAAGCTAATGAGAATTTGGATAGAGCAAAGCCTGTAGGAAGACAGGGCCCAGGGCCTGCGCTCTTTAGAGTTGAGGCAGGAGAGCTAAGCAAGGCTAGGATAGCAGAGGTGGAAGGGTCCTTGCCACTGAAGTGGTGTCCTCTGTAGATGTGGTTCTTGTGGGAACTGCTAGTTCCGCGTGGGGCTGGCAGAAAGGGGATGACAGGTTTTGCTTTGTTTCTGACAAACCAAGCCTTATTTACATTACGCTGAAAAAGAAGTGACTCTCACTGATTTTTACTCTAGGACCAAAGCTGAAGAAGGGCGAGAAGGGTCATGTAGCTTGGCAAAGGTTGATTCCAGCTATTAGCAGAGAGGAGGCAGATGCAAATACACTGCTGCGGGTGGTGGTGTGTTACACTGCTTCACAGCAAAACCGTTAGCTGTCACGTAGGCATGCAAAAATAGATTGATTTATTTATAAATCTACACTTACTACAGTAACTCATTATTTTATCTGACTTTCTTGGAAGGATGACTCTCTTGAAACAAACACACAAGTAAAAAAAATTAAAAATTATTAAAAAAAAAAAAGCCAGAAAGCCCACAGCCAACCAAAAGAATGCTACAACCCTAAAGTTGAGCAAGATGACCCCGAGAAATAAAAAAATCCCTAGAATTCAAATTAAATTTAAAAAAAAGGAAATATGTTGGTTTTGGATTCTGAGCCTTTACAGCACAGTAAAAACATGTGACTTAAGAAGTCTCTGGCCCTAATACTTGCAGGTCTTCCTTGCTTGTTTGTTTCTTTAACAAAAACTGAGATGTTTGTGTGTAAAGTTGACTGCATCTGCTAGGCCTTATGCATGGCATTAAGTATTACGAGATTCAGTTTTGCCCACTTGCAGTTTTATCTTAAGTTGAACTTGCCAGCCAACAAAGGAGAAGTTTACATTAGCCATGAGGTTAGGGCCATAAAACTGCGACTAGCTCAAGGAAAGAAAGTAACCTGACAATGTTTCAAATATACCCACTAGATCTGGAATACTACATACAATCAATTATGAAAGAATACTTCATTTTCAAAGCTATCCCTGAGGTTTCATAAGCTTTTGCTTCTACCAGAAATGCAAGAAGTAATAAAAAAGGACATAGTTCTAAATGCTATAATGGATCCAGCAGTGAATTCCCTGCTATGGAAATGGGCATATCTGAATAGAAATTTGACTTCAAAGCTTAGCAGTGAGGTTACAGCTCCTGAGACTGTATAGTGCTGACCAGTACTATTTTTCTGGCACAGTTTTCTTTAGTAGCTTCAATAAAAATATCAAATTGGTACCTTTCTTTCAGAGACTCTCTAGGCTTCAGGCTCCAGATTGTTCACCACTCATTTATGTCAGGACAACTTCATGGTTAAGCCCTTCTTCCCAAGGATCTCCTGAGAAATTAGCATCCTATGAGGAAAAGAGCTAAGAAGTATGTCAAAGCTAGTAGTGTGTCAGCCATTAGTCTGGAAATTCTTTACAAAAAGAGAGTAGTCTGATTTAAAACTTTGAAGTGGGTGGTTTTAAATTATTAAAAATATTATATTACAAATCCATTTGAGTCAATTCAAAGTTCAACAAGAAATTCAAAGGACTGTAAATTATCTGGCTGGCATTACCTGATTACCTCAAAAATCTTAATGACTAAAAAAAATACATTTCCCTGTAAAACTGTCAGATAAATTAGAAAAACTTAAACCACTTCCATAGCATGTTTCAATTGTTGCAGCAGACAAAAATACAGAGAAGTTCTTTATCTTTCACATTTTGCAGGGCCCAACATATAAAATATCTATTTTTGTTCTTTTAATGTATGGCTTCTAAATCTCTAATCTTTACATTCTGTTTGTGTGCTTAATCACTGCTCACCAACAACCTTTTTCTACGAAGTGCTGCTAAAAATGTTTGCTTCCAGTTGCCCTTGTGCTCTGAACTGTGCTGCTTCCCGTGCATAACTTCCTGTGCAGGGAGGCAGAGCATTAATACCCTGCTCAGGTAATTTGGAGAACACAATGACACATTGGCATAATTAAATAATGTCATCGGTCTCTGAAGTGTACTCCCCACGGTGATGCGCCGCATGAGAAACCTCCTAATATGACACCTGCGAGTTTCTTACACAAAACTGACTTTACTGTCATGTATTCCATTAGAAGAGATGAAGTTTAATAGAGAAATCATTATTTTATTTTATTGGTATTTCATGGGTAACATGGTATGAAGCTTCTGCCCACTGGATTACACTGTTTTTCCAGCTCAATTACAGAATCACAGAATCACAGAATTGTTGAGGCTGGAATAGACCTCCAAGATCATCAAGTCCAGCCTATGAACCCAACACCACAACACCTAGCTAGACCATGGCACTAAGTGCACATCCAATCTTTCCTTAAACACCTCCAGAGATGGGACTCCACTACCTCCCTGGGCAGTCCATTCTAGCGCCTAATGACCCTTTCCATCAGGAAGTGCTTCCTAATATCCAACCTAAACCTCCCCTGGTGCAGCTTCAGGCCATGCCCTCTTGTCCTGTCACTAGTTTTAAAGTGCTCTCTCTCTTCTACATCTTTGTGACATAGGTGCTAGACCACCACGGTCCCGCCTCTTTGGTGTAATAAGTTTAGGTGGTCTCTGGGTACAGTGGAGGTTTTGTATTGCAGAAGTTCTTCCAAGCTCTCTTCTAAAGCCTCTAGTTTTTAACAGCTGGTTTGAAGTGTGAGCATCCAAAGCGGGACACAGTGTTCAAGTAACGGTATCCTCAAATATTAAATTATGCCTGTCTCTTATATATCTATCCCATATCTGTAACCCTAATCGTTTCTCCCATCACACCATTTTTACCACAGCCATCAGGCAACATGAGATCCTAGTACTGAGGAAAGTGGCTGGGAGAGGCGTGCCTTCAGTGTTGGAGCTGCTCCAACATCAAGTAATGGGTGCTATGTACCACACTGGTCATGACAGCAGGACAGGACTTCAGCTTTAGTACCCATTGCCCTTGCCCTATGCTCCAGATAAACTTTCTCACAGCAGAGCTGAACACTTCACAGTGCTGCTGTCTCAGAAAATCAGAGGAAAAGCAGAGGAGAAAACTGGTGCAAAGGACCATTGCCCCAGGGTGCCATACACAGCTGGGCTTAGCAGATTCCTCAGCTCTCATTCTTTGTCAAGCTTTTTTTTTGCTGCTCTCTGACCTCCATGCATCCTGCCCTTCCTGTTCCTGCTAAGTTACACAGGAGCTTTTGGTTTTCTCCCTTGCACCACCTCTTGCAGTCAGGCTTGATATGTTTTATCCATTCCTCGCCTCTCCTGTACTATTTATATAGCCATTTAACACTGTTCTCATGTTTATGGTATTTGGGCACCAAGCAACTCGAATAAACTGTCTGCTTCATTGACTCAAACTGTTCTCATTTATGTCGGTTGCCTGGTAACAGCTGTTGTAACTGAAGTTGCAAAATTTGCAGTGAAAAAAAGAATTCCGTGCTCTCAAATAGCCTGGACTTGAATAAAACTGCAGACAGAGCTGGAATTTTCCGTGCTTTGGGGCTCTCCCAAGCTGATTTCTCAGTGTCAGCTTGGAAAGTTAAAAAAACCCAACAAGTCAGCCTCCTTAAAGTCCTAGGGGGGAAAATGCAAAAATCCCCCCTTGCGTCTCTGCTGCCTTCACTCCCGTCCTTGCTGCGCTCACACGAATGCAAATCACAAGCTGAGCCCCGCGGCTGGCTGGAGGCTGCCGGAGGAGCTGCCTCTTGGCTGGAGGGTGTTCCTGACTCTCGAAATGGCAACGGCGGGTTTGCCTCTGTTCGTCTGTGTCAGTGTTTTCCACCCTGCAGGATTTGAAGCTAAAAGGAGTTCCTAACTGACAAGCCCGGCAGAGGCAGCCCGGGAGGCGGGGGGCCGAGGGGCAGGCGGGCCCGGCCCCGGCCCCGCTGGCTGCCTGCGGTGGAAGCCTTGGCGCTGGGCGCAGCGCAGCTGGCTCCGGCAGGCACCGCCGCCTCTGACCTGGTCTGCCCCTGGCCCGGGACCTAGCTCACGCTTTGCCCTCACGGGCTGGAGAATCAAACTGGCAGGAAGAGTGCTGAGAAGGTCATTTGGCTGCCGGAAGAAATCAGCTTTGAATCAAAACCCGGGGTGCGGAGGCTCTTCGAGCAGCAGCAAAGGCGGCGGCGGCTCTTGGGCGCGCCCCTCTCTGTGGGCTGGCTGGCTGCCCACCAAGCGGTGCTGGAATGCCTTCCCTTGAAGCTACTGCTAAACACCGTTAAAACTTCTCCCCAAATTAATCCTAGATTCTACAGAGCCTTGTAAAAGTCCTAATCCTCCTGCTAAGCAGGGAGGTGTTCAGCCCCTTGCCAAACGCACCCAGACCTCGCAGGAATAGATTTTCACACAACCATAAAATTAACTTCAGGGCCAAAATTGTAACTGCTGCAGGAAACTGTGTGGAAATAGATGAAAAACTGTTAACCTTATAATGAAAAATCCATACGATAGAAATGATGAAGAAAGAGTGAAAGATTTCATGGGACAGTTACAATAAAAATCAGGAATTTCACGCTTTGTTGCATTAATTGAAAAGAATCTAAAACCACCGATAATGTTATTTCATAGTATTAATGATGATTATTCTGTGTTCAGAGTTATTTACTGATGAATCCAAATACAAACAAAATTAGTACGACCAGTTCATAATCTATTTTTAAAAATACGAATGAGCTGTTGAAACAGCAAGCAAAGGAAATCAGCATGTGTGTGTTTGTTTGTTTGCTTTTTTCCTTATGGAATTAGTGGGTGTATTTAATTCCCAAAGCTTAGCAGAGGGCAAAAAGAGCATTTTGCAATCCATTTCATACAAGTTCTGGAGGGGTGAGAAGCTGTTCCTAATGCCAACATGACAACTTTCCCTCTGTGTTTGTAATTATGTGCACAGATAAAGGCAAAGGATAGTCTGTGTGGGCTTTAACAGCTGAGTTTTTTGGGGGTGATGTTCTTATCACAGGGAGAAATCACTGAGATTTTCAAGCCTCAAGGAAAATCAAATTTAGCTCCTTTGGGGAAGTGGCAGATAAACACTGGTGCTTTCCAAACTTTGGCCAGGACAGCAGGCTTTGAGGTTTCTGAAAACCAGGCTCCTTTTGCTGTGAGACTAGAGAAGAGAAACGACGGAGAATTATGTTAATGGCTAACATTGAACAATAGTTTCATAAACTGCTGTGTCCCTTAATTACTGTTTAAATGTATCTAAGTCGTGTGTAAGAGTTTATTTTTGATCCTTACTGATCTCTGCAATGTGTGTAAATATGTTGGAGCAAAATAATTACAGCTGAAAAATATTATTTATTAATAAAGAGTGTGTCTTATTTTAAATATCAATATTATGGCCTCCGGCAATAGTTTTGCATTGACTAGAAATGTAAAGGCTGGGGTTTTTTCTGTTTTTTGAACAGATCCAGCACTCGGTAAATACTTAATGGTGTCTAAACAGACACAATCTTCCTTTATTTTCAGAAAATCCTTTTGGCTTTGCATGTAGCTAGCAAGAACATTACTTGGACTTTACCCACAAATTTCAGATTCCTCTTTCTCATCCTGATGAAATGATAGCAATGATAATATTTTGTTTCCCTCATGTAATATTTAATAAAAGAGTCTATAGGTTTCCTTTTTTTGGAGTATTGTTATTACAATTTCTTTCTTTTTATTTATTTTTTTTTATCCTCTCTCTTCTAAAGTGTCTGGTTTTGGTTCCTTGCCTCCTCTGTTGTGTGATAGCACTTGAGCTGGCTGTCTTAAACCTTGCAGAAGCTGACTTGGGGCAAGTTTGTCCCCAGCTGGCACGTGGGAACCCAGCAGCCAGCAGCAGGGGAACCTTGCAAAGGAAGTTTTGGAAGAGTCCATGACAAACCCAGGTCCCATTTGAAGCCAGTGACTTCAGTAGGAAATTATTTTCTTCCCTAGCAAAGGAAAGATCAGTTTGTTACTGGAACAAGGAAGAAAGCTGTCAGTAGAAGTATTTATGTGTTGGATCTATTTATTTACAGCTGTGGGATTATGTGGCTGGTGTATTAGGTACTGGCTAGTCCTAAAGGGCAATCACTCAAGAAAGCCCTGAATGTGCAGGGTGTCAGACTATGGGCTGCTGCCTAATAAGTCAGAAAAGCACACTGTTTTTTTAGGTCCCAACAGTCCTCGGGTACCCATCAGACATAGCTGAGCTTTCTCCTCTTTTTTCCATCCTTGTGCCTACGTGTTGTGCTGAAGCCAACCGCACTTGCTGATTAATGTAGTACTGCCACACAGCCTTCTGGTTAGGGCAGGGTTAATTTCTTCTGTCCAGCTCAGAACCTTCAAAATAGCCTTCTACCTGGCATGGCCAGAAGTCTGTGTTGAAGGTTTAAAACAAGCCGTGGGCATTGCATACCTGCTAAGCATGGGTAACCCCTGGTGATGGGACATTACCCGGTGTCCCTGAGCTCCTCCTGTCTTCTATAAAACACGTTCAGGGATGGGGTTGGCTTGGGTGGCCTCTTCATGCCGGCTGCCAACTCATGCTGAAAGGCTTGGGAGAGGGGGAGGTGGGGTTAGGGTGGATATAACCAAGGAGAAGTTGAATGTAAACTGTTGAGCAGCTGAGAGAGATTGCCTTGCCTGCTAGCTCTATGTTCCCAGGGGGGAAGTCAGCGCCGAGCTCCCGGCAGGCACAAGTGGCAGGGAAAAGCCGCAGCAGTAAGTGGCAGGCAGAGGAAACTCGAGGCACAGCGCCAGGCACTTTGAGAGGAGCTGGAAAATCCTTTCCTGTTTGCCACACAGCCACGCTTAGGCGGCCTGAGTTTGTTGCTGTAGCTGGTGGAAAGCTGAGAAATCCCTTAGGAGGACGGGTGTGATAAAATGACAGGGTTTTACACAAAGGCTGGCAAGGTGTGACCAGAAGGCTTGCATTAATGAAAGAGAAGTAGAATTGTCATCTGTTCCACCTGTGAACCCCCACTGAAGTCAGGATGAGAAGGTCTAAATGAAAGGAGTATCTCTGAAAACCACTTGCAGTTTAATTATTGTCAAAAAGCTCTAAGAAGAATTTGAGTGACTGAGGAGTTATGCAGTCTGAATATATATCACTAGAGTAAAATCCCATTAGAAGCAGATGAAACTACAAGAAGGTGATAGCTGGACTACAGAATAAAACCCTATTCAAAGACTGATGTAATGTATTTTTCCACTGCAGGGCAGGATTGAAATTTTGAGATGTTTTTTAAAGAGAAAAAGAAACTCCAGCCCTCAGGGCTGCAGTAGGAAAGATAGTTTAAAAAAAAAAAAAAATCATTAAAGAAAAACCCCTCTTGAAGACTTTGATGTCTATTGATGCAAGGTGCTATTTGTTCTACTACTGAAGACAGATCTGAAAGACTCTGCAATTACTAATAAATCACTTGCAATATTGAGCAATTACCAACAATGCAATCATAAAACAGTGCAATAACTAAATAATTATACACTTGTTAGGAGAATACATTATTGGGCACCTTGACAAGAAAGGGGAAGGAAGTGAGAATAGAAAAGACAGGATATTGAATAACACACAAATAGCAACAAAATACACTTTGCAGGCAGAATGCTGAGTAGCTGTACATGCTCAGGGCCAAATCCTAGCTCTAGAGAAAATAAGAGAAAGTTTTAACTATTTACAGGAAAACTTTTAATAGGAAGATTAAACCTGTCATTCAAAGGACTGACTATGATGGCTGGAAAAGGCCTCTTCCACCTACTGGCCACATTCCATGCAAAATCAGCCCTGAGAGCACCAGCTATCTCAGTAGTACTTGTTTTATTACTCATCCTAATGATAATAGGCTGCCAGCTCAACTGGGGCCCCAGCTGAGGGTGAGAATCTCAGAGGAGAGTACTGCACTGCAGAGTCAGAAAGGTGTGTCCGTGCTGGTTATCATGGCCCAGCTGGAGCCAGAGAAAGCAAATTCCCACACTTCAGAGGCAACTGAAATCCCCTTTCCATATCTGCTAGTGAAGGGATAGGGAAGGCTTGGGTTGTAGAAGTCCTGCGCTGAAGTAAAAAGAAAAAGGAGGAACGGGGAGAAAAATGGTGAATGGGATGCTGAGGTTTCATCAGCAGAAGCTGATTCCGATGGTAGAGAGTGAGAATATTGCTGTTGTTTAGATTTTCCCCTCAATAAATTTGGGATTATTCCAGAAACATCTGGAGAAAACATCTGCATGAATGAATTGGTTCTTGGAAGGGAAGGTGTGTATCAGTTACTACAAGGCAGACTGATATGCCGTTGGCCTGGCTCACTGGCGTTCAGCTGTTGCCTTAGGTGTGAAAGTTGGAATGCGGTGGAAAAGAATGAAGATTTGGAAATACTGTTGGGAAATACCGTGAAGTGCTGTAGAAGCAAAAAGCACATTGTGTATTGTATACACCAAAGAAAATATCCGTCATGATCAAGAAATCATAGCTGGAGGATTTTGGATATGTGCAAGGATTAGGGACCATCTGGAAAAAGGATCATGTGGGGGAGCGTCCTTCATAACACAATTCAAGGCAAGGCAGGGTGCTTAAAATGCCTGACCCAGATAGCTTTGTAGGCACCGTCTACATAAGCAGAGTACAATTTACGGAGCGGGCTGGAGGCTCTGATATTCCTGCAAAGCAGAAGGCCACTCCTCGCACATCGGGCAATCCTTTCCAGTAGTGATGGTAAAGTATGAGGGGCAGGCAAATAGGAGTAGATTTTGGCTACTAGGTGAGTTCAGACTCCAGTAGCCAAGGGTTTGTGCTCCCTTCCTCCTGAACAAAGGAGAGGAGAGAAGGCTCTGCTCTAATCCTCCTTCTGGCATTCATTTTAAGTAAATGCTTTGTGGTCAAGGGAGGGGAAGAGCCACTTACACACCCTCCTCCTCCAGCTGCCGAGGGTAATGCAGCTGGCAGCAGGAACAGCCTCCCTCTCCACTGAGTCCTTGCTCTCCTCTCTCCTCCCTGCCGTGTTGCTAGAGAGATTGATTTGTGATCTCAGGCACTGAAATTTCCTCTCTCTTTGAGTTCCCTCCAGGCTACTCTGGCCTGGGAGCCCACGGCTTTTCCATGTTTAGAGCAAATCTTTCAGCTTTGGGGGATGAATGGGTAAAAACATCTAGCATCTGTAGCTCATATTACTGGACAGTATGAAAAAGCCTGGAAGGAAGAATGGGAGAAGGCAAAAGAAAGTAAACAGAAAAGTGAGAATTGATAAGAATCTTTTTAAAAACCTGCACCTTCAGCTATGATGGAAACGGTCTTGTCATTGATTTTATGCTAAAATGGACATTTTAAAATCACATATATTAATTAAAATTATATATACCGACCAGGTTAAAGCAAATACTGATGTTGCTGTCAGCAGCCACAATGACTGCAAACAGAACTAATGTAATCCAAAGTAAAAGAAATCAGTGCTAAAAGCCAGAAGTAAATAGAATCTGGAAATTACATATTATTAAATAGAAATAGCGGTGGCCCTTGAAAACTTTTTTTTTTCTCTCAGATAATCAAAGGCCATATTGTGCCTTTAGGCACAGCTTTCAGCAAGGAAAGATGAATAAATTGTAGTGCTATAGGAGTAGCCTTAGGGCGAGAAGAACAGAGTGAGTGTACCATCCCAGTTGCTCAGATCTGTAAGCCAATGTAGGCTCTGCCGTGCAGAAGCTGCAGGCTGTCCTTTGGAGATAGCAGCGCTCTTCTGAGGAGGGTGACAGTGTCCAGCCTCATGGTCAGGAGAGCAAATCACCATGGCAAAGCTGTCATGTGGCATGAGAGCATCCCATGGACATGGGCTCTAAAATATGTATTTAACACACAATGCTCTGTATCAGAACAAATTTGACAGACCCCAGGACCCTAACTTCAATCTCCTTGGTCAGTGTTGTAGCAAAAGGGCAGAACCTTTGTTCTCCTCTCTAGCTCATAAGAAGAGAATTCCTCATGTATAACTGCTAAACACTTTTGTCAAAAAATCTCCATGAGGAAAAAGTTAAGCCTGACTGATTTTCAGGGTACCTATGTGCTTCTGCATAACCTCAGTTTTCCATACACTCTGTTCATACATTGTGCAAGATCATCAGAGAAGGATGGCTCAACCCAAATGCCAGGCAGTAGTACACAGCCAACATTATCATGGAGTTAATAAAGAAACCTCCAGTTCATAGTTTAGTCTTACTACAGAGAATCAGGGAGAACCTAGGGCAGGGCAGGCTCTCTACCATCTCAGTCTGATAATGTTTGCTAACACAAGACATCTATTCCACAAAGTGCTGCTGAAACATCCTGCTATCCTGGCACAGCAGTTGATCCTGGCCAAGGTTTACCACTGATGGAAAAAGAGTGAAACTCTGATGAAGTGATAAATGGGACTTTAGTGTTGGTCATGGACCACAAAATCACCCTTCATACAAAATAAGTTTGAGATTGAAGTGAAGTAGACTTTAGTAGTCAACATGAATACAGCAGTAAGTAAGATTTTTTGAATATGTGAACAGAAATAAGAAAGGGGATTATATGCACCTGTGCCTTTAAATTAGCTTCAAAACGCTTTTCTTTCTCTCTTTTTTCTGTAAGTCCTAGTGATTTTATCATTAAGCTGTTTATATGATTTTGTGGCTGAGGACCATTTTAAAGAAATCTTTAAACAAGTAACTTTTATGCACAAATCTCTTCTGGGGCCCTATTTAGATTTTCCTTCCTCTCTGGATTTCTCTGAACTTACCTTTGTGTTTTTGGAGTGACTGATTTCTTCACCTGCCGAACTTTTAAGAAGGTTAATATCCATTGGATCTAGTTAGAGAGAGTCATCTCCTGCCCGCACTAGAAACAGAGCTTGTTACCAACAGCTCTTATGCGAGCAAGACATTCCTTTCCACACTGCAGGGTAGGGTTTGCCCCTCAGTGCTCAGCTCTTGTGCGCTCAGCCTTTTCTTTTACAGACATGCATACGTTGACAGGTATACCTGGTGCCAGCAGAACCCGGAGGGAGGCATAAGTTGTTACTGCATGGGTTATTACAGCCCTGCTGTAATGAGGGGGAGAAGGTGTTCCGAGAGGGTTCCGCCAGCCCTGCCTTACCTTTGCTGGGATGGCAGCAGGGAGAAGGGACTCTTCCTCATCTGAACGGAGAAGGAGAGATGTGATTCTACCTAGACTAACTGAAACTGGATTTCTCCCGTCTGGTTCCACACTTTTATTTTGATATTGCAGTAGGTATAGGACTGGCTATTCAAGCACACTCTTCTTTCAGATTCCTATAGAACACAGATACTAAAAAAATTTCTTTGTTGAGTTAAATCAATATAGTTATATGAGCAGAAAGAAGATTCGAGGTGAACTAAGGGTGGCATCATGAATGGAAACAGAGAATCATCTTGCTTTGCAAGTCTATCTTACAATTCCTTTATTTATTATCTCAACTTTAAATTAGGTTCAATTTAAACTTTTGCAAGAATCTGATTTTATATGGATTGTAAACAGTTTTTTTATATTGTATTTTTTAAAATGCTACTGCAGTCCTAAGAATGTTTGTTAGTTTGCTTGCTCTTTATTCACCAACATTGTACCACTGAGACTTGGCAGTGAAAGTGGTTTTATTGATTTTCATTATCCAAGCTGGGAGAAATGCAAAATATAAACAGCAGGAATTATGACCTTTTTTGCCTTTAGTAATTGAAGGTTTTACTGGTAACAACATTCAGTAAGTAGCAAACAAATATATTTTACTGTGTTAACAGAAAAAAAAGTTTGAAAAATCACAAATCAGATCTCCAGGGATTATGAAATTGATTTAAATGATAAAGTTTTTTCTTTTCATCTAGTTCAACTCTATCCCCAAATCCATTCCAGTCTGAAGACTAGGAACAAAACATACCTGTAATAATAACCTGTTAATGCTCTTTTAGGACTTTTGGTATGTACCTGAACTCAGATTGACTGTATTCTTTTTACATCATTTATTAATGGTAGGAGAGAGGCTGAGCCAATAGTGCTTTAAGATCATCTTCTTTGGCAGCCCTGGCTACTGATGTCAAATAGTTAAATGCGTAATGGGTGATAGTGTAGGAAACAGGCACTGCTTAGTGCCAAAAATTAAAGGTCAAAACTTGTGTTATCTTGTTAGCACTAAAACTAGGAAAAATTCCTTTGTTTTTTTAGGCAAGTTGCTTAACCAGTCCATGTCTGCTGGCACAATACTTGTGAATCTTCACTGATGTTTGCTGACTATCTTTCGATAAAGCCTCATAGATATAAAAGCAAAGCGTTGATTGTCCTTATTGCAATTTGCAGTTACAACAGAGAAACTGTAACAGCCATTCAACTTAGAAAAATATGAATCAGAAGTCTTAAATTCTAATCCCCTGGCTGGTGCTGTGCTAATGCAATACCATAGCGGGAAAGGCCAGGAGGGAGGGCAGGGATGCTAGTGGAGCTGCATTAGTGGTACAGTATCGGTACAGCAGGAGACTCCCAGAAGTACCAACATGACCTACGTAAGGCGTGGAGGTGTGACCACATTGCTCTTCTGCAAAACAGCGCAGACGGGATTGAAGCCCAACGCTTTGACATGGAAAGCTAATCTAGCACAAGTGACGATGATGGTGTAAAGTGAGCTTATATCTGGTCAGCATCTTGGGTTGTGGCTGTGGAATGTCTGATTTGGTGCTCCCGAGCTCAGGAACTGAGTGTATGACCCTGACAGCCCACAGCCTGTGTGGAGAGGAACAGAGAGGATGTCAGATGAGTCAGTTGTAGTACGAAGTGACAAGAAAATTGTAATAGATTAGCTCAGGCAGTCATTTGAGAAAACAGCTTACTGAGGTTGATGAAAGTGGAGGCCTTGTCCATTCCTCTTCCTGCTCTCAGCCCCAGGGCCCTGCCCTCACCCTCCAGTCTGCTCTGGGATGTGTCAGATCCTTCTCTGAGCAGCCTTAGCTTATCAACAAAGCTGGAAACAATCCTTTCCTTTTTTTCTCTATTAGTTTTCTACCAGACCAATGAGTTGAAATGGCTCATAAAGATATCCAAGAAGCATCAGGTGGGAAAGGGTGATGGGAGGGGAGGAAGACAACAGTAGTATCCATCAGTGACAATGAGCCATTCAATCAGCTCATCCCCTCTTGTGAAACTGATACATGAATATTATGAATATTACCTCATCGATAGGTATAACTATTTGTGTCTGAAACTTTTACAACAAGGCTGCCTGTGAAGCACTATCAGCTGGTATAAATCAAAAGAAAAAGGCTGCTGTCGTGCTGTGCCATGCCCTCCCTTGAGCCAGCACAGGCTTTAAAACCCATTAGGGAACCGAGTTCTGATTTCTCCTGATTTTCTGGTTTCTGCAGAACTGATTTGGCTGAAAGCTAATCTGGCAAAAAAATTAATTTCCACAGCATCTCATTGTACAGACCTACAACTGTGCGTGCTGGCACATGAAAGGGAGTGGATGGGAACAAACAGCTGGGGCAGGGAGGAAGCAGAAGTCCTCCTCTGGGGGGCAAAGCCAGTTTATGCTGCTTACAGCATTAGCTGGATGATGATCTCCTTAGAATGAAATATGGTTTAGATTTTTGTAAAAGAACCAAGCAAGCAGGCAGCCCTCTTCAATGCACAATAGTATAGTAAAAACAAGATCTCATTGTCAGTCAGTTTTGAAAGTCGTTGTATTTTACACTGTGTAAGTTTTTCCAGGGAAGTATTTTTTTGGTAATAATTCCTGATGATCCCACGCAGGAGCAAATGCCGTAGAGACGTGGTAAGTAGAACTTACTTTAAGTGCTCTCTTACTTTATTGCAACGAAGGCTGTAGTTTCTTAAGCGGTGTTTTATGGGAATTCCAGTTCAGCAGCCTTTGGCCTCTGATACTTGGCTTCTCAGCTGCGCCTATATGACAGTTCTTCTTGCCACACTATTAGCCACATTGGAGGAACTTCCTTTTAAAAAAAAAGGCTGTGTCTTCCTTGCTTCCCACCCCAAGAAGAAAAATACCATGGCCAGCTCTCTGATAAAGGAAAGGGTTTGTTTTCGGAAAGTTATGCAGACTGCTGATCCAGGGATAGTTGCAGGTAACACCTTGATATGTAGGTGTTAATTGTTACCGGCTGGCTTCAAAGACCTTTGGACTGTTTCAGTGTAAACAAATGTGTAAAGCAGCCAGAATACAAGAATGTCTGATTTGCAATACCATGTGTAACTTTCAAGCAAACACTATCAGACAGTAAGCACACCGGTGATTCCTCTGCAACCTTTCCTCCCTCCCCCTTGTTGATGTGTGATAAATACAGTCTCAGTTTCTGTAAGATAGTCAGCATGCACGTTTAAAGAAAACCTTTTATTTTCTTCCTTTCTAAAGTAACTGTAGGTCCTTAGAGTATAACCATAAACACTGTGAAACCTGCTGCTTATGCTTCAGATATGGCATTGGGGCCAAAATTGCTTTAATTTTTTCCAGACGTATCACTTGGTCTAACACAAGACACTACCTCTGTCAACAAGTTCCATTCAACTCCAGTTACAGTGCATGTCACCTGCACATTTCAGAACTTGAGAAAAAAAATAAATCATACCATGTTTTTTCCTAAATACTTTTTTCTTGTTTCTCATAAACAGAGAGAAATAGAAAAGAGAGAGAGAGAAGCCTTTATGTTCACAGTCAATTATTAACCTAAAGCCCCCTGTACTCTGTAGCCAAAGCCATATAAGCACAGAGACTGAGGCTTCCCACCAGCACGTCAGCAGCAGATGAATGCCTTGAACTCCTCCTGCCTCCCATTCCCACTGACTCAGCTCCGGGGCTGCTGCATGGGACTGCTCCCCCTTATCATCCCTCTAGAGCAAAGAAAAAGGTGTGAGGAGCAGTTGCCGCCCTGCCCCAGGTACCCCTGCTCCTGTGCCCTCCTTACAAACCCAGCTGATGGAATCACTAGAAGATAGACTAAGTCTTTCCTTCTTCCCCACCCTGATTATTTTTCATGTGACTCATTTCCATAGCCTAGCTGACATGCTGGTCCCTCTAGCAGCTGGAAGGAATAGTATTTAGTATGATGAATGCTCTACAGTGGTGCTGACCCACAAGAAACTGTTGGGCCCGGCTCTGCTATAGGGAGCTAGGAGTGAGCTGCCTTTGGGCTGAGCCAGCAGGCACCCTGCAGTGGGTCTGGGATGACCACATGGGCTGAGTCAAGCGAACCTTTCAGCTGCCCCTAGCACATCCAGTACTGCCCTACCCCTACATGCTGAGGTTGTTTCTGGCCTGCAAGCTGTGCTACCTCACCTTACCCATGGGGTTTCCTGAAAAAAAAACAGAGTCTTCTTGTTCCTTTGCACTGCTTCTTTGCTCTGGTGGGGAAAAAAAATACTTTTTTTTTTCTGGTTCAAAGCATATGGGATGCTCATTTGTGCACTTGCACACGCAAACACACATACATTCCCAGGGAGAGCAGTTCTATATATGGTTTAATAGATTATTTTCCCTGTGATTGCTCTGAAATGCTGTGGGCTGGTGGCAGACACGTCCAGATTTGAAAAGGCAAGGAGGAACTGTTTACCACTGCAGCAGTCCCACGGTCCACCTGTGCCTGCTTCAACAGAACCAGCATAAATGTTCCACTTGCTGGTGTTCATATGGCTCTATCCCCATCCTATCCCAAAAGTTCGTTATTCACTTCAACCCCCATCTTAGGCTGTTTTGGCCCACTTCCACTGCAGCTTCTCTGGTACTGTCATCTGGTGACGTTATACAGCCCAGGGCCTGGACTGCCTTTTTGAATGCTAATGGAGCGCTTATTTTTACTGCGGCAATAGTCCCCTTGTGCTGCATGATGTCATGCTGCGGTTTAGGGGTATTTTTATGTTGCTTTTTGTTTGCTTTGTGGTGATTTTCGGTTGTGTGCATCTCCGTATGTAGAGTGATCTGTTATGACTGTAACGGTCTTGGGCTT
This sequence comes from Baryphthengus martii, assembly GCA_013396935.1. Lineage (NCBI taxonomy): Eukaryota > Metazoa > Chordata > Aves > Coraciiformes > Momotidae > Baryphthengus > Baryphthengus martii. The sequence goes on from VWZK01004326.1 coordinate 698,193, forward strand.
GCTCTTGCATTTGCCTTGTTGTGGGTGATCGGGTGGTGGGTAAGATGCAGGGGGCACTACTCGGTACCATGTCGTTCAGAAAAATGTGCTTTGCAGAGCAGCGAGCGTGTGGGGAGCACTGCAGAGCCTGACATCCCAGCGTGCAGGTTGTGTGGTTTCAGTGTACTGCGTGTTGAAGGGTATGGGCCGTTGCCGTTGTATTGGACTGACATGTTTCTGCGTGCATTGCTATATGCTGTGGGGCAGATGTGGCGCTTGAGAATGCCTCCAGGTTGCTGCGTGGCGTGACGAGCTGTGTGCCAGGTGTCGTGTCACTGTCTTGACAGGTCAGGAGTGGGGACAACAGGGCTGCGCAGGTGTGTGTGTGTTTCACTGCTTGGCAGGGCGAGGGCCGTGCTGCGGCCCTGGTCATTGCACCACGGCGCGGGTCGCTTCTCTCGAGGTATATTTGGTGTGACGAAGGGCCTGCTCTGCCTGTGCGCCCGGTGCTACGGCAGGAGACCGTGCAGCGAGGGCACTGTGCCTCCAGCGCACGGAGCAGTGCTGTGCAGCGGGACCGCTGCTCGCAGGGAGGGCCGCTAGGCCTGCGAGGGCACGCCAGGGTCACCGCCTCACAATGCCGTGCCTTACAGCGCGATGCCCCCGCAACGCTACCGGCTGGTACAAAGCAGCTGGAGGCTGGCGAGGGCCGGGCAGAGTCCTGC
>VWZK01004326.1:699084-716165 GCA_013396935.1 Baryphthengus martii
ACGACCGGGTCACGGCCGAGGAGCCGGGTAACGGCCGGCGGCTGGGTCGGGCTAGAGGGGGCGCCGACGGCGGTGAGGGGTGGGCTGCCAGGCCCCGCGGTCGTGGGGCCCAAGGGGGCACGGTCCTGGTGGCGCTCATCTCGCGTGGGCCCGTGCTCCGAATGCCCCTGCCAGGTAACTGTGTGAACAGCTGATGCTGGCGGGCCGAAAGCCTCTTCTGCTCGTTTAACGAGCTAGCAAAGCACGGCTTCTTTTACATGTTTTAAGGTTTTTTATGTTGTTGCTGTGCATGTTGACTAACAAACTTGATACAGACACAAACAGAAATTATTTCCATTCAAGCTTGTGGGTTTTGGCATCAGCTGCTCAGCGTGGTGCTATCTGCATGGGTAGATGACTTTACCTGAAGGGAGCTCCAGTTTTTCTTAGGTTGTACCTAATTGAGCATAAAAATACTTTTTTTCCTCCAAGAGGCAGGTGCTGAAGGCTAATGGGATGCTGCTTAATATTGATGAAAGGCCTAGTGTTGCAAATACTGCTTTGTAAAAGAGATTTCAGTTACAAATCCATAATTAAGGACTTGCAGGGTTGTCCATCCTCCTAAGACATCGGAATAAAAAATACAGCCAGGGACTTACGGGATCTATATGGTGCCTTGTGCATGTTTCTTCTGTGCCAAATCAATTGTTTGATATCCTGAATACAAATCCAAAACTAAAATTCTTGTTCTTGTTTATTTTGAGAGAAGCTTGCTACTGGTACGTTAAATCCATCATGAACAGTCAAGACTGCTCTGTGGCGGAGATTATAGCGATCACTGTGGTAGTCTTTCTGAGCAGGTGCTGTGCTTTAACCTTTTTTAAGATACAAAGAGCCAGACAAATAATTTGTGTGAAAAATCCTTTTCTTAATATATATTGCTTGTGTGTAATAACTACAAAATGTGTATAGATTTCTTGATGTTGTTACAGTCGTTGAGAACTTTTGCACCGATATATAGTCAAGAGTACTAAAACAGGTATGTGGTCTCTGTTCAGGAGTGGGGTTTTTCAGAAATGGAATGACACTTAGCAGAGTCAAGCTTAGAAATTTGAAATTTAAAATTCTGTTTCAGCTTTGATTTGTGCTTGTGATGACATTGGAATTACTCTCGTGATGATGGCTGAAAGGCGGCCTACAGAAGTTCTGTATAAATACTTCAAAGGCATTCTATCCTCCTTTTTTTTAAATTCCTTGAGGAAGGAGTAGAAGGATGTGTGCATTTCTAACTAAGGCCCTGAATGTTCTAGAAGGTTCAATAAGAAATGTATAGGAGAGCAATTCCAACAGTGTGAGAGAGGTTCAGATAAATGCCACATGTTTAAGATGTGCTACAGTCCAATTATTTTCTCATGATTTTGTACCCAATTTGCTATTTAGGTAATATTTAAAGAAAATTATTTTTATACTAAGCAGTCTTCTCCTGTGTGCCCTTCACTGTGAGGTCAAAATCATCCAGCCTTCTCTACAGAACAGTCAGAGGTCGCATTTCTGACCTTGTTGTATTTCTTGGCTTTGCAAATAACACTTTCTTCTGGCTGTTTCCTTGTAGAAATACTGAGTTCCCTAGTCTGCGCCGTAGATGGAGAAAGTGGGTACAGACAGGTTTACTCAAGAATTGATGATTGCCTTGAGTAGTGGTGATTCTGAGCTTGGACAAGGATGTGTAAAGAAGCAGGGTAGGGGAAGCAACCTAAGGACCTGAAAAATACAGAACAGGTTTTTATTCATAGACTCATAGAACCATTTCAGTTGGAAGAGATCTTAAAGATTGTCAAGTCCAACCATTGTCCCAGCACTGGGTTACTGCCAGGGCACCACTAAATCACATCCCTCAGCACCACATCTACACAACTTCTAAATACCCCCAGGGATGGTGGCTCCACCACTTCCCTGGGCAGCCTGGGCTGGTGCTTTAGAGGTCTTTATGTGAAAAAAATTTTCCTAATATCTGGACTAAACCTCCCCTGGTGCAAGTCACTAAAGAAAGGGTGGTGACTTCTGCACCCTCTTTCTCCCCTTGTTCACAGGGAACTTGAACAGTTTTCTTGCAGTGCTTTGATTAGGCAGTTTTCAGTCTATGTGATTTGCAGCGGAACTAACCAAAAAGGTAAGTAGATAAATTTCCTCTTATCTTGACAAGCATCAGTTGGAGTTAGTGCTCCTTCATGAGGGAAGAATTTTGTACTGGTAAAATAGATCATGCAGAAGTCATAAACAATTAATTTTATTACCTTGTGGAGATTTTTTTGTCCAATCTGACATGGACGGATTGAGTGTTTTGGCATTTTCCTTCTTTGTCTCTTTCCAAAATTAACTTTCTTTACAAAAATGTAGAATCTTATAGAGAATGGGATTATCTCAATATAACCAGCAGCTAAAATCTACTGTGAGGTGTGGGTACGTTGTGTTCAAGATAACTGAATATTTGTTTGTCTTTTCAAAATATTTAGAATGTTTGGAATACTTCCTGTGGTAGGACGCCACTGTTTCTGTTGGCATGTTAAGTGTTTTTTTTAGTATGTGATATTTTTTCAAGTGTTTAAATCTTTTAACAGACCAAAGTGGAAAATGGTATTGTTGAAGTGCCTAAAGTATTTGGAAAAGAGAAAAATTAAGAGAAAGAATATTTTTCATAGTTGCAGAATGGAAAATGAAAAAGGTAGTTAGGACACAAACTTTAGGAAGTTTTTATTAGTTATGGTACTAAGTACCACAAAGACTTGTATGAGAGGCTTTGTATTTTGGGGATGGTTCTGGGAACCTGGCTTTGCTATTAGACTTCAGTTCCTTGTCTGGTAAAGGGGAAGATAGGATATTAGAATATTCATTCATATATATTGTAAATTATTTGAATTTCTTTGTATAAAATTAGCTGCATTTTTAACAGATTTAAAGTACTTGGCACTTCTTTACACTTGGAATGAGAGGAAGGTTGATGTGGTAAATTACTATGTCTCATTTGTCTGACACTTGTGGTAAATAGCTAAGAATTCTACACTTGCTTATTGTAGCTGCTGCATTTTCTTAGTGAGTTTGATTTGGTTTCTTGGCTGAGCTGCGTTGGCAAGATTTGGTCGTGAAAGGTCAGTTGCTCCATTAACTGAAAGAAAATAATGGGCCTGTTTCGGCTGCAGAATCATTTGGTGATTATGTTTTGATGCTTACTGAGTTTAGCAGTGGGTTTTAGAGGTACTGTTGCAGTTCTGAACGAGGAATTCTTGTCTGAGGACACAAATAAGTGTCTGGACTTACAAACTGTCGTCTGTATTACAGTATCAACCAAGAGATGTCTGTGCTCTGTGTTTTCATAATGTGAAAAGTCTTAGATATTTAAGAAAATATTTAGCTTGGAGAAGAGGACATTGAGGGGAGATCTCATTAATGTTTATAAATATGTTAAGGGTGAATGTCATGAGGATGGAGCCAGGCTCTTCTCAGTGATGCCCAGTGACAGGACAAGGGGTAATGGGTGCAAGCTGGAAGGAGGTTCCACTTAAACTTCAGAAGAAACTTCTTTACAGTAAGGGTGACGCAGCACTGGAACAGGCTGCCCAGGGGGGTTGTGGAGTCTCCTTCTCTGAAGACGTTCAAGACCCGCCTGGATGCCTTTCGATGTGGTGTCATTTAGGTTCCTGCTCTGGCAGGGGGATTGGACTAGATGATCTTTTGAGGTCCCTTCCAATCCCTAACATTCTGTGATGCTGTGAAAACATTTTGTTGGTCAACTGCTTTGTGAGAACTGTAAATAATTTTTCAACGAAGTGATTGTCACCTCAGAAAGTAACTTGTATTTCAGTGAAATTAAACTTGGTGAAACTTTTGTGACTCAGGACCTGCTTTTGTTGCTGTTCAGTAGTGTTTGTGTTAAGGCTTGCTGCTGACAGGTAGATACAGCAGGATTAATGATTCCTTATTGTCAGCCAGTCCCTTAGTATTCCTTGTAACTTGGTATTTTTGATGCCTTGGGGAGCACTTGGGTGTCATCTGGTGTATTTAGGATTCTTCGCTTGAGTGAGAGCAGATGTACTGCAAAATACTTGAGTTGCTGTGCTTGTTGTTGCTGTGTTTTACAGCCACAGAGAAGCAGGCGTAGCCCTTGGGTACAAGACAAGGTGCTTGCTGATTGTTTTCCAGTAACCTTTTTTTTTTTTTATTCTCCTGAGTATGTGGATGAGAGGGACAAAGAGAGGGTCAGCATTGAAGGGTTCTGTATCTTCATGTATTGTCTGGATCCGAGTGGTCCCGTTGAAAGCAATTCCTTAATGCATATGGGGCTGTATGCATGGAGGCTAAACACACCATTGTGGTCATACTTCTCCTCTTTGAAATGCCACTCCCCTTTTGTAGGAGGCAATACTTGAATTACCAGCTTTACAGTGAAGCCCTTGGTTCAGCTGGAGATGCTACTCTGAAAGTGATACCTCCAGGGGAAAGAATGACTAAGAAACTAGCAAGTGCAATCTACAATGGCTTTTCTTTAAGCTGCAGTGAAACTTTTCCCAGGAAAATATATAAGAACATCTTGCTGCTCCAGATGCTCCTTATGTCTCTGGAGGAGTGGTGTTTATCATCTGTGTATTGATTTACTCCTGTTGGCATGCGTGGCACTTACCTACATGACTTGATTGAAGAGATTACTTTGGCTCTCTGAAGTCTTACTCATAGAAGCCGGTTGAATGGGTGGGACATGGAAGCCACGTAGCAAAATTAATAAGCACTGCAATTTTTCATTTAAATATCAGTTTAAAATTTGTTTTCTTAAGAATTTCATCGTGCTTGAGTAGCTCGCTTTGGCAGCCTTCGTGGGCCTCCCTTTGGGAGTGCAGACACAGACAAGTATTAGTTGAGCTATTTTACGGGGACTCGGATCTCCAGTTGTTACAGGCACTGCAGTGTGTGTTTTCACTGAAGAGAATGTATGGAAGCCAGCGGTTGATTCCGGAATGGTAATGGTGATTTTGATTGGCAGTCAGACTGAGTAGGAAACAATGATAGAGTGGCGAAATTGATTCAAGAATGGTGTATTTTTAATTAGAGCAAAACCAGTGGCTTGTATTGATGATCTTTGAAAAATTACATGCATTTAAAGAGCTAATCCTGCAGGTTGACTGTCTGTATAATTTTCTGATTCCTACTAGTAAAATAGTTTTCTCCTTTCTTTCTGTTTTTGCTTGTCCCACAACATGACAATTAGTTTTCTGGAATTATATATTGCTGTTGTAAATCAGCCAGCAAGCAGAAGGAGTACTAAATGTTCTAGTAGTTTCTTTAAAAACATTGGGTGTAGGAAAAATGACAATTTATTTTGACTCCAAGCTATGCTTACTAAAAAATGTTTGCAGAAATGTAACAGATTTCTTCAGAAGATATATGTGGAAAGCTTTGAAAGAAATCCTTTGTTATGAACATTTTTCTGTTTTAGGCAAATCATAAGTACTTAGTCCTTTTTAAAGGCAGAGTAATACAGTTGTATGTGTGGCGCTTTTGTCTTAGACCTGGTCTCTAGTTTCTGCTGTGGATTTGTTTGGTTTTGGGGTGTTTTTTCGTATATCCCAGTTTGGTTTACAAAGTTTATTTCATTTTGTGCTCTAATAGGGATGGGATTAATCCATAATCTCTATTTTACCAAAATAATTCCACGATCTGTTTTTAAGTACTCTTTTTTTTTTTTTTTTTTTTTTTTTTGGCTAGGAAATGTTTTATAACTATTCACTCCCATATTTGTCTTGGTATTGCTGAATCAGCTCCTGTGTGTTAGTGAGCTTTTACATTGTCTTGGAAAGTGATATATTTCAATAAACACCTTGATTATCATTTCTGCATTCAAGCTTCAGATTTGGCCACTATGATATACTAAAAAAAGGAGAATATGACTTGATGCACTGCTTTTCCATTACTGTTGTAGGAGTTTATGGGTGCTTGACTCATATATAGGAAGACAGGTCATGTAAGTAGTAAAGAAAAGGGAAGGAGTCAAATGGTTTTAAAAAAAATCAGTTTTACAGTGATTCTGAAAAACTGGAAGTTAAAGAGTGCCTGCCTTTTTATCACTTCTACATAAAGCATCTGCTGCTGTGCTGCATCGTAGCCACTGGGGTTGGTGCAGTGAGATTTTGGTTGATTTCCAGTCTCCTCTTTCTAAGAGGTGTTTGTAGTCCAAGCAGAAGAGCTGCCACTGGACTTAGATATGTCATGCAAAATGTCTTACAGGACATTCTGTGCTTATACCACTTGAAAAACGAATTTTTAGATCCTTCTGTTCTTTCTAAGAAGTCAAATACTGCCCGTAACTTGTGCTTTTGACGGACTAGTAGGCTACGTGATGCTGATGTGTTTCAGGGGAGCTCAGTTGAAGGGTGGAGCTGGATAAAACTGGTGGGAATTCAGTAGGCAAAACTAGAATGATGTATCCTTGAAATACTGCAGGTCAGACTTCAATGTATGTGATAATACTGAGTTTTCACTTCTGTCTCCCAGATGATACTTACCAAGTTCTGAGTACTATGCAGTTGTTATGACTTGAGACAGCAAGGATTTGGTTGTAACTGAGTATTAAAACTGTCATAGAATGAAACCTTTGAGGAGCAGTGCAGAGTTCTCAGTAGTGATTTCTGCCTGTTGCTTTTTGCCCAGTTGAAGATGAACTTTGGGTAGTCCTGTATGGATTTATGAAGAAAGAATTTAAACCCCGAGCGGTATGTTTTGTGTATTTATTTCCAACTTGGGAAGCACCGTGTGGTATGGTAGTCATAATGTTCAGAAACTTCACAGTCCTTTTGGCATAGGATGGAACCAGGAGGCGCTTTTGCTTACTGCGTACAATACAGCTTGAATATTTTTTTAATAAGTATTTGAAAATGAAGGGTTGTGTTCTATTAGTATTTTCTTTAAAACTTAATGGTTTTGTTCTTAACAGATACGGTTATTTGGGAATAATGCTTCATGGTACGTGACTGTACTTTCCTCCCTACTTGTTCAGTGTGATAGGTCAGTTGAATCACACCATACTGTGCAGAGTCTTGCCTTCTGCTACTGAAGCAGCAGGTTTCCTCCCCCATTGAGCAGCACATTCTTTATGCTTTCCTAATGATACTAATGTCATAACTGCAGCTTTCCTAGGCATGAAGACCTATTGCTTCATTATTAAAAACTCCCTCTAGCCCCCTATTAAGATGTCTGTGTTTCATTCTTAATGAATATGATAACGCTAAAGGTCTTGAGCAATTAGTATTGTTGAAAACAGATTATGCTTTGTATTTTTATATTTCATTCTTGAGTCTTGCTTGTGCAGAAAGATACTCCCATTTTATGTCAGGGAACTTACTAAACAGAAATGATGGGCTCATGTGAACAACTTGTTGATAGAAATGGACTTAGCAATTCCACTGACCAGATAGTGCCTCGTATACTCTGGTAAACTTAGAAAGGTGCTCCACATGAAAAATTTAGAAAATGAGCATGTTGCAAGAACTTTTGGGAAAAAGGGTCTATGCAGTAGTTGGATAATATATTCCTTAATAAAAAATATTTTTTATTCTCTTCAGGTTATATGTTTTTGTGGTAGTCCTGTAACCCTTATCATCAGTACTTTATTTCTTACGTAGGATTACTTCAATAACTTCCTTGTAATGAAACCTTTGTATTATAAGAAATTACTAATTGCACCAGAGAGGACTTTTTTTGGACTGTTATTCTCACTTTAAAGAGGAAAGGCGTGAGATGATTCTACAAAAGGGCCTTTTTGTATGCCTAGTCATTGTGCTATAGACACCTTCATTAAGTGAACTGTTGTAATGTTTTAATGTCATCAAAGTCTGTCTTGCTTTCCAGTCGAAGCCTGTAATTTTTATGCCACCAGTACATCCATTCAGAACTGATGATTTTGCTTTGTTGTGGCAGGTGCCATAGCACTACTCCAGTGCTTAGATTTGCTCTTGGGAATGCTCCTGAAGTGGGACGTTTAGTCAGGTTGCTCATTGGTTTCATGAGGATGCACTGGCAGCATTTATTGCCACAGTGGGACCTCTTACTTCAATGCTTTTCATTATTGGTTATTACATGTATGAAAAAGAAAACTACAGAATGCTTGAATGAATGTTCTTCTTACAGCTGGAGTAAGTATACAATTTGTATGAGTGGTAGGTAGGGAGGAAGATGAATGGTTGTAATCTAACAAAGACTGATATTTGACATCACAGAATTGAGTTGGATGGGTAGAGTCTAACAGCTGGCTCTGGGATCTTTTTTTTTATTATTTTTCTGGCTAGATTTTTGACTTCAAAGGGTTTTTTTTGTTTGTCGAATGCAGTTCTTAGTGACATAGTTTGCCTGCTGTGACCTTTGTCTAGACTGACTATGACAATTTTTAAAATAATCCCCTATGATTATGGTGATGAATTTGTTGGATAGTATTTTGAGTGTTACAGAGCCTTCCACTAACATTCATTGCTTGCCAAATTTTTAAAATTTATTTCTGAGCACGAGCCAGCAGTGAAACCAGACTGCAAACTTTTAAGACTTTGCTGTAGTGGAAATGATGGCTGTAGACTAATTTGGATACGGACCATTTGTAAATGAAATGCTTTATGAATAAGGAAGACAGTATGTGGCCTGGAACTCTGCTTAATTGTCTTCTTCCTCCATAGCTTGTCAGAATTGCATGTGCTGTCCAACTGCAACTCCTGCCTAGAGGTCAGTTGCAGAATGTCATTCCTGTGGATCCCTGGCTGAGCAGCTACTGAAATTCTCATTCTGCGGGCTGTAACCTTTTCTATAAGGATTTCATAACTAGTTCAGTAAGGATTTTAATGGAAGGTTCTCATCTCAGAACTTTCGTTGAATTTATTCTAAACTAATTGGATTTATTCTATGCTAAACATCACAAAAGTGGGACAGAAATGGGGTAGTGCAGAAGTAGGGGAAGCAATAAGCAAGGCTACTTGTGACAATGTGTCTGTGGCTCTTCTAAAAGTAGAAGTAATTCAGAAGTTTGACAAATCTGATCGAGGTGAGGTTGCCTTTTTACAGTAGTTTAAGCCTTGAAAGGCTTAGTCATACCTTTTCTCTTTCACTGGCAGTAAGGCCTCTGCAGTTGTGTAGTGAAAACTGTTCCTCAGTCTACCCAGGACAAACCAAGTGAGTAACTTCCTCTGTTGATCCTCTACCCTGTGTCATATTTTGTCATCAGTAAATTGGATGATCGTACTACATCTCACATGTACATTTTTTTAAATTGAAACAAGCTTCCACTTATAATAATCTTTAACTCTTCTATTCAGTACTTGTTATTTCTTTAAAGAAGTTCTTATTAATTATCTTGCTTTTTACTTGAACTGTGAGTTGGTCTATGTGAAAGCCTGCATGGAAACCAGAAGTGATAAAGGAAGTTTTTTTTGCTGAGTAAAAGACTCCAGAGGGCTTGCATTTAGAAAAAAATACTAGTATTTGTTAAGCTTGCAGGAAAGAAATGAGGCGAATTCTTTACTGCATCAATCAAATGTCTGTATATTGTGAACACTATAAAAATGCAGTTTACCTTCAAAACACTTTCCTTCCACTCATGTTGAGTCAAAAAATTCTTGGCTCTAACAATGAGTTTTGTTTAGGTATAACTGTTTCTAATAAAGTAATTGGCTACGGTAAAGGCTTGTCAGCAATCTATTGAATTATTTTTACAAGCTAGTTTATTTCATACTGAGTAAGGACATCTAAATTTGAGGACTGGTCTGCTCTAGTGTGCCAAAAATGTGTCATACTTTGCTTCTACTCATTGATTTCAATTGTATTTTCTTTAGGGTACCCACTCTGCTGAGTTTTTCTATAGAAATTATCTATCTTCTCCTCCAGGATGTTGCTACAGCCTCCTTCCCATTCTGTAGGATAGGTTTCAAGAGTATATTAATATAAAATTTACTTTATTGGCATATTTTTTCTGAAGTCTGTTTCTAGCAGTTGCTGTATTTAACAAATACAGCATATATTTTCTTTTTAGTTAATGTTGGAAATTTGATGGTCATCTTTTGCTTCTGGAACCTCAACCTGTTCTTTATCTGCCCAAAGAACAGAAGATTGGAAAAGAGATTGCTCCCTTGAATTTAATCTTCCCTTGTCTTGCATTGGGTAGAAAGACCTGCTGAAATTTTTCAAGGACTGAAGGGAGTTAACATACTCAGCTCCCCCAGAATTAGGCTCATTTGAAAAACCTAACTGCTGCCAATTCACAATTAATTTTCCCCTGCTGGCTGTAATGAAAGTTTTCTGAACAAATGTTTCAGGAGTTCCTGGCATTATAAGCTACAAAAAGAAAAGTCCCTGAAGAGCTGGAAACCTGAAATAGTTGTGTTGGGCAACAAAAAGGTTCATTGGCATGTTGACATGGTCCATAGAGAAAGACCAATGTTTGCATAGTACTTGTCATGTTGTAGGTGTTGTTTAGACTGTTGAGAAAGAGGAGATTTTTTTTTTTCAGGGGAAAAAAGTAGATGTTTGTATGGAATGAAAAAATATAATCTAACTTTAGGATCTGTCCTGTCGATGATAAATGATCACGCCTCTATGTTAGGCAAGATGAGCACTTGAAAATCCAGAGAAGTCTTCTGTGTGAATGTTTCAGGAACAGTTATTTGGATAGCTCTCATTCAGCTGCTGACTGATGGGAGATGCTCACTTTACCTGAAAAACCCTCATAGAAACCACTCCACTGGCTTTACAAATAGCAAAGTTAAGAATTAATTTTTGCTTGAAATATTCGGCATAACTCAGAAATGCTTGAAAGAGCACTCATGGCTGGTGCATTTTGGATTTATTACTTCTGATGTTTTTCTCCTCCTTATGATTACTGGTGTAGTCAATCCACTTATTTTTCAAAACTGTCAACAGAACAGAATTGCTCTAAACTCTCACCCTTTTCACATACTTCCACTTGAAGTAAGATGGATCAGGTAGGAGTATGCCAGTGTTGACCCTTTAATCCTTGAGTCTGGAAAAATGTTGATTTAGGCCGTCGTCCATTTAAATCACATTTTGTGTGTTGTAGGGGAGTAATTGAAGCAAGTCAGAAAGTGAAAGGAGTAGGTGGTTTGGTTTTGTACATGCAGTGTGCTTTTTTTATTAGACCTTTCATGTAGTATTAAAAATGTAGTGTTAAAATTGGACTGACATCCTCCTCGCTCTCCTTGTCTCAGGTATCTGCAAGCTGTACTTGCAATGGATTTTTGTTTATTTTGCTGCAGTGATGTTCACTACCATTTAACTCTGAATAGAGGCTGAATATCTACTTTAGTTGTGGTTTTTATATATCATGAATTTTGCAGTTGTATGAGTTGCCATTGTATTCTTTGTTGTTTAGAATACCAAAATCTATATTTGTTGATATCATAATTTTATTAAATAAGCCATATTCGAAGACACTAAGATAACGTTAAGTAGGTCTTTTTTGGTAGCTTCACATGTTTCAAATGTAACATACATCTGGCAGTACATACACTATTTTGACTTCATATGACACAACTGTCTTGAATTCAAGGAAAGTAGAGGAGTCAGGCTGATTGTTCATACTGCTGTCTATTAATGGCTGTAGGTATGAAATGAGCATCTCAGTAAATGAAGATCTTGGTCAACCTCTAACTCTTGCCTTCAAGGTTTGAGAACAGACAATATGAGAAAAAAAAACCAACAACAAACCAAACCAGCTTCCTTCCAGATGGCTGAATGTTTGTTGTGTCTTTATGTTTAGCTATCGTTCAAATGCGAATGATGTGGTGATTGTAAGTGTCTTCCATTTTTTCTGGTTTGAAATAATCCCTTTTATGTGCTGTGTGTTTAGAGATTAACTGTTTGATTTATCTATAGGGATTTTAGAGAGAAAAGCAAGCAACTTGATGATGTGACAGAACCCAGGGTCTTAGTGTTCATAAGCAGCCTTGACAGTGCAGGTCTTAGCTCCACGTGCAGTGTTGCAGACAGTAATTGTTTTGAAATGGGTTGTAGTGCACTATAAACATTCTGCAAAATGTTATTTCGGGTGTGAAACATCTTGGTAAGTACTTGGTAAGTTTCATACTCCTAGTTTTTGTTAGTGAAAAATGGTTTTCTGCAATCTAGGGGAAAAAAAGTTTGACAGAGTTTTGTGGGAAGGGGTTTGTTTTAATAGGGAAGAAAAAAGCTAGATTTAGCTTTAAAACTAAGTGAATTATACTTTTTACATCATGATTGTAGATGAACATGTTAATACTTAAGGTGCAAGCTACAATTTAGTGATCGAACTGTTTAATACTGTTGTAATCTTGCTAAAGCTCACTTACAAAGTCTTCAGGCTTTTTTCTTGTTGTTTTTTGTTTTGAAGCCTGACTTCATTGGTAGTGTAAGAGATGCCTCTAATAATGCAGCCAGAGCAGTGGCAGGTTCTGTAGGAGGCCAAATGACTTACCAGATGTGACCATTGTACCAGCAAATTCTGATGTTATCATTTTTTCTATTAACTGACAATGGCCGTTTCCTTACTTAGTAGCCATTTGAAAAGGAGAATCAACTGCTTCATTGCATGTGCTGGTTTCTTTTTTTCAGGCACTGCACGTAGCGATAAAGTTTAGTGAAAGCAGATCCAATTACTTTGCTGAAAAGCCTTCAGCGTCTTGTGGCTGAACTCGTGGGTGACCGGCTCTCTACTGGTGTTTGTGTACATGAGTTGGGAAGCTGAGATATAATCACCTTTGTTAATGAGAAGGGAACGTTACACTGTTGACAGGGCATTGTGATAAAGCATTCCTGTAACCTGGTTAGCCTCCAGGATTTTTTGAATAATGGCTACGTTCTGTTTGCTGTAGGCATTTCCAATAGATCCTTGTTTAATTTTACAGTGAAATCTTACTTCTGTAGTTGCTTGAACTTGACATAGTATGTGGAGTCAATGTATGTGGAAACAGTTGTGGAGCCAGCCCAAAGAGGAGGTGGCCGACTGAAAAGTAAATGGGACTCATTTATAGGAGGGATGGATGCCATCAAACTGCAGATGAAAAGGAAGGTTGTAATGGTATCTAAGGGCTGTGCACACTAGTGGTACTGAGTTTCAGTGAAAGAGTGAATAAACTCATTCTCTTCTTCATCATCTCTGTCTGCCCCAAATCCACTTCATGAGATGTGGTTAGGCATATAGCATGAGGTTTGGACGATGTGTTAATTCTGTCATGTTCTGTATTTTCAGTCAGGTGAAAGTGGAAGTTTATCTCGGGAGCGAGAGAATTGTCTTCGTTTGGGTTTCATCCAGTTCCATCACTTACCTCTGCCAGTATGATTAGAGGTCGAGGTCATTTGTGCTATTCACCAGCTGTATTTGCTTTATCTCAGAAGTCAAATACTGAAACTTATCAGTATTTCACTGTGATAATATAAATATTATGAATAGAACACAAAATGTAAGAGAGATTACATAATATTATGCTGGTAAATATTTTTATTACTTTTTAAACTTCCTGCTCATTTTCTTTCAAACAATAGCCAGAATCAGTGAAGCTGACTGATCTTTATGGAATTAGACAGTGCTTGCCTGTTAGTTGTGCCTTCAGAACATTCTTGACTCAGTCATGTTCACTGTAAAAGATGAAAGGAGGAGGGAAGTTGGTTAATTTAGCATTTCAGGTGAGAACAAAGTGACATGTAACAGCTTCATCTAGTACAGATCTTGCTCCGACACCTGTATGATTGAAAATCCTTTATTTCCCTCCACACACATCCAATTCCTAGTCGACCTATTATTTTTCATCCCCCCCTCCTCCCCCCCTCGCCTTTTTTTTTTCTTGTAATGAACTTACTTCTGCCTCAAAAGGACTCTCCTTATATCTTCAAATATTTGTAATGTTTTCGGTATTTAAAACTCCCATGGCTGTCTCAGAATCTTTCTAGCACTGGGCCTACAATTGATATGATTGACTGGACCTTTGTATGATCTGGACCTTCATGTGATGGAGGGAGAAGATTTTTTTTCTTCTAAAAATGTGTAATGGCTTTTCTGTGTGGTATTAAGAATGTACTTCTGTAACTTACTACTTTTTTTTTTTTTTTTTTTTACTTACTTGAGCTTTTTCTAAAGCTTGGTTTATGTTATAAGGTTTTACTGGATTTCCTCCTACCTGATCTGCATCATCTTACAGGCATTTGCGTTCTGTGTTTTGGGAGTTTGGAGTCTACTGTTACTCACAGGTTTGAAACTCGGCAGCTGCTTCTGATAAGCAGTTCTGTGTCAGCTGCAAATGCATCAATCATTTTATCAAAGGAAGGTCCAAAGAGTTGTAAATAGGTAATCTTAGTTTCTAGATGCAGGACTAAAGTGGTGACTGCTCTTATTGTAGGCGCTGAGCCATGTATCATTTTTTGTTCAAGATCTGTTATACTTCAGTGCTGAGTTTGTAACAAACTGAGTTGTGTGAATTTACAGCCAGCCTGTGCTTTTGTTATCTGTGGGTGTATTGAATGGTTTGAATTTAAGATATCTTCAGTTTTAGTTGGCAAAATAACAATGCTGTTCACTCACTTAACCCAGACTTTGCTTTTGAAATACAGTAGTCTTGTACACGTGCCTTACTTATTTCCGTAATTCTCTGCCCTCCCCTTATTTCTGTGCGAAAAATGGGTGGCAACTTGAAGGAGTAGCTTTATAGTTCTGTGTGTTCACTTTTAGTTGGATTTTATGACTGTGGTTCCTCAACCCCCCAGTGTTACCTTCAGATATCAAAGAAAAAGCCACACTCAATGCCCGTTAGTTATTTGCTAGCCGTCAGTAGCTAATGCATAACAATACAACTCTGAATATTGAAGCTAATATTTAACATGGAGAATTTGAGATAGAAACATTAAAGCTTAAAATTTTATGGGTTTACTTAGAGATGTTTTGTTCTGGAGCTGTTGTTTTAACTTACAGAGGGATCAGTCTTGTGTTTCTTCATTGTTGAAGCAAGTTAGTCTAATGGCCTTGATGAGCTAAAGGATATTGTTAGTTTCTAACTGAGAATCATTCATACTTCCATTCCTACTTACATGCTTCCATTCCTATAGTTATCTTGGATTCAGAGCCTGGCATACAGTGCACTCTGGTTTCAGCTGAGATTTTAAGGTGAGGGTTTTTTGTAGTTGTTAAAACTGCAGTATGTAGACCTCTTTGTATAAATGTGTGTCTCTATCCAGAGGTAACTGCCTGTTCTGGTTTTGCATACTTGTTCTTCACTAATATACTCTTCTTAAATGTCAAATGTTGGATTGCAATGTGAAGATGGGCTATGTGATGCCTCTGTTGATGTGTTCTCTATCATGTTTAATTCAGGTAGTGGGCCATATTCAGATTCAGTATTAAATCAGAATGCTCTTGTTTTTGAAGGGTTCTGGTGTTGCAAATCTACTCAAAGTTTGAGTGTAATTTAAAATATTCTGGGTCATTTTGGATTTGTTTATCTGTGCTCTTGCTATTGGATTGTTGGGAATTCCATGCTAGGGATATCTCTACATTTTTTTTTTTTTCTATTTTCCTCCTCAGACCTAATGTGGGAAATGGGTATTTTTTTCCACTGCATATTCAACTGCCAGGACAAACCAACTTTCTCCTCTTTCTGCTCTCTAATGGAGTTCACTAGGTGAAGTGAATAACTGCCCTCCCTGCTTTGTGAAAAATTAAAAGGCTGTCTGTTTATTAGTACATAGTCTTGTTAATTTCTCAAAGTGTAATCATTTAAAGATGTCTAAGGAGCAAGAAATAATCTAATTCCTCTTTGCAAACGTTGTCTCTGAGGGACAGAAGAGATTCACTAGATTCGCTGTCCTGTTCTGCTGGGACTCGCTGTATGCGGGTGTCAAGTGACTCAGGTCGGGGAAACATTCACCGTGCTCCCTTTGCTGTGCTTTCTAACCTGTCTGAAGAACTCGCAGTGTGGTTTGTGTCCTGTTGTTTGTCTTTCTGGAGCTCAGAGTACGATCATAATCTTAAAATGTGAACTCTGAAGTTTTTAAAAAATAAAATTGTGGTGGTGATGGTGTGCGAATAAGCTGTATGACAGCGTGCTTGTAGCAAGCATCTTTACCTTGAGAGACTGCCCAGGATGGAAGCTTTCTTATGTCTAAGCCTGCCTTGCTGTAAGGAGATGGTTATTGTCGCTTGTAAATGTCTTTCCGTCTACTCAAGAAAAACTGGAATGTGTTACTTCTGCTTGAAAATGAATCAGAGAAGGAAAGAGGAAGAAAAATAGTGGGAGAAGGACAGGCTTCATTCATCTAAAATGGAGTTTGGTGTGTGGCAGTCTGAAGATAGGTGAAGGAGATGGAAAAAAGTGGTTATCAGTCCTTGCTGTTGTGTTTTGACTCATGTTTATAGTAGTACCCAGTCCCAGTAATTTCTCAGACCATAATAATTTGAAGATGGCTGAAGATCAAGAAATAGTCTAGATCCTCTAAGGATTAACAAGTAATTTTTTTTTTACATTTAGCATGTTAAAAAGAAAGCCGATAGTGGGCTGTGCTTGTGCTATGTTAGTCTCATTCAAAAAACTGAAAAAAACCTGTGCTTTTGACCGTGTCTGTCTTCACTCAGTAGTCCCCTTGACTTCGAAGAAAAGCAAGGGAAGATTTTCCTGCCCTTTCCCAGTTGAGTAATAGTTTTTCTGTCACAAGTCTGTGGTACTCCACAGTCCTTATGCATTAATTATTTGGTTGTATTTGTTTGTTTTGTTCTTTCCACTCCCATCCTTAAGGGCCAGGAGGGCAAACAGTGTGAGCAGACTTCACAAGAGCTGCAGATGTCCTGAGATAAAACCAACCTTAGTGACAAAGATAAATCTGTTTCTGTACTGACCTGGTCTGATTAGAGTCCACGTTTTGATATCAGGCTTTTAGCACATTCAGAGATAGAAACTTTGTAAAATTGGGTATTTAAAGTGACCTTATGTAAAATTTTAGTTTTTCTGGGGCTTCTTTCCTACTTCATAATTGTACCATGCAGCTATATCACATCTGATGATGATTAAAGAAACCCAAACAACCCTATTCCCGCCCCCCCCCCC
>VWZK01004327.1:1252-16635 GCA_013396935.1 Baryphthengus martii
ATCAATGGTTCCATGGGAAGTGAGGGGTAAATGTTGTGTTTCGGAGCAGTTGAGTGGAGCTCAAGGAACATTTGACTAGATGATGTCCAAAGGTCCCATCCCACCCCTACCGTTCCTTATGGAGACAGGGATTTGCTACTCCATGCCCCTCCTGGAAGCTAAGTGGAAAGAGCAATTTCTGGGTGCTGGGAAGCAAACCTGAGCCTTCTATAAATCCCCTGGTGGGTAAGGAGATGGCTTCAGGCTGACGTTTGGCTTTCAGAGCTCCCTTCTGCAGTGGTTTTGGCTTGGAGTGCGTCGTAATTGAGCTTAATGGGGGTGGGAGTTATCGGTGCGCCTCCGAGGAGGAGATGGCAGAGGGATGTGTGCGGACCTGCTGAGTAAGTCTCTCCAGATGCTGTTACTTTGCATTTCCGAGAGCCAGAAAAAAAGAGACAACGAAGCCGTCTCGCTTTGCGATTGAATTTCTAATTTGAGATCTGTGAGGGATCCAGGGAAACGGGCTTCATCGAGCAGAGAAAGCCTCGGTGTTACAGCTGAACGACAGGAAAGGAGAGCTGGAGCTAGTGCAGAGCTGGGACTCCCCACATGGTTACTTGTCCAATCCCCAGACCTGGGCTGGGGTGTCTTGGTTGAGGCTTTTCAGTCTTCAGAAGAAGACTTCTCTGCGGCTTTTGCCGGCACAGAGAGTCCCAAGGTTGGTGAAAGCAGCTGATGCCGCCTTGTGCGTGGACACGCACCCGATCCCATCGTGCCGGTTGGCTTAGATCCTAAATGAGAAAAGAGCCTTGTCCCTCTTCCGACCTCCACCAATAAAATCAGCTGGCGCTCGGAGGGGAGAAAGGAAGACGCGGGTTCGGCCGTCGTACCCATTTACACAGACCGTCTGGGGGGTCCTGCCGCCGGTCTCCACCTGTTGGCCGATCCCTTGCCACGTTCCCATCAGCTTGGGCGGCCCAGGCAGGTTCTGCTGCGGTCGTTGGCGCTCTTTACAACAGCTGGGGAATCGATCCCGCTCTATTTCAAGAGCTGCTTGTCCGCAAGATGCTCAAGAAGCGTTTCAGGCCGGAAAGCGTCCGCTCGCATCCAAGTCTCCGCGCTTGCCCTTGGGGTTTCCAGCCGAGCGTCGCTTGGGAGAAGACGGTTGTCGTTTCTCTGCACGTCTCATGATCACAGTGGCCTTGGGGTGTAAAACTTGGAGGACCAAAGGGCAGCGTGGTTTTAGATAGAGACACACACACACATACACACACACACAGAGGTTTTTTTCCTTTTTTTTTTTGTAAATTCTGACTTCTGGAGGCTCACAACCTGACACCAACTCTACACAGGGTGTGTGGAGCAGATCTCTGCCCACCTTACTCAACTAAAGAACTAGCTGATCTTCGAGGTCCCTTCCAACCCAAACCGTTCTACGATTCTATGCCTCTCTAGACCATTTTCAGATATTTGGGTTCCTTTTCGTTTTCATTTCGAGTTTGGGTCGGCAGCTGGGAGTAAATCAGCATTTGGCTCTGGTTTGTAGCACCTTCTCGTGTATTGGCAGCACAGCTCCCGAGGAGTCAGTGGGAAAAGTTTCCAGCTCCAATCCTCGTGTCAAAACCCTTGGCATCGCCCATCCCTCCGCCCGCTGCCGCCCACGACCGGTGGGGTTTTTGCCAAACCGCATCCCCGGGCGGGCTCGTGCCGTTGCTCCTTCTTCACGCCGCAGGGTTGCAAGAGGATGTGTCTTAAGGCGACGAGAATGGTGAGAAGTGGAAGTTTAAGGAGGGAAAAAACCCGCTGTGTTTCAGCTCCCGGCGGTTTGTAACGTGGCGGAGTCACAGCGGTCGGGAAGGGCGAGGAAGAGGCTGGAAATGCTGCTCCTCGCTGGTGGCACTTGGCAGGATTTGGGGTAAAAATGAAGATGATTGTTCTCGTCAATCCGATTTTGCAGCCGTTCTGTTGCTCTTGGATCCATCTCTTTGCCCCTTCGTTTCATTTCTGCCGGAGTCGTTGCTGAAATAAGTGTATTTTTATCTCCGAGAACTCGTGGCTGGGGATTTATTACTGACTGGATCTTCCAACAGCCGGGTTGGAGGCTGAAGAATTG
Organism: Baryphthengus martii; assembly: GCA_013396935.1. Taxonomy (NCBI): domain Eukaryota; kingdom Metazoa; phylum Chordata; class Aves; order Coraciiformes; family Momotidae; genus Baryphthengus; species Baryphthengus martii. The sequence goes on from VWZK01004327.1 coordinate 3,345, forward strand.
AAAAGCTCCAAAAGTCAGCTCGGCTTTACTTCCAGAAATGACTGTGTGCTCGGCAGGGGCTGATGTTCAGCTGCTTTCAAATGAATGAGCAATTTCCTTGCCCGCTGCAAATCTGTCGAGCATCTCTCCGGCGTTTCTGTCTTGCCGTGAATCCCTTTTAGGAGTCTCATTCCTACACCAAAGGTCGGTGACTGTACCGGCAGCAAGAAGCGGTCGATACAACTGCCCCCAAATTGCCTCCAAACTTGAAGATTTATTCCCCACAAGCCAAGTTTGGCCACGTTTTGGTTTATTTACTGTTTTTCCCCCTTTGAGTGTATGTTCCTACCTTTGGTGACCAAAGGACCCTTGTTATGAGCAGCCCCAGTGAAAATTATCCGTCGTAACGGGACTAAAATGGGAGATCTCTCCACGTACACATTATAAACTTGGTGTTTTATGTAAAAGACGAGAGGATGAAAAGGAAAAAAAACGTTCCCTGATGAAAACAAAATCCTGACAGCGGAAACAAATCATTTCAATTCTCCTCTGCCTGAAAAATATCCGTAAAATTCTTGTCTCCCTCCAAACCTTGTGCGCTGGCAAAACGTCGTTTTTCTGTCAGAATCTGACCCTGCCCCTTTCTGTGCAGCTCTGGGTGTTTCCAGGTTGTGAAAATCATCCCAGTGTGCTCAGTCTTTTCTTCTCCAGACCTCCATAGGCCAAATCTGGTCATCTCCAGACCTCCATAGGCTAAATCTCTTCATCTCCAGACCTCCGCGGGCTTCCAAAATCTCTCTGAGAGACATCACCTCGGGCCTTTGAGGAAATCACAGTGATTGCTTTTGGCACGTACGGTCGATTAACGGCAACCAAAGTCTGGCTGAGTTCAGAAATCCTTTTTTGAGAGCCCGGTTTCGATCAGCCGTGGGGTGGGGCGGAGGCAGGGGACCATCGTGCGAGGGATGCGGGTTCTGGGGATGAGTCGAGGCTGCGTAGAAGTGCCTGGATCTGGGTTAAAGGAGCCTTGTGGACGTACAAGCTCCTGAAGTTGAAACCGGCATTTTTTTTTTTTTTCCTGGAGTTTTTCATTGAATCTCTCTCTGGATATTCAACCGGGAGCGCCGAGGAGAATGAAATTAAAGGCGAGAGGAGGAAAGTCCAAGACTGGTTCGTTTTCCTGCGGGGTGGGATGCGCTGGGAGATCCCCGCTGCCTTGCAGAGAGCGGGGAAGTGCCTGCCAAAGTTGGACTGAGAATTTAGGAGAAAAACCCAGCTCTGCCCCGTTTCTGCATCCTCTCCACCCACTCAGCACGTGGTGGGTCGGACAGGCAGCGAGGAACGGGGCAAGCGGCCAAACCTCCCTTCTGTTTGGACACGAGCCACGGTGGAGCTCGTGAAACGAAGCCAAACCTTTTGCTCCTGGGCTCTTCCAAGGCTGGCGAGCGAGCGGCACAGCAAGGGACGGTAAAACAGCACGGAAAAGAAGCCGGCGCATCGCAAATCCGGGGCGATGACGCTGGGCGGCTTGAGCGTCGGATCGTCCCGTGAGGGAAGGGGAATGGTGACGCCCTTGTAAGCGGCCGACGGAACCGGGGAGCCGCTTAGGTGAGCGTGTTGGAGTAGAAGCTGAAGCTTTCGGAGACCGTTTTGGAGTCGCTGCGGGAGGAGCCGTTGGAGGTCATGTCTACGGAGAGCCGCTTGGCCTTGCCGCTCTCCTCCAGCTCCTCTTCGGCCGCGCCGACCGCCAAGGACACGGTGGTCTCTATCCGGCTGACCTTGTACATGCTGCTCTGGGTCTGCAGGTACCTGGCTGACTTCATTTCCAGACCCTCGTACTCGCCGGCGCTGACCAATGGGCACCACCGAAACGCGTGTTTGAAACCCACGCGGAACCTGAGGGGACAGAAGAGATGGGGAGAGGCAGCGGTGAGGGACATGGAGGTGGCAAAAAGACCTTGCTCGGAGCGGGAAGACGGAGCTAAGCGCTGCTGGACACCACCCCCCGCTACTTCTCACTTAGGGGAGGAAGAAACCGCTGATAAATCCCAATTAGGTGTCGGGACTCTTGATACCTGCCCTCAAATCACAGATGAAAGACTTTTTTGGGTGAGAATTGTATTGTCCCTGCATCTGCTACAAGCAGCCCCTGGCAGAAGACGGGATAGAACCATCCCGGAAGAACTCTCCATCCATACTCTTCTCCATCACAGTCCTCTGTGGCTCTCCCTCCTCCCCTCCCCGTTAGAATCATAGAATCATTTTGGTAGGAAGGGACCTTTCAGATCGTGGAGTTCAACCGTTTTACCCCAGCACCACCCGGTCGCCCCTAAACTATGTTCCTCAGCAGAACATCTTCACAGCTTTTAAATGTTGCACCAAGATGCTGCCAAAAGTCGCTCGAAACCCACCTGTCGTTGAGGCAGCAGTAGATGATGGGGTTGTACATGGTGGAGCTCATGGCCAACCACATGATAGCCAGGTAGACCTGCTGGATGAACTTCTGCAGGTACCACTCAGGGTTGAAATACTGCAGGGTGAAGTAGATGTGGTAGGGCAGCCAGCACAGCGCGAATGTGCACACCACGATGATCATCATCTTCACTACCTGTGAGGAGAAGAGAAAACAGGGAAGCAAAGTCTACCCTGCAAGGTTGGGTGTCACCTTCCGGAACGGGCTCCCTCTTTTTGCCTTTGGAGACTTTTCCGACTGGGAACTCATGGTCAACATCTTGGTTAAACCAGGTCCGGAGGACACACGTCCGAAGGACACACGTCCAGAGGACACACGTCTGGAGGACATCTAGAAGACATTCTCTGCTCCGTTAGCAGCAACCGTGCAACAAATCCCGACCTGTTTCTGCCCCATGTGAACTATTTTTGGCTGTGGTTAGTTGGCATCGGACATCAATTACGGATCCTGCCGTCCTTGGAGCTCCTTACCTTCCTCTTGGCCGAGACTTGCTCGTGGTAGCGGTCGGAGGAGTCGCCCGGTATCTCGCTCGCCCAGAGGGTGATGCCGACCACAGTGTAGGCGCAGCCAATCACCAGAAGTGGCAAGAAGTAGATCAGGATGGTCATGCAGAAGTGATACCTAGGAAAAAATGACGGTTTGGCCTCTACCCTTTCAGGCTTTTTCTTGCAAACTGACCTTGGAGGCAAAGAGCTTCCCAGGGCCAAAGAGAATTTGGCACAATTCCTGCAGAGCTCGGGCTGGGAAGGGCTCCGACCTTCACCTCAATCATTTCCAAGCCTCTGCTGCCAGGCTTTGGCACTTGGCACCCTCCTGGGGTGGGACGCAGAGGCCAGTGAAGAACCCTTGTCATGGAGGTTTAGTAAAACTTTGCTGTGAATTCAGCGGTTGGGTCAGGTCTCCGGGCAGGTGGAAGAGGCAGGACCTTTGTGTCTGTTTGTAAGAGGTGTGAGTAAGGCCAAAATCAAACGAGGAGGTCTGGATTAAACTGTTAGCTCAGCCTTGAGACTCTTCTGCCTCGAAGCTGGTGGAGCTGTGGGCAGGTTGCAAGAGCCGCTGGGATTGTGGTGGGTGCGGGGAAGGATTCGTGTTAAATAGTACCTGGTGGAAAAAGGAAGAAAATCATTCTGGTTTTAACAAAGAGGGCGGGTCAGGCGGTTTGATCGTGCAGGTATCTTCCTACCATCAGAGCTTGCAAAAAGCTCTCTCCCCTGCTTGAAAGATGAGCCATGGTGGTAGGGAAACGTGGCTGGCTTGTAGTGCTCCACATGGGCTGGGTTGGGTGGGAAGGGACCTCCCAAGCTCCTCTGGTCCAACCCCCCTGCAGGGAGCAGGGACATCTGCAAGTGGAGCAGGTTGCTCAGAGCCCCATCCAACCTCCCCTGGGATGGTGCCAGGGATGGGGCAGCGACCACCTCTCGGGGCATCCTGGGCCAGGCTCTTACCACCCTCAGCACCAACAATTTCTCCCTTCTCTCTGCTCTAAATCTCCCTCTTGGAGTTTCAACCCATCCCCCCTTGTCCTGTCCCAACAGGCCCTGCTCCAAAGTCTGTCCCCAGTTTTCTGACAGGCCCCTGGAAGCCCTGAAAGGCCCCCAGAAGGTCTCCCTGGAGCCTTCTCTTCTCCAGGCTGCCCAAGCCCACCCCTCCCAGCCTGGCCTCCCAGCAGAGCTCTGGTCCCGAGGTCGTCTCCTCCCAACAGGTTTTTTTGGTGCGTTTTCAGGGTGCGTGAGCAGCTGAAATCCCAGGTGCTGCGTCTGCTGAGGACGATTCAGGCCCTGTAGCCACGCTCTGCACTCGCACTCGCCCGTCCTCTTGGGAGCTGTGATTGAATAATATCTCCAAAGTGGAGCGAATGGCTCAGGCTCGTGCCTGGCACGACTCCGGCAGGCAACGAGCTTGGCCCCGGCCGTGCCATCCCCTGCTTGTTTCGTACCTGCGGTCCCGTTTGGCCTCCTCTTCGCCCGGCGCTAATCATGTTTGCGCTGGATTTTCTAGGGCTGTTTTCTATTTTGCTAATTAAAGAGGCGTCTCTGTGGCTCCGCCACGAAGATTTCGTTGCGGTTCCCACGTAACTCAGGGTCTCCAACCAGCTGCAAAGGGCTGAGAGCGGCGCAGAAAGGCCCCGGAGGAGCTGTCGGATAACGTAAGCGAGACAGACCCTTCTTTTCCGAGCGTGGTGGGATCAGGGATTTCCAAAGAGCTCTGGGACATATTTTTATCCGGACCCTGGGCGCTGAAAATCAGTCTGAAATCATCCTTATGTTATTTCGTCTAAAGATGAGAACGCTTAGAGAAACCTGAGGTTTATCACGTCAGGGTCTTTAGTGGGGGGATTTAGGGACTTGTACGGGACGGAGGAGCCCGTAGGGGTTCTGAGGCAGCGATGCTGGAGGAAGGAGCTGCCGTCTCCTTTCGCCTTGGAAATGCCAGATGGTCGCCGCGGGCTCTTCGCGCCCTGAGAAGGCGGCGAGCGGAGCGGCTTTTCCTTTTCCGTTAACGAACTGAGAAGGCAGCTAATGAGATTGGAAGAGATCGGCCATCTATCCCGAAAGCAAAAGCGGGAGAGGGAAGCGAGCGGCGGCGAGCGGCCGCTGCCGAATCGATTGCGGCTGAATCGCCGGCTCCTGTTTCAGACGCTTCTCGCCCGCCCCGAGCTCTTTGTCCATTCCCCCGTACTGGGGAGGGCCGAGAACGGGCACATTTTCCCGGGGAAAAAAATCCCACACCCATCCCGCTGTCTGGTACCCTGTGCACACCAGGATTGTGCCTTCTGGGCTCCGTTTCCGAAAGAAGGCCGACGCGGTGTTGGCAGAATTCCCTTCTTTTCACTATGAACTGCAAAAATAATATTATTTTTGACCGTGGCTTTGCAATCGAGCCGGCTGCCGCCGGCGCCTTCCTTAAATAAACCACCCCAAGGCCACGCGAGCAGGGGAGGGGGTTTGACAGCGACCCAACCACCTGTCCCTGCAAAGTTATTTTGAGGCGGTAAAATAACATCTCGGGCTCTGCGAGTGGCTTCGAGCGGTTTGGAAAGACCCTGCCGAGCCGCCAGTTATTTGCAAGCCCCACCGAATTATTTGGGATTTGGCTGTTTAAAAGCTTCTGCTCAGCGTCTGCTCTCCTGGCTGCCCTCGTCTGTCTGCAGAGGCCCTGGCTCACCAAAGAGCTCGGGATGCTCGGGCTTTGAAGCGGCGCCCGACTTCCAGCGGCCAATCGCTCACAGGTGAATGGTGCCATTTGTCTCTTGAATTAGCCATTTGAGAAAACGACGTCCCCAGCGCAGAGCGGAATGATCTGTCGAAGTCTGGGGAGGAGCGGCTGAGGGAGCTNGTCAGACTCTGAGCTCGTGCTGGTTGCTGCCTCGGTTCAGGGGGGGTCAATCCCATCCTGCCCACGTGGGCTGCCTAAGCTGGTGGCATTTCTTCAAGCAGGGTGTATTTATCCCAGTGGCCTGGAATAATTAATGGTTAGAAACCACCTCTGGACGTCTGCTGGGCCAGCGCCAGCTTAGTCCTTGCCATACCTGCCTTGCAATGCAAATAAATAAGATGCTAATAAGCGTGGCCAGCAGTGCGAGGGAGGGGATTCTGCCCCTCTGCTCCACTCTGGTGAGACCCCACCTGGAGCCCTGCGTCCAGCTCTGGAGCCCCTATTCCAAGAAAGATCTGGACGTGCTGGAACGTGGCCAGAGAAGGGCCACGAGGAGGATCCGAGGGCTGGAGCAGCTCTGCTGTGGAGACAGGCTGAGAGAGGTGGGGTTGTTCAGTCTGGGGAAGAGAAGGCTCCACGGAGACCTTCTGGTGGCCTTTCAGGATCTGAAGAGGGCTACAAGAAAGATGGGGAGGGACTTTTTAGGCTGTCGGGTGATGACAGGACAAGGGGGAATGGATCCGAACTAGAGGAGGGGAGATTTAGATTGGACGTCAGGAAGAAGTTCTTCCCCATGAGGGTGGTGAGACCCTGGCACAGGTTGCCCAGAGAGGTGGTGGCAGCCTCATCCCTGGAAGTGTTGAAGCCCAGGCTGGATGAGGCTCTGAGCAACCTGCTCTAGTGGGAGGTGTCCCTGCCCATGGCAGGGGGGTTGGAACTGGATGAGCTTTAAGGTCCCTTCCAACCCTGACAATTCTAGGGTTCTGTGATACCGTCCAGCTCTGCCACCCGCCGCTCGCTGCTGACAGGCAAAGTCATCTCCTTTGTCCCGCAGAGAGACCTTCACCAGGCTCAGGTTGCCTTTAAACACCTCTCTGTGTGTGTCCCTGTCCCCTGCTTTGGCTCCAGCGCCATTTCCCGGCCCTAATTCGTCGCTCGGCAGGACCGGAGATCACAGAGGCCTTTCCCCCACCCTGCTCTTTTTAACATGACATTTAATTCGCCGCGTGACTCACGGACTTCAAGGGGCCAACCCCAAAGGACCGCTGAGCTGCTGGGGCCGCTCAGACCTTTTGGAAATGCCGGAGTTAATTAGTCGGCACCTTGACGGGCAAGAAAGAGGTTCCCGCGGAGCCCTCCCAGCCTGAGCTGGTGCCACAGAACCTCTTTCCGTCGCTTGGTTTTTAAGCTATCGAGTGAATTTTGGGGAGTGTGGACGCGGTAAATCCCAAACCAGTTTTCTTCCGGCTAAAGTAGCCCAGTGAAACCAGCCCTGGCCCTCACTAGAGTGGAGGGGGGGACTTCCCCATCCCAAGGGGCTTTGAGTCATTCCCATTTTTCCTCACTTCCATTTTTTTATACTTTTTTTTGACATTTCTTTTTCGTCTACGGTGACTTGTCCCCGCCGCTGGCAAAGTTCAACTCACGTTTTTCCGTACACGTTGGTGCTGTGTTCCGGCCACTCCACCAGACACACCAGCCGGCCCGGCAGCTCCTCCATCACCGAGTAGTAACCTTGGGGGAAAGCCAGCAGGAAAGCCAGGAGCCAGATGACGCCGATGACCACCTTGGTGGCAGTGGCCGAGAGCCGGGGCTGCAGCGGGTGGATGATGGCCATGTACCTGCAAGGGTGGGAAAGGACAAATCACCGCTGGAAAGACCCGGTTTTGTGGCTTTTGGGGCTGTTTCAGGTTTCCCCGTGCACAGGAGTCCTACTTGTAGAATCATCGAATGGGTTGAGTTGGAAGGAACCTCAAAGATCATCAAGTTTGTAGAATCCTAGAATGGTTTGAGTTGGAAGGGACCTCAGAGATCATCCAGTTCTAGCCCTCCTGCCACAGTCAAGGACACCTCCCACCAGAGCAGGTTGCTCAAGGACTCATCCCACCTGGCCTTCAACACTTCCAGGGATGAGGCTCCACAACTTCCCTGGGCAACACATTCCAGCGTCTCACCACCCGCAGAGGGAAGAACTTCTTTCTAATTTCTACTCTGAATCTCCCCTCTGCCAGTTTGAAGCCATCACCCCTTGTCCTGTCGCTACAAGCCCTTGGCAAAGGTCCCTACTCAACTTTCTTGTAGACCCCCTTCAGATACTGGAAGGCCCCCCAGAAGGTCTCCGCGGAACCTTCTCTTCTCCAGGCTGCACAAGCCCAGCTCTCCCAGCCTGGCCTCCCAGCAGAGGGGATCCAGCCCTCAACATCTCCGACCTCGTTTGTTCCAGTGCATTTGGGAGAACTTTCCTCATCAGTTTAAAGCCCTTTGTGGCTGCAGAAGCCTTTGAGCTGATAAAACATCCAACTCGTCATCAGAATGATGAACCAAACCCCAACTCCATCGCCCGGAGACCTTTCCAACCACCATTGACTTGGCTGTGACGCTGCCTCGTGCTGGAAAGGAGATGACAAAATTCATCTGACCGCGCTGGTGTCGCGGGGCCGGGCTCAGGGAGGCAGGAGGGAATAAACGAGCAACGCTTTGGGGAAAACTGGCCCCAAATCTGAATTTTCGGCGGCGATTCCCGATCCGTCGCTCCTGAGCAACCTCTGAAATATTCCCTCAGGGATCGACCACCCCTCAGGCTTGAAAACGGGGATAGTTGTGGTTCTCCTGGAGAAGGGCTCTGATGGGGAAGGGAAAAATGTAATAAAAAGGGTTTGGGCTGCTCGGAGGAGCTGCCCGTGAAAAGGCAGCGGGTGGATGGAAAGGCACAAACATCCTGAAGATAATTAGACCATTATTTCACCTTAAAAAAAATTGTGGAATTCTATAATATTCGTATCCCTAAGCGGAATATTGCCCTGATATTTTAATAACTGCTCCTTTTTTTTTTTTTTTTTTTTCCTTTTTCCTTTGCTTGACGAGAACGTTCGAGACAAAATCAAACTGGGGAGATGGGGGGAGCAGAGGATTTGGCTTCGTGGCCGCCTTGGCTCAGGTCACTGCCGCCGTCTTGCTGGAATTGGGCTGGAAAACCTCAGTACAGGGAGCAAAGCTGCTCCTTTGGCCTTCTTCCAGGGCTGAGTCCGTGGCACTCAGCTCATTTCCTTGCAGGCTGCTTGGATTTCCCATGTTTCTCCATCTAATAAGTTGGGGTGTGGGTCTGTCTTTGAATTTTTTTGGTTTGAGAGTTTTTGGGCCACTACGGGATCGGTTTTTTTTTCCGCATCCGGAACGCACGGCCCAGAAACCCAGGGAGTTTTCTTGCAATGCTGCTCAGTTTTGAGCCAAACCCAGTGCTGGGTCCAACTCTGGAGTCCTCAGCCCAGGAGAGACAGGGAGCTGGTGGAGCGGGGCCAGAGGAACCCCAGCGATGCTGGGAGGGCTGGAACCCTCTGCTGGGAGGCCAGGCTGGCAGAGTTGGGCTTGGGCAGCCTGGAGAGGAGAAGGCTCCGGGGAGACCTTCTGGGGGCCTTTCAGGGCTTCCAGGGGCCTGGCAGAAAGATGGGGACAGACTTTGGAGCAGGGCCTGTTGGGACAGGACAAGGGGGGATGGGTTGAAACTCCAAGAGGGAGATTTAGAGCAGAGAGAAGGAGGAGATTGTTGACAGTGAGGGTGGTGAGAGCCTTACCCAGGTTGCCCCGAGAGGTGGTCGCTGCCCCATCGCAGGGGAGGTTGGATGGGCCTCTGAGCAACCTGCTCGAGTTGAGGATGTCCCTGCTCCCTGCAGGGGGGTTGGGCCAGAGGAGCTTGGGAGGTCCCTTCCTACCCAACCCAGTCTGGGATTGTACTCCATGATTCTCTGCTCCCCCCGGCGAGGCTGCGCTTGGTGCTGCAGCCAAACCTCCATCAGTCACTTCTGGGCAGGCAGGAAAAACGACCCGTCAGTCGTGGCTTTGCCTTTCAGCGCAAAATCTTCCCCGATCTATTTATTTTTTTATTAACACCAACGAGTTTGCATTCGAATGGAACCGCAGAGCGCGGGACGCAGCCCCAAAACCCCGGGGGGCCTGCGAGGTGCCGGTCGATCTTTAGCCCCGCGCGTGGTTTGGCAGCTCTGGGAACAAAAGGAATCGATCGGAGCTGAGGCGCCGGGGAACCCGCCGCCCTCCTCGGCTCGACCACACGGGTCCCAACCGGCGAGAAGCGGGCTCCGGAGGGCAAAGCTGATGAATTTAGTAGCTCATATTTCTCCTCACAAAGTGCCTCTGTGGCCTCGCTCTGCCCGGCTCCCGATGATCCTGTGGCCAATTAGAGAGATGAATTTATTTTTTTTTCACTCTGCAGGTCAAGAGGGTGGTTTTCCCATCCATGAAAAAAAATGGAGCGGTGCTGTTGGTTGGCTGGGGGCGGCCGTTGGCGGGAGGTGAGGAGGAAGAGCAGGTCCCCGTGTGAGCATCCTGACAAAGCACCGTGGGGGCTTGGAGTCCTAATTTTTCCTAGGGAATTGGTTCTTGGTTGAGGATTTAAGGGCAAATTTCCTGTTTTCTGTGGAAGCACCGGGAACGATCCCGTTTGCCTGGGGAAGGTGTTGAGTTGGGAAGACTTAACGATACCTGTTCCTCAACACAAACATTCTCCAGACGATCCTGTGGCCAATTAGACAGATGAATTTATTTTTTTTCACTCTGCAGGTCAAGAGGGTGGTTTTCCATCTATGAAAAAAATGGGTTGTTGCTGTTGGTTGGCTGGGGGCGGCCGTTGGCGGGAGGTGAGGAGGAAGAGCAGGTCCCCGTGTGAGCATCCTGACAAAGCACCGTGGGGGCTTTGAGTCCTAATTTTCCCTAGGGAATTGGTTCTTGGTTGAGGATTTAAGGGCAGATTTCCTGTGGAAGCACTGGGAGCGATCCCGTTTGCCTTGGGAAGGTGTTGAGTTGGGAAGACGTAATGACACCTGTTCCTCAACATAAACAGATCTGCTGCCGCTCTCCTGGGATGGCAGCACCACATCCCAGTGCAACCCATCGTCAGGCTTCCCAGCTCCGTGCGGGACAAGACCCGATCCCTGCGCAGCCCCGTTTCCCTTCCACCTTCTCCGCCGCGTCGAACGGTTTAAACTCGCCGTGTTTCACGAGCTTGGCATCGGAGCGCACACCTTTACGCTCTTCCATGATATTGGTAAATCCATTTGCTGTGCTTTCAATATTTTAGCGTGTTTGGGGGGGCGTTGCCGTGACGACGCAGTAGCATCCGAGTCGGCGCTGGGTAGCTCCGAGCGGACCGGTTATTAAATAGATCTTGCATTCGAGGCAGCGTAGCCATCTATTAATTGCATCTGGAAATCTGGAGTCTGCCTGGATAACTAATATCACACCGTCGTTTCCACCCTCGTGGAGATGAGATTAATACAATAACAAAAATTTATGGAGCGTCTTTCATCCCCCAGTTTCCTTATCTGCTTCATTAAGCAATAAGGATACGACGGATAACGAGATGAGTACCCACGAGGGTGCAGAGCTGGTGCTGAGTGTTTTATTCCACAACAATTTCCCATCCTGAGCCGAGAGGGGTTCCGAGCGGAGTCAGTCCCAGGGTGGTTTGCGACCAAGGGGCAGACACCCTGGATTGAGGTGGGGCAAATACCTCCGGCACAACTCCAGGTTCTTCCTACCCAAGGAACAAAAAGCTGCTCAGAAGGGGAAAAAACCAACCTTTTTGCTTCTTGCAAGGACGGCATCGCGCCAGCGGGGATGCAAACCCACCGTTCCTCCAGCAGGTTTGCGGAGCGAAGCTCGGCCTCGTCGCTCCGGCCCCAGATGCCTCGTATCCGGATGGTGGTTGAAGAGACCGGGCTGAGCCCCGCGGGTTTAAAAGGCGACATGAGACGAAGGTGCCGTCAGCGGCTGCTTCCTCCGTGACCAAATGGATTGATGAAGGCAGAGCAGTGGGTGTCGTAGACCTGGACTTCAGGAAGGCTTTTGATCCTGTCCCCCACAACATCCTCGTAGGTAAACTCAAGAAATGTGGGATAGGTGATTGGACTGTGAGGTGGATTGGGAACTGGCTCAACACCAGAGCTCCGAGGGTTGGGATCAGCGGCGCAGAGTCAAGCTGGAGGCCTGTGGCCGGTGGTGCTCCCCAGGGATCAGCACTCGGTCCGGTTTTGTTCAGTATCTTCCATCAACCACCTGGATGAGGGGACATCGGGACCCTCAGCAAGTTCACTGGTGATACAAAACTGGGAGGGGTGGCTGGAACACCAGAGCTGTGCTGCCATCCCACGGGATCTGGACGGGCTGGAGAGCTGGGCAAAGGGGAACCTCAGGAAGTTCCATCGGGACAAGGGTAGATCCTGCACCTGAGGAGGAACAACCCCAGGCAGCAGGACAGATGAGGGGTCGTCCTGCTGGGAAGCAGCAACATGGAGAAAGACCTTGGAGTCCTAGTGGACAGGAAGTTCTCCCTGGAGAAGGTGGAGTCTTCTTCTCTAGACACTTTCCAGCCCCCCCTGGCTCTGTTGCTGTGTGGCCTGCCCTGGGTGCTCCTGCTCTGGCAGGGGGGTTGGACTGGAGGATCTCCAGAGGTCCCTTCCAACCCCTACCAGTCTATGAGTCTATGAGTTATTGCTTCGGCATAAACCAATGTCCACCCGAACCGAGGGACGGACGGACAGCGCGCTCCGGCCCGCAGACCCGAGTGACGCTCGGCGCTCGGCGAAGCGGCTTTGGCAGGAGGAGGCTGCGGGTTTCTCACCGGCGTTTCCCCGCAGCACCGGAGCACAGCGTCTCGCCTCGGTTTGGCGTTTCCTTCGAGCGCGATCGAAAAGGGCGTGTTACCCACCACCAGCCGGCGACCTGCGATACGCCGGCAGCCGGACAAACTCCCCTGCCTTCCTCACAGCACATCTCGCCTTGCAAACCCCGCCGGGACCTCGGCTTTAAACGGCAAACGCAGGCAAAATAGAATCAAACTCTGGGGTTTTTTTGCAGCAGGTTGTTCAGGTGTAAAGCTCCCAGCTGCGTTCGCCGACAAATCGGAGAGGAGGAGCCAAAGCCCAACCCAGCCCCGCTGAGACTGCAGATTCTGGGACCCCTATGAGCTTAGAGAGTCACAGAATCAAATCATAGAATCGTTTGGATTGGAAAAGAATTTTGAGCTCCTGGAGTCCCAGCGTTGCTCCGGCCCTGCCAGGGCACCCCTGAGCCCTGTCCCTCAGCACCACAGCTCCACGCCTTGGAAACCCCTCCAGGGAGCAGGGGGACTCCAGCCCTGCCCTGGGCAGCCTGCCACACGCCTGGACAACCCCAAAGGGGAGCAAATTCTTCCGCAGCTCCAACCTCAACCTCCCCTGGGATAACTGGAGGCCGCTTCCTCTTGTCCTGGTGCTTGTTCCTTGGGAGCAGAGCCCGACCCTCCCTGGCTCCAAGCTCCTGAATGTCAGGGAGTTGTGGAGAGCCAGAAGGTCTCCCCGGAGCCTCCTTTGCTCCAGGCTGAACAAGCCCAGCTCCCTCAGCCGCTCCTCCCCACACTCCTGCTCCAGCCCCTTCCCCAGCTCCGTTGCCCTTCTCTGATCACGCTCCAGC
>VWZK01004329.1:0-15203 GCA_013396935.1 Baryphthengus martii
GAAGGGGGGCGGGGGCGAAGGCGAGAAGGCAGGATCGTCTCGTCGCCCGCGGTGCCTCGGCGGTGCACCGAGCGCTGAGGCTGCGACGGGGGGCTCGTGGATTAAAAAGAAGAAAATCCTTTTATAAAGGAGGAGGGTTGAGTGGGGTGAGAGGACTGTGTCCGTCAGAGGTAGGGGGAGGAAGGGGGAAAGACGTCAGAGAGCTAGGGGACGTTAGAGGGAAGTAAGGATGACTCAAGGGAGAGCGATTGTCGTGTCATGGCAGGGAAACAGGGTTAGGAAGTGAAGTTGGGGTGAGAAAAACAAAAGGGAATGAAGGGAATAAAGGAAGGAACGGGATCATGCCAAACCAAGGAGAAAGAGGGAGGATGAAAGGCAGGAAGAAAGGAGGAAAAGAAAGAAGGAGCTGGTCAAAAGAGACATGCTGGAAAGAGGACTGGAAGAAGGGGAGAGGGCTAAGCTAGGAAGGGAGTCAGTGAACTCTGTGCTTTCATTGCCCTCCCTGGCACCTTTCCTGCACCACTCTTGGGCCTACAGCTGAGCAAGCACTAAGTCAAGGCACAGCTGTGTGGTGCTGGTCGCAACCATCTTTCTCTACTACTCCCTTCCCAACTTCTTTGAACGTGCATCCACGTTTCCCAGTTACAAGGCAGCTAGTTCTTGTGGGATCTCCCTTTTTGCCATGCCTTTTATAAACCTCACCTGCAGAGCTATGGTAGGATCAGCTTTCCCGTGAAAGGACTCTTGCTCTCTGTCTCCAAATGATGCTCAACAATGAGCCTCTAAGCACTTAGAAAAAAGATACACGTGCAAAGAAGACCCACACGTGCCCTTGCCCCAGTTTTTACAAAGGGAAGATCATGCTGAGCGGTAGCAATCACTGTCAGCTCTTGAGAGGCAGGTAACATGGGCCATTGGCTCATGAAGGATAGAAAAGTAGAAATAAAAAGTCTACAGGAATATGGAACTGGGACTGTTAAAATAATAGAAAGCAGAAAATACAAAATCGTCCTAAACACAAGAGGAAAACACAATGTAGGAAGATGGAAAAACAGAGAGGAAGAGGGTGGCAAATCAGTAAAGCTCAGCCCGCTGCAAGGAATGACCCAAGGGCTGGCATTTTCCTGCCTGTTTACCAACTGCCTGGCCAGCAGAGCGGCTTCAGCTGCTTGTGCGTGAACTGCCGAGCACATCATGCCAAGCAGCATGTTAGCCCCAGCTATTTGTGATGTACATTATTTGCAATAAATTACGAGCACATAATCATAAATTTTGTGGGTAATACTGCCCTCAAGTCCCTGAGCTTGCTTGAAGAAGTTCAAATAAATGTGGCCAAAGAACTAAAGGTTAGAAATGTTAACTATTTTTGTCAGCCAATCTTGTGGGTTGTTGAGTGATGCTACTGATGCGATGTTTGCTTTGGGAATCTGCAATAAAAATTTCCTCCCCGGAAAAGGCGACAGAGGCGCATTTTAGACAGAGATTATCAAGGCACCTTCTAAACAGATTCCTGTCATAAGTAAACATAATATACATAATAAGTAGAAGTCAGAGACCCTGGAAACAATGTTGAGGGTGTCTCCCTTAGGAATAAATAAGCAAGTTCCAGCAATGAAAATGTGATAGAAGATGTCTGGATGCTAAAATGGGTGTTAAATTAAATTCATAGAAAGTTTTAATTACGTTTTAGCCTGTTGTTCTCCAGCTCAATACACAGAAAGAAGTCATGACAACACAGGATGTTGATGATGATGACTTTCAGGATTCCAGGCACTCTATCACTGATGTGACTCTTTTGCTAGTAAACTGGAAAATGCTGGGGAAAAGTATTAGCCAAAGTCTGTCTTACACAAATTTAAAAATGTTAACCAATGAAAAAAAGATTTTTAAAAAAATCCTTTCTTAGAGTAAATCCTAACTTTGGTCTCCACTGAAGACTATAACAAACTCCTCTTGTCCTTAGTAGGTCTAATTAATACCTGCTTACAGCATTGGAGTGGTGGAACTTTTTTTTTTTTCATTTCTAGAAATTAATTAATTCTAAATTCTTTATATTTTAATGAAATTAATTAAAATGAATCCTGAAAAATATTGTTATTTTTCATTTGTGTAGCCTCTTTTGACAGGTTTTTTCTCTTTGCTCAGGTTTGCAATGGTTTGCAACCTTCCACTCAAAGAATCAATTGCTCTGGCCAAGTATAACCTTACACTTGTATCTATTTCTGCAGTTACTTAACCACAAATAAACTAAATCGTAATTTTCTCATGAGATGTTCATTTAAGCTATAGATTCCTTGAGCTGGCATGGCTTTGAGTTTTGAAGCTGCCTTCATTTAAATGTAGCTGGGAAAGATGGAGACAATAATTTAGTGAGGTGTAAATATTAGTTGATTCAGTAATTTGCTATCTCTTCTTTACTTCTCCACTATTATTTTTTTTCAGGCAGTTTTCTGGTGCTTTCTCTTGGGAAAGGACCCTGCTATGCTGGATCCCTGTGTACACTCTCTCAGTTGCATCCCAACAACATCCATCAAACACAGCCAAACACAAAGCACGTTTTTCATGTTATCTGAGGGTGTGAATGAACGAGTAAATTTTATGTCTCCTGGGAAAAGACGCACTGTGATGCCAGAGGTACTGACTGCAACTGCAAGTCATAGTCCATGCTAGACCTGACCACATTTCCAAAGAGAATTGAATTACTTCTGCTATTGAAATGCTGAAGTGATCTTTTCCTGGAAAGAGGCAGTGCATTGACATTGCTTGAACCTAACTTTCTTTTTTTTTCTTAAGGAACATAGCTTGAAAAAACGCTGTTCAAAAAAGGTATCTTAAAACTTAGTTTTCATATTTAATAAAATTGAAACAGAAGCTTGCATTTACTCACCTTGACTCCTGGCTTTCTGACCTTATTGGTAGAAAGCCCACCACCATAGGCTGCCTGTGCTCCTTGTAAAAGTCTTACTCTGAACAGGGATGGTAGTAGACTTGGTAACCCCACAGTGAGGCAGTCCAAAGTTGACAGGTACGGTGAGTTGATAGAAGATCCCTTACTGCTCTTTCATTTTAGGTTAAGTTAGATGAATCAGTATGAAATACTAAAGAGTAACCTGACGAATACTGGTACCTTGATAAATAAAGTTTGGCAAATAACCCTACATCCTCACTGCTGCCTGCTGCAAGCTTCCAAGGGCTCACCCTGCACTGGGTTATCCAGCTCTTAATTTTAGCTTACAAGATTTATGCAACACTGATGAAGGGCCAAGATTCACTTTAATTGGCTACAGGGAAAACCTGGAACAATTAAAATTAAGTTACTGAATGC
Organism: Baryphthengus martii; assembly: GCA_013396935.1. NCBI lineage: Eukaryota > Metazoa > Chordata > Aves > Coraciiformes > Momotidae > Baryphthengus > Baryphthengus martii. Next base: position 3,326 of record VWZK01004329.1, read on the forward strand.
ACTTGAGATTTACTCCACCAACAGAAACTGACCTCAAGTCTTCTTTTTTTTTTTTTCTTTTTTTCTTTTTTTGATGGCAATTTTTCAAAGATTGAAACGAATGTGTATTTGTGTATTTCAGTGACAGTCAAATTCTTTGAATATTTTTGTGGAAAGTTTATGCAGAGGCAGGATACCTATGAAGGAGTTGAAGGCTAAAAGTACAGGTCCCTACTCTGATATTTTCAGAACACATTTTTTTTATCCCAAATTATACGGCTTAACTTGAGCTTTTACTTTTCCAAACAGTCCATGCTATGCAGCTACATCTGGTAGTCTTTTCTCCTTAATCTATTCACATGACTATTGAGGAATGTTTTGTGGAAACAATGGAAGTTAGATTTCATGTCCAATGTCTGTTATTTTTTTAAGCAAAGATGTTACAACATTTCCAAAGATTTCTTGAGCTTACATATAGTTATTTGAACTCTCTCTTGCCAACAGTAAAGATTTTTGCACTTTAAACCTATGTATGTCCCTCACTGAGACTTTGCTTAGATAAAGGTCACTCTCGGTACAACTCATGGAGCTGATAATAATAAAAACATTAATTTAGGGCCAGTTAGGCTAAAGTGCCACTCAGTTGTTTTTTTTTTAATGCTTCCTGCTAGTTGGTCTTTCAGAGGAGTCTCAACAATGGGAATTGTGAGGGACAGAAACTGAAACCTAACCCCTTCTTACTCAAGAAGTCACAGGTTTAAGTCATGACATTAAACCTCTAACGAATAAATATCTATCTGGCAAATGCACCTTTGAGGTAAAATTCTATTTTCTGATAGATTACTATACTTTCAAATTTATGTGGTGTAATTCTGCACTTTTTAAGTTTGGATTACAGAATTATTTAAAAAAACACAAGCTGCCTTAAAAAACCCCACAAGGTTTTGATGAGTGTTCTTTTAGTAAGAAAGCTTTTACAACAGCTTAGTTTAAGGCCTACAATAAAAGCTTTCCTGGGACAGATGCTACAGAAAGGTTTATGGCAGAATTATTCTAAAAAAGGGCCTCTCTATCAGTTTGTGGGTTTGGGGATAGTATCCATCTTAGATTCCCTCTGCAGTTTCTTTATTAACCATGGAGTCCCCAAAGAAATTATCCATCCATTTGCTCAGCGGCTCAGAAAAACCACCTGGATGAGAAGTCTTTTGGAAGATATATTTGATAAGTATTAACAGTCCCTGGTTACCTTGTGGGAAGATACCAATACAGCTGCAGTTCTGAGCTTTCAGGCTTCCAGGCACTGTAGGTCACTGATGTGACTCTTTTGGTAGTAAAATGGATAAAATGTTGAAGAAACAGATTTTTTTCTTCTACTTTGGCAAATTCTACATGTGACGTTGTTTAATACTGTGTGCCATAGTTTCTGTCAGCCTATAGTATACAAAAAGACAGTAAAGAATAAGACTGCAATGTTTAGGACTTAAAACCAGAAGAAAAGCTGAGTTAAGACTGTGTGTGAAATCTTAATCCAGTCCTCTTGTCCACATATTTTTATGATAGTCTTTAACTGCATGATCATGTGCTACTTTTTACCTGAGATGCCTCTTTCTACAAGAGTAAATCTTCACTATTTCTATTTGTCTTCCTCATGAATCATTACACAGTACACTTCATTCAGACTTTGTAATGAAAACAAAACTGATCCTTTCTTCTGGTGTTTCTGCAGTGCAGAGTGTCAGGGCCTCAAAAATATGGATAAGTTTATCTACGAAGCACGCTAAGGGAATAGGTGGCATTTTTGTACAGATTTATATCTTTAAAATATAGGTCCAGTCGACTTCTGTTGCTGCTTTACTCAATGTTTACGCAAATCTCAGAAGAAACTAATACTGTTTTTCCTGAAATGCTGAAGAAAAGAAAATCAATATTCAATCTAAGTCAGACATCTGGTGTGAAAAATTTCAACTGGTAGCCTGATGCCTGGCAAAGTTGTGTGCAATTAAAAGTAAGGCTTTGATCATGAGAAATTTTAGGCAACGTGAACTGAAGCAGCTTTTTAATACCTGTTGTAAGAAAGCTGTCAGAAAAAACAACCTGAAATTAAGGGATTGAAAGAGAAAACAGAATGTGTTCATTTTTTTCATTCTCTTACACCAGCATTATTCCGGTTTTATTTTGGTGTAAATAAGAGCAAATCAGATCAAAGATATATCCTGCCTTGTGGTGAACTGCTATATCTGATCTGTACTGAGCATATGATTAAAGTGAAGTAAGTAAGGAAGATGTATATAATAATCATTATTTAATATATCATTTCCAGAAGTCAGTCATATCAGAGCTCCATTGCAATAAGTAATATGCAAGTATGTTGTGAAGCAGAGACTCTGACACAAGAAACTACATATTTTGCTTTAGTCTTTTCTGGATTGTTGATCAGCACCATGAACAACGTGAGGAGCAAGCAGAATAAGATAAATGCAGGAAAAGAAAACTATAATGCAGATTAGTGATTCTTAATATAGGATATAATATAAAATAGCTATCTGGCTACTTGGAAATAATGCTTGTCATTCTCCTTCTGAAAAAGACAGTGTTAGGACCAGAAAAGGAGAATAGACAAATCAAAGATACACCTTTCTTTGGTATGCCTTGAACTAAAGGAGATAAAGCTGATTGAAATGCTTATTGGATTTCTGGGGAAATCTATCCCTGAGCAATAAATCTGTCTGAATGGAGACCCACTATTCATCAAGCTTACAGCAAAAGGCCTTTGAACTCATGGACAGTTGGCATAGGAACACTCTCGACATCTCCGCCATTTATAATTCACGTTGTATGACGACTTGCAATGTGTCAGCAACCAATCACATACTAGAGAAGGCAAGGAGCAATTGGGAAACAGAAATCCAAATATAACTCAAAGCTGAAAAGAGGACCTTGGTGAATGGAGGGTGCCAAAGCTTTACCCCACCAAATAAAGTCACAGGGTTGCTAGTGAAAAGGAAAGAGTCACGAGGAAAAACTTTACTGTGAGGGTGACGTAGCCTGGAACAGGCTGCCCAGAGAGGTTGTGGAGTCTCCTTCTCTGGAGGCATTCAAAACCCACCTGGATGCAGTCCTGTGTAATGTGCTCTGGACAAACGTGCTTTGGTGGGAGGGTTGAACTGTGTGATCTCTAGAAGTCCCTTCCAACTCCAACAATTCTGTGATTCTGTGAACTGGTGCAGAAGTGGATCACAGATCTGTTTGCAAACCTTGGAGACAATCAAGCGCCATAATCACGGCAAAGGGAGAGCCTGGAGCAAAGAGATGGAGCAAGGGAGGGAGAGCATTTACTGAAATGCTTTTGGAGTTATTTCTGTCTATATGAATAGTCTCAACCCATGCTGAAGATGGCTTGTAGTCCTGAGTTTGGCTTTGAATTGAAAGGGATGCAAGAAAAAATCAAAGCCTAGCAGGCGAGTTTAAGCTACTCTCAATTTTTATTTACACCCTGCTACTTTGCCCTGCAGTGCTATCATGAGGGCTTTACATTTACCTGTCTGAATTAAAATTGTCCGTTATTTACTAGCCAATTTCTTGTTGCTGTCTTGAAAAAAATACATAAAACCAAAAAACAATTGAGAAAGTGTTTCAAGAACATTAAGTTTTCAAATTTAGTTTAGGAAGGTTGGGTGGTAGGGGTTTTTTTGTTGTTTTGTTGTTTTTCTGTATGTAAGAATGGAAGAGATCTTCACAAACACAGTTTTAGAAGAAATTAGAAAAAAGTGCTTCTGTAACTTCATCAAAAAAAGCAACCACCCAGCTTCATGGTGTTTTAATACTTGATATAATAGGACTCCAGTCTTTAGATGAAATTGTGAAAACTTTTGGTAAAACCTCTGATGACTGATTATTTCTCATTATGAACTGCACATGAACAACGTACTGTTTACAGATCCATGGATATCACCTACTAAGAAATCAGAAGGCAAACTGATTTAGAAGCAAAAAATATAGTAAAAATGTTAAGCAGTAAATCAAAGCACACAGAAATTGTATTTTGTTAACTATGACTTGAAGATACTGTATAAACTTTACTTTAAATGCTACTATTTATTAATAAGTATGGTGCTCATGTTCTTACTATAGACATATTTAATTAAACCCTTTGATCATTTTTGGTATGTAATTTTGTCCAAGTAGGAACCGGTGAAAAAAATTGAAGAAAATCCCATTGAGATTTACCCGCTGGAATTTCCTTGGAAATATCTGGTGAGGCCAGTATGAAAAACTGGCCTTCCAGCCATCACTATTGGTAACAGATCCTAAAGAGAATAAATTAATTTTCCCTACGGCACTGGGTACACTGTTATATCAAAAACTGGTGCTGTTTGAACTAATTTTCTCTTCATTCAAGTCTATACATTTTGACTAAGGAATCATTGATTTCTTGAGGGAAAATCTGAAAACGTTGGTTGGATTCTGTGAGGATTTTAGGATTTGATAAATCAAACCTCTTTTTTTTTTTTTTTTTTTTTTTTACAGCATTAGGTTTGAGCAGTATAGCTGAAATATCCACACAGCATAAGTCAGATGACCCTATCTAGGCAATTATTTCATCTCTTGCTATATCCATGGTCTGTAATAATGAGAAAGTTGAAACTAGTGTCAGCCAATTTCAAAATATTGAGAGAGAAAAAACACGTATCAACTTTAAATTAGTTTTTAATGGAACCCTTGCCAGCAAAATGTACAGATCTCCTGTGTAATAGTTACAGAAATCTAATTAAAGTCTACAGATGCTTACCTTTCTGTGAAACTCACACAAAATGTGATTTAAGCTAGCATGTTTTATTTCACAATGAAAGAAAGTGAGGCATATGTATATGGTCAGTCATGGTCAGCAGTAAACCATGATATTGCCGTTATTGTTCACTTCTAAAACTTTCAAAGTAAACATGTGACCAGTCTTCTGCAAAGATTTGAAATTTGTCCTGTCTTTAAAGTTACCTAGTATCCCTCCAAACATCCATATTGATTCACTTGCTCCACCACTCCATTCCTTCAGGAAAATTAACGTATGTATGTACTTACTGATGTCTCAAAAAACACACCCGAGACAAAGTGCATAGGTAAGCAGAAGAGAACCAAAAAGGTAATCCTCATTGTAAAAGCCACTTAATAATAATAAAAAAAAAACCCAAGCAAAACAGTGTCATCTGTGCAGCGGCCAACGAGCTGCATGCAGCCATCAGGGCACAATTCAGAGCCATTTTCTGGATTCTCTGATCTAATTTATAAGTGATCTATGAGAAATGCAATTTAGTCTTTTCAAATTAAATCATCTATCAAAATAAAAATGGAAAATGTACCATTTCACTGCAGTTAAGTCAGAGAACTTAAAAACCTAATTTGCAGCCAAAATTAAAACAAACAGTAAAATGATTCTGATTTTATCCTCTTTGAAGTCATTCTTCTCATCAACTTCAACAGATAAGAGATGATTTTATAGGTACATCTACTTCTACCAGAAATTTGTAAACAGGATTTGTGATTAGTGTGGAAAAATAATATCATAGTAGATATATCCTTGGAGGAATGTGAGGGAAATATGCAGATGCCCTGCATATATAAAAATTTGCCAAATTGGAAAACTTGAACATTTAATGACATGGTTCCCAAAGCTAATACTTCTGGCCTGAGATACTGTCCAGTTTTACCAGGACAGTCGCTTTTAGCCACAATTTTTATTTTATGACTGCTGGGTGACTTCGGACTCCACAGGAAAAGTACGTTGGTTTGTATTTCTTTTGTTTACTAATGCACATTCATAAATGGTGTCTAACATAGTACCATAACACTTGGTCAAAGCTGACTGGAGCATTTCTGTTTGTTTTAGAACAAGTCTGTTGAAATTTGTGGGATTAAATAGGCACGTTTAACTTCAAGAAAAAAGTCTTCATTTTGAAATTATACAGCCATTTCAAAGGATTTGGAAAAGAATGGGAAGACAAATGGATTAACATGATAACCCTGATATTTTTAAGACTATAATGTAAAAAAAAAAATAAATCCCAGTTCAAGGGCTTCAGTAAAACTTAGACACTGCCTGGTCATTATGTAGGCCCTTTCATAAAGATGTGTTTGACAAAAAAACATAGTTCTTTCATTTGTTTTTATCACTTTGTCGTTTGTTTCAACCATTCCTGCTTACATACAAATGTCTGATTTACCATATCTGTAATGAAATCTATTTAAAACAGATATTATTTCTGTGTTTTGGGTCCATTGCCACTATTTAGTGACTGCGCTCTGCTTTCAGTCATTCAAGTCCTCCTGTAATTGCTAATCAGGTTAATCCTGTGGATTTCAGTGGTTCTGCTAACAGGTCTAGAAACTTTTTTAAATCAGAACCTCAGTTCCTACAAGTATCTTGAATGTGATAATTTAAAGCTAAAAAATACTTTCAGTAAAAAGTTCTTGATTATGAATTGGAAAAGAGAAGACTGAGAGGGGATCTTATTCATGTTTACAAATATCTGAAGGGTGGGTGTCAGGTAGAAGGGACCAGTCTCTTTTCAGTGATGCCCTGTAATAGGACGAGCAGCAATGGATACAAACTGGAACACAGGAAGTTCCATCTCAACGTCAGGAAAAACTTCTTTCCTGTGAGGGTGATGGAGCCTGGAACAGGCTGCCCAGAGAGGTGGTGAAATCTCCTTCTCTAGAGACTATCAAAACCCACCTGGATCTGTTCCTGTGTGGCCTGCCCTGAGCGATCCTGCTTTAGCAGGGGGATTGGACTCATCTCCAGATTTCCCTTCCAACCCCTGCCATTCTATGATTCTATGATTCCACGACAAAAAATGTTCTAGCTCTTCTTTTGTGTAAGAATTCATTCGTCCAAAATGCATCTTTTTATTTCTCTATTTCTCTAATCTAAGTGTTTGTACTTTAAATGCACTCAGAAAGCATTTGGCACACAAATCTATTTTGCTAAAATTCTGAGTAACGTCTCTGGTAGATTCTATATATCAATAAGTAGATAATCCCAATTCAAGAGGACTGCTCCCTTGCCTGACAGAATTACTGTAGCTGAATTCAGTGAAATTTGGATCATGATGTAAAAAAATAGTGAAACAAAGAAACAAAATTGAGTCCCCAAATACTGTAAAGTTATTACAGAAGTCTTGGTCTGCAAAGCAGAGTGTAAATGACAAAAAAATATTCCAGGTTGTGAGACAGATGTACTTGATAAAAGAGCAGGAAGGATTTTTAAACAGAATGTTGGGATTGAAATGGCCAATGTTGAACAGAAAACATTGTACCTACAGCTACTTATCTTCTTGGGCTCTTGGTACTGTTTACAAGGCATTCTGAGTTCTGTGTGTGCCAAAACCCCACACTTCAGAGTCATAATTGCTGTCAGTTGCCAATCTTTATGCATTCAAGTAAAAGAGCAGGTGACCTTTTAAGATCTCTTTGATTCCTGTAGACCAGGGTCATAGCAGATCAAGAAAGATGGAAGCTTGCATAGCCTTGCTAAACTTGTTTATGGAATTGTAAGAACTTTAAGTTGCAATTGTTACTAAAGCAGTGGTGCAACTGACGCCAACAGAACAACTTTTTTTGGCAGCTTTGATTATTTAAATTTTTATTGAAGTAATTACTTCAATTGCATTATTTATGAATAAAATATACATAACTGAGCTCACATTTATGAACTAATCCTTAAGGTATTAATGCTTTGACACATTTGAGAAGCAAATGTAAACAGCATGAAAGCTGGTATTTTGCTATGATTTGTTATTCATTGAACCTGAAGTTGGAAAAAACTGATATTAAAAATTGAAGTGAACCTGGTGACAATTCCATAGATGCATTTCATTCAGGGAATTTGCTAAAAATGTGCTTTGGAGCATGATTTTGGAAAGGGCTCATAAATTATCTGAGGTGATAAATTAACACATAAGGAAAGAAAAGACGCTAGGCTCCATTACCCAGTACTCTAGTAGATTTATTGGGAAGTCACCTTTTCAGCTAGTGTTTTTCTAACTTAAACAAATTGCAAGTAAACATCATATTTGGATGTGACTTTTCATGAAAGCAATGTTTCAAAGTGATTCATTATTTATTACATGCTCTGTGGTATACAGACTATCCATCCCGCAGCCTTTAGATGTAATGAGAATAAGAAAAAGACCTTCTGTGCTTTAGCAGCAGATAGCAAAACTTTCAAACAATATAGAAAGAGGGCTTTTATATACAAAACTTGTGAAAAATACCTCAACAAATGAGGGGCTTTTCTGAAACTCAGTAGCTCTTCCCATTTTCCTCCTGACTCTGACTTAGTGCTTCAATATATATGCTTTACGGCTACATGCATTTGCATATAGGTATTCAAAATGCAATTTCTCCTTCTCTTAGAGGAATCAAAAGTACCAGCGTATGGAAAAAAGTATCAGCGTATGGAAAAAAAACCAAAAGGCACATACTTATCTTTGTTTATGAATTTTCCTGATTTTGTTAGCTTCTTTTTGTACTCTGTAGACGGGTTCTATGCCGTAATGCCAAGACATATAAACTGGCACAAGGAATTATGTTAATATTTATATTGCGATAGTCAATATTAAGCATCACGAAAATGATTAAATATTATACTTACAACATAATCATTCAAATGTCTTATTTAAATTAATTAATACGTTATTTTTTAACCGCATCATTTCACCGTCTTTCGAGTAAAACGATTATTTTTTACTGTTTTTCCCCTCTCCGTTGCGACTCCCGGCGGCAGGAACCGGCGGCGTCCGAGGTGAGCAGCACCATGGACAGCGGCGGCGGGGCCGGGCGAAGATCAACCGTCTCCCGCGACACCGCCCCTCGAAAACGCCGACAGCCTCCCAAGGGACCGATGGCCTGAAACGAATCAGCAGAGCCCGACACTGCCGTCATACATCAGCTTCAGTCACCCAAATAAACCATGTGTCTGGAGCAAGGAGAGAAAGGTGACTGCATATAAAGGTCTCAGTGAGTTCTAAGACCTCAGAATGCAATGAAAAATGAAGAAAATCGCTCTTTCCCAGCTAAATAAACTACTTTGACACTGTTAACTCTTCGAAGTAAAGACTGTATTTTCTGTTGTGTTTTAGACAAAGTCTGGCATATTGCAGAGACTCTTGAAATGCAATAGGGAGCCATCTTTGGAAATAATAGTAGTCTAAGCAATGGTATTAGCTATGACTCCACTACTTGTTAGGTAACAACCATCAAATTATAATGGACTAGACAGCTACTAGGTGACTGAATTGCAAAATTTCCTGAGCAACATCAGACAACCATATTAGTCAAATTAAACCTATTTTGTTCTCCTCCTCCCATCCCGTGGAGAACAACAACAATGGACAGTCTCACTGGGAGGTGCGCTACACTCTGACACAACAGAAATGTCAAAATATATGTGGTATGTGATACTAAATTAAAAAAAAAACAACAAAAAACAAAATGAAAAAAACCCAACCAAAACCCTGTCAATGACATTCATTGAAGAATTACTTGGGAAATAATTACATTTTCCATTAGGTGAATGTCACAGTTTGAGTTAGAACAGAACAATTCTGTTCAGTGATTTTTACTTTTTAGCTAAGTTCTTCTTACTAACCGCACTTTCTGAAATTTGCAGCATGTTGTCTCAGTGTCTGCTTCTAGAAGTGATAATGCTCGATGTTTACAGTTGCTACCAAGGACTGGTGTGCAGACCAAGGCCACTGCTAGATCTTGTGTACTACATTGAGGGGTGCATAAAGTAAAAGGCTGCACTGTCAGGGAGGAGTGGACAGGACAGGTGACCCTAAACTGGCCAACGAGGTATTCCATCCCATATATGTCATATTTGGTATAAAGCTGAGGGATCAAGAGATGAAAGCCTGAGTCAAAAGCAGGTATTAGAGTGGCAGTCAATAATGTCTGTGGTTTGTCTGTGACAATCTCAACAGAAAAAGAAACCTTCTAACCTAACTTCAGATACCAACATCATAGACCTCTTCATGTGAGCTAGTTGCCCCAGACTCCCTTTATGGTCAGTGAAATGAGCATTCACCTGAAATGAAGGGTGCAGTTCACCTGAATCCATGAAGACATCCACTAAGGACAAGATAAAAGGCACTCTGATTCTTTCTGGTGGTTAAAAAGGGACACTGGGTAACTGTTTCAGAAGTAGATGCATTTAGTGCAGGTGCCTGTTTTTATCCAGGCAGACCACCTGAACATTAACACCACACAGTATGTAAGCAACTGGGCAAGCATCCAGAAGTGCCAATGTCTCTGGGAGGATTAAGTATCTAGGGGTGGGAAGGCTGCTGGGAAGCCCCACGTAACTCCACACTGGTCTGAAAGATGTGCCATCAGATGACAGATAGTATCTGACTTGTTCAAATACTTCTACTCACACTGAAATATGACCTGATGGCAAAAGTCCACGTTAAGCTTCCTCTCTATGCATTTTAGACCTCAAATATAAGCATCTGACAAGAATATTATATATGAGACCATAACTAATTTAGCTTCACAGTCTCCTCACTTTCTTGGATGCTAGTTATACTTCAGTAGTTTATTTGATATTTCAACATCTCTCCCACTTAAAAATTTGGATCAAAACAAGTGAAATGACTCAAGACACACTGAAAGCTGAAAAATATGTCTCAATTTATTTTTTTTTCTAGGTACTTACTATTGCTATAGAAAAATAAAGTGAAAAGAAAAAAAAAGTCTAATTTACATTGTAGAATGAAGGAAAAATATTCAGAACTCCCTCTTTTGGATCCAGAGCATGCTTTGAATGAAAAGTCTTCTTCCTATTAGTCCAATGAAATTCAAATGCAGGAAAAATAATGTTGTCTTGAGTCTGTAGACAGCCTGAAGCAAAAGTTCTGCTTCAGGAAACAGGAAGAAGCTCTAAACTCATCCAATGAGGTGGATGAATGATAACGACACGAAGTGAAGGTCAAAAATATGCTATGCATATCTGGCAGAGCTACTTGAACCGTAAGTAGAGTTTTCTTAGGCTGTGTAAACAACCAAAGAAGACAGATGGTTTCCCCTAGAGATGGACTGGAGTATCTACTCAATCTCATAATAATCTCAATCTCATTCAGTCTTCTGGGGACTTTTACATGATTAAGCTCTTTGTGTAGGCACTTCCATTCGCCGACAGAAATTATATCATATGCACTCCTTTTCACTCTCCTCTCTGCCCCTCTCCATCAAAATTAGTGAGTGAAAAAATTATCTCAGTAGATTAAGATGAGGTGCTAATCCCATAGCTCAAAGCTGTTGACTAGAAAGAAGGTCACGCAATTGCCATAACTTTGAGCTTCTCTTCCGGCAAGAGGGTTGTTTCTCATGCAGTCATTGGCTTTTCTGATGCCATCAGCCACCTGCTACCAAAACGCTGCTATGCAAGCCCAATACAAACAAATTTCTTGGTGTAGAGAGGTTTGAATAATGTGTTGCCACAAGTAACATTTGTGATGTTTGCCATAGTCAAGGACATTCATTTATAGTGCCAGAGTGATAGACATTTTAGTAATGTCTATGGTATGCTTAAAAATGGAAATATGATAATGAGCCAAAGTACAAGAAACATTGGGTTTGACTGTTTGTTTTTTTTTTCATATGGAAGAAGTCCACTGTTCCACTTGATCTCTTTATAAATCTCACATTTAATACTGGAGAAGTATTACTTCTTTATCATAGGAAAATTACTCTTGACATTTCCAGTCTGTTACCCAGAGAACCTCCACAATTCTTGATACCAGGTGTTGTGGGCCAGGTTTCTCCTCTCCTCTCCTCCTCCTCTCCTCTCCTCTCCTCCTTCTCTCCTCTTCTCCTCCTCTCCTTCTCTCCTCTCCTCTCCTCT
>VWZK01004329.1:15368-27777 GCA_013396935.1 Baryphthengus martii
TTATGTGTCAGGGTCTGTACCACTGGAAACTGATTTAATGAAGTAAAATGGTATAATACTGTCCTATTCCGGTGCACTGTGTAGCTGATATATGTATTATAAAAAAAAAAAGTCAGCTGTCTATTTATGGTTTTCCTAAATACTAGCAGCAGCACAACGTACTGCTCGGTTGTCATTTACAATTTATTGTGATAGAGAATTTACAGATTAACATGTTACTACACATGGAACTGGATATTTTTATATTTTTTGTTTACTTGGAACTTGTGAGACCAGACATTGAGTACTGTGTCCAGTTTTGGTCACCACAGTATAAGAAGGACACTGAAGTGCTGGAGTGGGTACAGAGAAGGGCAACGATGCTGGTGAGAGATCTAGAAAACATGCCTTATGAAGAGCGGCTGAGGGAACTGGAGTTGTTTAGTCTAGAGAAGAGGAGGCTGAGAGGAGACCTCATTGCTCTCTACAACTACCTAAAAGGAGGTTGTAGTGAGGCTGGTGCTGGTCTCTTTTCCCAAATTACTAATGATAGGACGAGAGGAAATGGCCTCAAGTTGTGCCAGGGGAGGTTTAGATTGGATATTAGGAAGAAATTCTTTACTTAGGTTAGACATTGGAACAGGCTGCCCAGGGAGGTGGTGGAGTCACCATCCCTGGAGGTGTTTAAGAGACGAGTAGATGTGGCATGAGGCTGTGGTCTAGTGGTTAGGGATGCTGGGATGAAGGTTGGACTAGATGATCCTGGAGGTCCTTTCCAACCATAGTGATTCTATGATTCTATGTTTAAGCCTGTGGAAGTCATGCCTCACATGTGTCAGACTGAGCCTGCAAGCTGCCTTGAGTCAGGGCAGATGCATGGGTGGCATCGTGGCACAGAGCGAAGGGAAGGAATTCCTTCTCATACAGACATGCTTCCACTTTGGCTCTGGCTTTGCTCCCATGTGCTATCAGGCCAGCAAAAAGCAGAAATAATGTGCCTGGATAGTTGATTTTAGGTAGATGCCAATCCCTTACCCACTCTTTTGGTCACTAGGAGGGGTAATCAGCAACCACCGGCCTCAGCACCCCAACCACCAGTATATGGAGGTGATACCAAACTGTGAGTGTCCCTGGAACATGCACATGGTCTGGGCTACAATCCAGCACAGATGCAATAGCAAAGTTGAAGAAGACCCTCACTGCAGACTATTGCACACAATTTTGGTTATTCAGGAATAAGGAAGCAATTTTATTGCAAATAGAATTTTTTTAAAAAGATCAGAGAAGTGGGAATGAAATTATTTAATTGCTTTTTGTAGATTTCGGTGCATTTTAATGGTAACTACAACAACAATACAGTTTTGTTTTGCTTTGTTTCCAAAGAGAAATACAATTTCAGCATTTCCAGTTTGAAGTGAAGCTAAATTGTGGTAATGAATCACTTAAGTATGACCCCATAGAAATAATGAAATGCATGTAACCATGAACACAACAATTTTTGAAAAGATTGAGAAAAATCACTGTCAGGAAGAAAATTACTTCCTATGGATCTGACACCGACTTTTCAGTTTTCTGTCCCTCTCCTCATGCTTTTCTCCTTTTTCATCTCTTTTGAAATGGCTACATGGAAAACATGGCTCATTGTTAAATGATCTGAGAAAACAGGCAGAAAAGAGAAAAGGGCAAGATAATTTTGCTTGTATAGATGAGCAGACAGAGAAACAATAACAAGGCAATCAATTGTGCAAACAGAGGCCGTGACGGTACCACAAATGACTATGTACACTCCATTCTCAAAATATAAGATCCACAAAAATTTGTGGGACACATATTAATCAAGAGATTATTTTTATCAAAAAGTTTCCTTATAGAAGTTTTATCCATGTCTATAAAACACTAAAATAACAACCAAAACCAGTAATCCTATAGTACTGTGCAAGACTTGTCAATGTGAGCAAAATCCTTTTTCCCCATTCAATTACAGTTTCAGACTAGATCTTCCACTGCTCTGAGTCATCATGCTCCCATAGCATTCACGCTACTTTGTTGACCTGCATTACCTGAAGTCTGGGTGCTTTGTACACAATTTAGTGACAGTGAAGGTATCTAAATAAATTGTGGAGATGAAGCCCTATTTCTGTTATCGCTGTTGAACACAGCCTGGGAAATGCAAACTTTCCTGCAGCATGTGAAGACATGCTAAAGGAGCGAGCAGCCAGCAGTAAAAACAAGCATGTAAAGATTAAAGTGTGCTCTTATTTTTAAAAGCATGTTTACAAGGTACATGCCTTCTTAGGCACTCCAAGAGGCCATTTAATCTCTTTTCCATTCTGGTTAACCTTTAGCTTCTGAATTGGAAGGAATTTCTCTTAAGAAAAAAATCTTCAAATGTGCTCAAGTACCTCTTAGATTTGGTTTGTTCAGAGGTTGATCAATGCACTGATCTGGTCAAATTTAGAGGTAGATAATCACCTAATTCTTTTAGTGTACAGTGAAAGCTGTATTGATTAGGAAATCTTCAAAAATGCTTTTTGATATTGAATGCCTGCATCCATAGGCTTCAAAATTTATTTACTCTTTCAAAGTTTGTTTCAATTCAGGAAACCGTTTTAGTACAATGTGAAGACCCACTGAAGCTAGTAAATGTTAAGATTATGTTTAAAATTAAGAACACAGGAAAGTACGTGGCCAAAATGAAAAATAAAAATCCACGTATTTCTGCAAGGTAGGATTAATCTAGACCTCCTCTGAAAAATATTCGGGCAACCTCGGCCCAAAGATTTGCCAATGATTTGACAGTGTCTCCAGGCAATCAATTCCAGGGCTCATCTACACTATTAAAATCTCTTCTCTAAAGTCTAAGCATAATCTTAATCTTCGTTCCTTAAACCCATTGCTGACCACCAGTGAAAACAAAGTTCTTCCTTCCTGACAGCTTTTTATGTACTCTAATGTGGTTGGTCATCTCATTCTTCTTTGATTTTTTATTAAATTTACACTTGTTTTCCTCACAGTAAAGTCATATGGCTTTCACCAATCTCTCCTTTTCTCTCTCTGATGAGTACTTACCTTCCTCAAAATTTTGTGCCTAAAGCAAAATGCAGTACTCCAATAAAGTTGCTATCATCAGAGCTGAGTCTATCAGGTAGATTACTTCAATATCTCAGTCTGTAATCTTATTTAATATTTGTCAGAATGGTGCTTTTCCTTTTGCACCTGTATTGAATATCTATATGACTTGCAGCTGGTTTATAATTGTAATATTTTTTTCTCCTGTTTTATATTTTATGTATCTGAGTACACATAGGTAAAAATTAAAGATTTATATATTTTCTCCATGGATTTCAGTGTCAAATTTGCCATTTTTTTTCAGTGGAGCCTAGAATTTCTCAGTCAAGAAAACTAACTTGGTGATTATGGCCAGAAGGCTTAAGTGACTGCTGATCACAAAAAAAATTGTCAAGTTAAAATTGTTTGATCACATAGAAATGTGAAAGCAGCCCATTTCTAAAATGAACTGTGAAGAAAGCATTTGCTCTAAAGTGGTCAAGATATACTTGGCGATTCTCAGATTCTTTGAGGTATCTTCTTCTTCACAATGAAATACGCTTCCTTCATTTCAGCAGGACTGAGAATCAATAGAAGCACGCATCAAGTTATATATCCAGAAAGTGACTGTGGTAATCTGCTTAATTCCGATTTAAGAAAGCATTATAAGAGCATGCATTTCACAACACATGGTCTGACTTCCCGGCACCTATTAACACTTCTCAGGGAACAAGCTGTACAAATGGAAATGGCCTTATAGTCACCTAAGGAGGATGTTCATATAAGCTTCGAAATAAATAGAGCAAAGTTTTCATCCAACACCCGAGTGTTAGAACTTGTGGTGTTTAATATATGACCCATCTTCCAGTCCATTAGCAGAGCTTATATTCAACCATTAGTGTACAAGATGCCTGCTCACTGGGTATGGCATTGCTTGCTTTCCATTGCTGTGCTGAATCCAGCTAACTTGACCCATCTCCTCTGGGTAAAGCCATGTTTAAGAAGAAGGAACTAATGAGCAGTATTGTAATGTAGATTATAGAGCAGCTGTGAAAAGAAAGTATCACAGATGAAAGCTTGTTTTACTTCTTAAAAAAACCACCTTTCATTCTTGATCTTTTAAATATTTTATTTCTTTTCTAAAGGCATTTTATTCTGGAAAGCTGAACACACTTGCATTAGCAACATATTCAGTCAAGAGCATCTGGGGAAATGTACTCGTTGTATTAAAAAGATATATAAATATTCCCACATTTGCTTTGTGAGGAATAACACACATCAGCTGTATTGTGAAAGCTCATGCTTTGCAGAACACAGTCAATCAGAAGAGACATGTGGTTTGGTTCATCTGAGAGAGAGATGGCTATAAATCACCAGGTGGTAATAGGAATTGTCTGGGAAAGCTTTCCTCGGCAGCAGAGGGATGGAGGCAGAGAGCAGAGCTCGGTGGGAGAGCAGATTCCTTGCCCTCCTGTCGCTCCGTCGTGGCTTCAGCACTGTCACTCCATCGTGGCTTCAGCACTGTCACTCCTTCCTGTGCCCCTACGCTCCCTATTTTAATTTCCTGCTCGAGACAGGACAGCTTCTCCCTGCCCTTGGCATGGCTCCCACCTCCTCAGGCAGAGATGCCTTTGCCTTAAGCCGAAGAGCTCCCCGTTCCTTTCCTACCACCTGCTCCCCTTGAGCAGGCTTCAGAGTTACTTTATTTACTGAGAGCTGCCTGCCTGTTAATAGGTGTGATCTCATCAGCGAAGCACCCCCGAAAACCCTGGCTGCTTTTCTGTCAAGGACATGCAATGCTCAACAGAGGTGAGAATGAGTAACTCAGTTTCATAAAATGACTTCCTAATGGAGACTCAGACCTTGGAGGTGGTGAGAAGCGTAAGTCGTTAGTGTGTGATATCGGATCTGATTGTATATCTGCTTTATATTAAGGGAGGTGGGAAGCTACTAAGAGAGCTGTGATTAGCTCCCAGCTGAGTAAATGTGGGTACCTTCCAAACTCCACTGGGATAATTCAGTTGATTTGACAATTCTCAAAATTTCTGGAAAATTAAGGGGATTTTGTAGCTACCTGGTGATTTCCCCAGCTTTTATTTGGCATAGAAAAGCAAAGCTGGTTTAGAATATTTATTTTTTCCCCCAGTTAGAAATTTTGTCTAATCAGACAATGGCATCCAGCCTTGAAAAATGTTCCACCTGTTCATGTTTCTTACAAAAGATTGTTTCTGAACAAACACCCTGTTGCCCAGTCTATTTTGTCTCTTATTTGTGAAAAAAAGCGCCAAATTTTGGGCCAAGATTCCTGACGCTGTGTTGTTAAGATAAAGCATTGAGAGCTAGATGTTTTTATAAATGTCAGCTTCCTGCAGTAATAGTACTGAGTAATAAGAATCATTTGATGTTTGCTTTGAGGTACTGAAATTTAATTAAAACAGAGGAGGGGTAAAAGGATGGTACTGACGTGATTACTGCTATAGCCTGCCCATTTTATTTAAGAATATTTCTGTGCTTCAGACATACTTCTGGCAAGCTGTAATGTGGTTGTGAAGTACTCTATTTCCATTCAATCTCTAAGATAACTCCATTGGATTTGCTACAAATACTGACAGATAAAACCCTGCATGGTGCAGCAATGAGGTACTAGAGGCACTGGAAGTAAGCAGATACAACTGGAGATGCTATCACAGGTCCCTTCATCCGGCTGCTGGCTTGCTTTTTGGACCCCAAAGAAGTTTTCTGTGAATGTGACAGACTGGAAAGGCTTTTGTATGCTATATTCATTGGAAGTGACGTTGCAGGATGATGTCTGCAGAGGTCAGCTATGCATCTGCAGTGTTGAACCTGGGGTCAAAGTCAATCCCTTACCAAGGAAATAAAGGCACTGCTGCATTTCAAACTCCTCCAAGAGCAGAAAAAGAAAGAAGCAGTTTAAAGGTCCTGTGATTCCAGACCTTTTGTGCAAGAAGAGCCACTTGAGACTAGTAAAAATTACAGCCAAGTGTATGATATCTGCCAGAGTGTGAAAAGCCTGGAATTAGCAAAGGCAATTACTCACCAAGCAGCACCCGCAGCTCAGGGAAAGGGAGCTGCTCCTACAGTGTCACAGTGATGACCTCCAACAGAGCCAGTGGGGAAACAAAACACTCGTCACCTATTCTCAGCATTTGATGGAAACAGGGCTTCGTTTCTCTGAGTGAGTGTAAATGGCCATGGATGGGAAGTTTATGCTTTAATCCTCCACTGGAGATCAGAGGTATGTTGACCTGGCTTCTATTCCTTGGCTCGTTCAAGAAGAGCAAAGAGAAGAGGGGTATAGTTTTCACTCCTTCCTCAGGCCTTTTGTTTGGAATAAGCACTGTGAAAAATAGGGCCAGGTCTTTAAGCCCTTTATCCCATCTGGTACTGAGGTAACAAGGTCATAAAGACAGGCCATATTGTATCTTTCTTGTGGGAAAAATGGAGGAGGCTATTGAAAAAATAAAAATCAGGGTTATGATATATAAAGATTGTAGGGTTTTTCTCATAGGCACCTCTTGTTGCACTTTTTCTATGGTCATTTTTAAGTGGGCAGCATGCACCAAATTGGTCTCCCCTTTGTGTAACAGGTTATGAAGCTTAGAACATGGATATCTTTATGGATAGTGCACTCACCCTAGCTAGTGAAGGGAAATTAATCTATGCTAGATTACAAGCATCCTTCTATTAATCTGCTTTGGAGAGGCTATAGAAGTATATTTGGATGGACAGAAATAACAGAGGTACAACCAGTCTGGCAACTTCTTGTTATCCCACAAGGCCATTTATCCAGAATTAGACACTGGGCAAGGGTCATGGCAGCAACAGCACTGTAAAAGCACAACAAGACTGCCCACACTGGAAAGTTTACAATGCAGGGACATTGCCATCTCCCTCAGACCTGTATTTTCTTCACTAGTCCTCATTGTGTTAAATGTGCTTCCAAGTTGAAAACTGATTGGAAGGAATTTCACTCAATAGTCAGTGTGGCTATTAAGTCGGTATTCTTTATTGCGGCGCCGGGTGCACAGGGGATCGCTCCGCCAAATATGCACACCGGGGACTAAAACTTGTTTGCTTTTATGTTTACAAAACATGTATATTCATTATACTTCTGGAAACTCATCAGAATATTCTGTAGATAGTTTACATATGGTCCTGCCTCCCCACGCGCACCCTGTGTGAAGCTTCGGTGGTCGCTTGGTCCCCTCTGGTGGTCGTTGGATGAAGGCTGGTAGTCTTCCTCGTGAAGGCCCGAAGTCATCCTCACCAGTAAACTTCTGACCTCTCGGTGGACTGGTATCCATACTGGTCCTGGCTGGTTTTGCTGCAGCTGCAACTTTTCTTGTTTCCTTATCTTCAAGGACATCCTATCTCAGTTTTCATTCTGAGACTCCCAGATTTTCACAATTTTCCCATGCAAAGCTTCTGACTATCTGTTAACTATGTAAATGCCTCTCAGCTTACTCTACCACTATTGACATCCTACAGACCTGCAGCTCAGCTATTCCCAGCGGTTCCATGTGTCGCTGCAACTGGGTGCAGCAGCCAGTGGGTCTGAACCTGCTTAGGTCTCCACTTCTGGGAGTGAATGTTGACTGGAATGGCTGCAATAGGAGTGAACACTGCTTCAGAGGAATGTTTCTTTCCAGCACATGGAGCAAAATCTTTGGTGGTGAAGTCATTAAAATGTCTGCAAACATGGCACAGAAAGTACATCATCTTTCTCCCAGGTCTGAGCAGAAGCCATCAATACTGCTGCTGTTTCTGCAGTCATTACAAAGACTGATGATGCTCAGACTTCTTGGTTGCTATACACACACGCCTCGAGTGAGATCTTCAGCTTTACACACTGCAAATCCAGTTTTTCACTGCCCCCAGGAATAATGGGTTTGGATTTCATCCAATATATTGTATATCCATAGATAGAAAGGCAAAAAAGATGGAATGTTATATACTTAGTCCCCTGACTCCAAACCTAATTACAGAAAACAATGGTTTACAGCAAAATAAGCTAGTAAAGAGCAAGGGATAATCTGGGAAAAATTGTTTTGCTTCCAAGTCACAATTCAGACCTAATGTAAGCTGAAGATATTAACGTATTGCAACGGTTGTATGGCTGCTATGAATGAGCTGATGCTCTCACCGACCTCAGAACAGAACTGTATCCAGAAATGGCTATTGAAGATGGGCACTTGCTTCCAGTTCAGGTTAGACTCTCACACATCCTAATCACCAAAGACTTTGTACAGACCTCAGAAGATCTTTACAGGCATGGACACCCCATTCAGGAGAGAGTGGATTTATTGTTAGCTATTCCAGTGCTATCGCTTATTGGCATATCCTGCCTCATTGGTAAATATGGGGCAGCTTTATCTCACTCTTACTTAAGGATAAGCTGCCTCTCAATTATGTTGTGGTAAACACAAGCAGTTACCACAATGGAGCTGACATGTTACAAATCAGTATTTTACTCTGTGCAGTGGTATCTTATTCTTGTGCTCATGACCAAAATGATGTGCTTGCCATCTGTCATGTGAGGCTCTCCCTTTCCCTGGCAAGCGACTTGAGCTTCAGGAGAGACACCATTGCTTTAATGACATATTCCAAGGATATATTTAGCTTTCATGATAGTGGGCTCTGCTTTTTATTTGTTTACATGGTGCATCTCCCTCTGGAGTTGAGCTGATTTATATGTTGGTATAGAAGGCGGGGACTGGACTTGTTCTTTCTGTAGCAGAGCCATCATCAGAGCAGCACCGGTGCTGCTACTCATGCTAGGCTTGTTATGTGAATAAAGACAGATGTCCCATTTCTGATGCTGCCAGATAGAGACCTTTTACAAGTTCAAAACTCACAGAAATGGCAAAAGTGAAAAAGCACAAAACAACCAAAACCCAAACAAAAAAACAAATAGAGAGTCAGAGCTGGCTACATCCACAAACAGCTGGGAGGCAAGTGGGTAGGAGACCTGGCTGTAGTCATGCTCAGAGACTTGTCATTTGGAGTAGAGAACAGTGGAGGTTTTCTAGCTCCTTAGAATGTACTAATTTCAGATGAATCATAGAATCATTGAATTGTCAGAGTTGGAAGGGACCTTGAAGATCATTGAGTTCCAACACCTCTGCCATGGGCAGGGACACCTCCCACTAGATCAGGTTGCTCAGAGCCCCATCTAACCTGGCTTTAAAAACTTCCAGGGATGGGGCTTCCACCACCTCTCTGGGCAACCTGTGCCACTGTCTCACCACCCTCATTGGGAAGAACTTCTTCCTAACGTTCAATCTAAATCTACTCTCCTTTAGTTTGATACAACTCTTGTATGTTTGGAATATACTTATTTTTCATGGAATATGTATCATATTTCATTGAATACACAAACATGAATATAAATTTTTCCACAAAAAAATACCTTTGCACTTTAGTATTGGCAACATGAGTTTCTAAAGACTCTTTCTTTTAGAATACAGTGGGAATTAAAGTCCAGCCATTGGTCAATCAGAAAACATTCAAGATTGGAAGTGAAAAATCTTAGCTATAACCTTCTCCTCAACAAATGATGAACATATAGCCCTATTATTTGAAAGTTAAAAAAAAATAAAAATTGGGAAATGAAAAGAGAAAGATTGTCAGAGCAGTATGAATTAGGTGTGCTGCCTATCCTGTTTGTTTTGTAAGGAAATATAAATACCTCATAGCAATGTATGAACAATAAGCTACTATAATAAAATATAAAATAATTTGCAGTGATGAAGTAGGAAAAAATCCATAGTAAACTAAACATTTAACAAGAATTTTGATATGACTATGTAAAACATACTTCTATATGGTGTGTGGTTAAGTGTAGTTGAGGAGGCAATCTGAACTCTAATATCTAAAAATGAAGTGTTATCTTATGAACAACAGTGAAGAATGAAGCAAAAATTCCAAAAGAGCTTAAAACTTGCGTCTCTCATTCTTCGTATTATCTGTTCATTTGAGGCAAGCAAGGAAATTGATGGCCGTACCTAAAGAGTGGCGTCCACGTCCAAGTGGAGGCCAGTGACAAGTAGAGTCCCTCAAGAATCAATACTGGGACTGGTCTTGTTTAACATCTTCATCGGTGACATGGACAGTGACATCGAGTGCACCCTCAGCAAGTTTGCCGATGACACCAAGATGTGTGGGGCAGCTGACACGCTGGAGGAAAGGGATGCCATCCAGAGGGACCTGGACAAGCTGGAGAGGTGGGTCCATGTCAGCCTCATGAAGTTCAACAAGACCAAGTGCAAGGTCTTGCATCTGGGTCGGGGCAATCCCAAGCACCAATGTAGGCTGGGCAGTGACTGGCTTGAGAGCAGCCCTGGAGAAAAGGACTTTAGGGTGCTGGTGGACGAGAAACTCAACATGAGCCGTCAGTGTGCACTTGCAGCCCAGAAAGCCAACCATATCCTGGGCTTCATCAAGAGAAGTGTGGCCAGCAGGTTGAGGGAGGTGATTCTCCCCCTCTCCTCCACTCTCATGAGACCCCACCTGGAGTATTGTGTCCAGTTCTGGAGTCCCTATTACAAGAAAGATTTGGACATGCTGGAACGTGTCCAGAGAAGGACCATGAGGATGATCAGAGGGCTGGAGNTCCCAACAGACATCTGCACTGGTTGTTCAGTCAAAAGGAGTGCTGGCAACCCTGGTTGCAATAAACCCCATTTTTTGGATAGCAGCTGCTGTTTGTTTTGTGGGTGCCTCCATGACAGGGGCCTACAAGAAAGCTGGGGAGGGACTTTTTAGGATGTCAGGTAGTGATAGGACAAGAGGGAATGGATCAAAATTAGATGAGGGTAGATTGAGATTGGACGTTAGGAAGAAGTTCTTCCCCATGAGGGTGGTGAGACACTGGAACAGGTTGCCCAGAGAGGTGGTGGAAGCCTCATCCCTCGAAGTTTTTAAAGCCAGGTTAGATGGGGCTCTGGGCAACCTGATCTAGTGGGAGGTGTCCCTGCCCATGGCAGGGTTGTTGGAACTTGATGATCTTCAAGGTCCCTTCCAAACCTGACTATTCTATGATTCTATGAAATAACAGTACTGTCTCAGAGAAGAAAGTTAAACAGAAAAAGAGTAGTAGGAGCTTTAAACACAGAAGCCCTTAGGAATGATAGAGCTTCACAGAAAGGAGACTGGCAAGTAGTTGCAAGTGACACTGAACTCAGAAGCATGAAGCTAATCCATCTGGAGAAAAATTAAGCTGACACACATGAATGCAATGGGAAGGAGAAACCTCTGGAGCAGTAATGCTAAAAGCAAAGAAGATGTACAGGCAAGTGTTTGCAATGCAGTGTAGCCTAAACAGAAAAGGTTGGTGGAACATGCAGCTGGATGGAGGGGTCAGGGGGGATGTGAGGACTTATATCAAGTACTGGGAAGCAGCAGCTCTTTTCCCACATGACTCTCTTGTCTCTAGGCCTTGTTGGTTACACATGGTTAGAACGATTCCAGAGGTAAGACTGATTTATATAAAAAGTTTTTTAAAAAACAATTCACTTTGATTGAAGAAAGGTCTCAGCAGAGGTACCAATTAGCAATTAACTGCTGGTGAAAACATCGAAGGAAATAATTTATTCTAATAATGTGATGTGTTGAAAGGGAGAAAAGTGAGTCAATCCCTGTGTGGAACATGGAAAAAAGAATAAGAAAGCAAAGTAGTAATAGAGAAATAATATTGAAATAATATTGAAGTTGTCTAAAGCCGTGCTTAAATAAGAAGCATATGTGAAAGGTGCTGAATGCTCAGGTTTTAAAGGCTTAAGCTCTAATCAGTGCCCTAGAGCTCTTTGGCCAGATGCTCCTTGAGTCACAATATATATTTTGGGATGACCCAACAGGGATGACAGCAAACAACCAGGTTACACCCTCCATTGGTGAAAGAAAGGGCTGCAGGAGAGGTGAGGTGGGTGTTGAGGGTGGCTGTCCTGCTGTGGTTTCTGCCTTGTGTTTCTCCTCAGACATTTCATATACTCGGAGCGCAGAGCTGTCACCTCTCTTCTGATGTGCAAACTCACTTTTCAGAAATACCCCCTCAGCTTCATCCTCTATCTGTAACCAGCACCTCATCTTGCAGAGCAGGAGACCCTGCACTCATGGATGGGTACGTGATACCAGATAGGGGTTGTGTGCTCAGGGGACCACTTCCCAGCTGCTTTGTAGGGTCATGGTCCCTGCAGCACTTCCCGATTTGACAAGGGAAAGCATCCCTTGTTGTGGTACCTAAGGAGGCTCTGTCTTGATTGCTGGAAAAGATGCATTAGACTCGTGTAGCTAAGCTGGGGAAAAAACGATGTGCTCAGTAGGAATCCTTTCTACCCAATAACATATAGTTTCATAAATGATC
>VWZK01004330.1:0-65292 GCA_013396935.1 Baryphthengus martii
TGCTAGAACCTGCTGCTCTGTGAAGAACCTGTGTTTTGGGGTTACTAGAGGTTTCATTTCCTGTTGCCTTTGAGATATCTTGAAGGCTGCTCTTTTTTTTTTTTTTTTCCTCTTCAATAGCTCTTGTTATTCTGATATTTGAAATCACATGCCACAATTCTGCACTGTTTGGATTGTAGTTTTATTACCATAGTCCATAGTCTATTCTCTGGAAATCCAGGGCATACTAAAGGTGACGTACAGCCTGAAGAACATAACTTGATACAAGAGACTATGTTTTCCCTGGAAATGCTAAAATGGGATACAAATGACCATTCAGGTCTCAATGTCTAAGGGCATACAACGTGTTCTTCCTCAAACCTATACTGTCTGTTTACTACTTTGTACATCATCTAGTACCAAAACTTACTGTACAATAAATGTTATACATCTTGCTGATATGTTTGTTTCTTTTTGGGGAGATCTTCAGTGATGTGCTGGCCTTCACACATTGAGTATGTCAAGATTATCCATAAAATACTCTAGTCATCTCAGATTGTGAGGAACACAGGATTATTGAGATTGTAGGAATTAGAGGAAAGAATCAGATATGAAGTCAGTAATGTCTCACCAGATTTAAATGGCTATTCTGTATAGCCACACTGTGATAATAATTGATCATCGGACAAAGTGATCAGTGCTCTGGAAGTTTTAAATACTACATAAATGGAAGTATTCCTTCTGAGATTAATCTACACAAGAGGTTGATTCCACGTTTTAGCTCTTACAGAGTCTCAAAGAGCTTTAAGCTCATAAGTAAAGGACAGATCTGCTTCATGATCTGTTGTTAATATAAGTGTTCTGTTAATGTATCCTATGGAAATATGTGAATAAAATATTTGCTTTGTTTTGGAGATCCGTTTTCTCAAGAAATATCCTTCTTAAATCATAGTAGTATTAGCATGACCAGAAGGGGCAGAAGACTAGATTCCAATGTTATTTCTGCACTGCACTGATTCTGAGAAAACAGCTCTGCTGAAATTTAGACAACTGTGAGGTAGCTTTGATCATTCGGGAACAGATTGTCTAGCACAGAAGTAAAAGAGTGGATGCAACTTGAGCTGTACTTTGTTTCATGCTTTTTATTGTCATAGCAAAATATGTAGAAGCAGGGCTAGATCAAACGCAAATATGTTACTAATAAAAGAGGAATACACAGGTCACACAGTGTTACAAGGATTTTGTGTTGTACTTCAAACTATATTCATTAACTAAAGCATTCTCTCTCTTACCAGTAGAGTAACACACTTCTCAGTTTACTCATAGGTACTGTGGGGTCTTGCGTACTCTCCAGAATATTATTCTCCCTGTTGTGTCCACCAACTCAACAAACAGAAAGCTATTCCTGCCTTATGTCTGTGTTCTGTAATTTCCTTAACATTCTTGTTTTGTAATTTGATAGCGAAGCACAACCTACCTTCAGAGAACCTCTTGTTCATGGGAACTTTATGAGTCTCACACCCTCCATCACCAGTTCCATTACCCAAGCAACACCTTAAAGAAAGCATGAAACAGAGAGAAGAACTTGAAGTAATAGATAAGGAAATGAAAGAGTGAGGCAAAATTAGTCCTGAATTTCATAAGTGTCAGACTTACAGAAGTGTGGAATAGCAGACTAAGAGAAATCATGGAAGCTCCACCTTCAAGGAAGAATACATCACTTCAAATGATATTGTACTGACGTTGTATTGGGAGTGAGGGGAGCATGTAAACAAATAAGTTTTGTTCTGATAATTCATAATGTTTTTAATCAAAAACAAAACTTGAAGAAAATAACGGCAGTAGTGAAACAAGGGAAGACTAACAATGTGTAGTGGTTAATGCAGGNTTGATTACATCCCTTGTTTATTACATCAAATAATAAGCCAAAAGCATCATCCTTTTCATGATATTCTTGCCTAGCTCTTTGCCTTTGATTAAGAAGTTAGACATTTCTTCTGAAATCAGAAACAAAGTAATGCAAACCAGGACTAGTAAAGTCATCACAGCAATTTATCTCTCGTACAAACAAATTCTTACTGCTTTGTCCCAGTGTTCCTCCCTGAGTATCAGAGCATGATATGAACTTTTTTTCAGTTCAGATCCACAGTGAAGGCATGAGAAGAATGAATGTTCTGTTGAGCCATTTTTCATTAACTCTGGATATCAAAGATAAAAGGGCTGATTTGGAGAAAAGCCCTGATTCCAAGGAATTTTTAAAAAATCCAGTTTTTATCGTGGAATCTCTTACAATGTATACTTAAAATTAAGGGCAAAGAAACCTTTGTATATTTTTATCCCTCCTTTTACTTCTTTAGGACACTGTAAGTTGTCTCACAGATCTGCCAAAAAATGAGATCACATTGCACTCAATGGTAAGCGAGGCAAAAAGAACATCCACCCCAAAACGTGTATCCACAATTCTGTCCTTTTTTTCACAAACAGTACTGACATAATATTGTCAATTCCATTACAATAGCTTACCTTTTGTTATGCAAATTCTGATTAGACATATTATATTTTACATGCATTTTCACACTTGTTTCCACAGCCTTCAGGACAAAATACTCTGACCCACTTCTTGGCTTAGTTCTTCTTTCATTTTGTGAAAATAGACCACCTTGAGTGAAAAATTGGGAAAGAAAATCTGTGTTGCCTTTCTCTTTCTTTCTTCTATCCGAAGAGTTTACTACTTGACACATTTACTACTTTTTAGTCCTATTGTAATGTGAAGGAAGTGAGTTCAAGCTACCTGTGACAGTGGAAAAAAAGACTAAATGCTCCATCACCTGAGAGATCAAATAGAAAAATGTTTGTGTAGGGGAAGGGCAGCACTTCATCCTCCTTTACTTCTGTGAGGATTTGCATGTATTACGAACTTGCTGGTAAATAGATGTCAGAGGTTGGAAAACTGTTTAGTGAGTCCAAAAGAATAATGTGTGAGATACTTGCTGAGATAATTCACAGTATCTTACTTTAAATGAGCATGTGCCTTAGAGCAGAATTCTAAGCATTTCATGAGGAAGATTCAGAAACTATAAAGTTTTCAGGAGTCTATGTGAGGATTTTGGAAAGTGACTAGTTTAGCCTAGACTTATGTATTCAAGCTGGTTAAAGCTAAGTGAGATGAACTCAAAACACTAGCAATTTTAAGAGGGAGTTGGATTTACATGCTAGTCTGTTTTGTGAGTCAGGCCAAAGTGCCTGTTATGACTAAGGAAGTTATTTGAGACTTTCTAGGGGCAGATTACTGGAGATTTACTCAAATGGCTGAGTCCTCACATTCTCATCTAGCTGATGTCAAAGGCACTTCTGAGAAAGGTCAAAATCACGACTGACTCTTTGCAGCTTATCTGTTCCACACCATTTTCATATTATCATAGTAGTACAAGAGGATGATTCCTCATTAGTTAAATGGGCGGTCTTGGATTAAAGGTTAGTTGTGGAAGGGAGGTCCATCATCAGCTAATTTGTTTCTCTGCCTGGCAGGCTATTATTTTGCTGTGGAAAAACCTTAAACCCACAATATAATGGCATTACTGTCTGGTATTCGTAATTCTAGCCACACAGTCCTGTTTCTTCAAAATTCATCTGCTCATTATTTGTTGAAGCCAACTTTATTTTTTCTGCAAGATGCAACAATAAGTAAACAACATATGTTGTTGATTCAAAGAATTAACAAAAAAGTGGTTTTTTTTCATGCTCAAAAGTAGTTTGTAGAGTGTGAAATATACTTTCTGCTTTTACTAATTTCTCCTGCTTCTAAGTGTTTGCATTCAGAAGCTGAAAGGGACTTAAATGTTAATTACACACATGTTTTGAGTCATGAATTTATCCTCCTAAATATATCTTATATACACTCACACAAATTCCTTTTTTCCTTAATTTATCAGTCATTGTACAAACAGTACAAGTACAAACATTTGTCTTGATCTTTAGGAAACTATTGTATATGACTGGGTAAGTCAAAGTTGCTATTTTCTGCACTGCAGTATGATTTCATCCCTGGATTAGTGACACTATGTTTAGTATATATGACTTATCTGTGTTCTAATAGTAGCCAGCAGCTTAAACCTGCTCTTACTGACATTATTTTTAGTGGTGCAGAATTGTTACTCAAATGTAATCATATTTACCTGCAAGAAATCCAGGCATATCATAAATGTGAGTGGAAACATTTCTGCTTTATGCCCAAGCCCCTTGAAGATCCAATGATCAAAAGCAATAAAGAACATTTAGTTAAAAGATGGTGGTGGAAAAATTCTTTTCTTTTTTTGTTTGTTTGTTTTATTTGATGGCCCTTTTCAGTTAGGGAAAATAAAGGTGTAACTTTAATGTTCATTTTTTTTTCCCACCCATGCAGTTTGCAGGAAAGCCTCTGACTCATTTTTACTAATATTCCTCAAGTCTTACTTTACCTAAATTGTTCTTTGGCTTAAGAATAACATTTACATCAGTGTAGTGTTTATGTGTTCCTTTCAATTTCAACTCACAGGAGTGTTTACGTCCAGAATTATGCTTAAATATCAGCAAATACCGTTCATATGTTAAATAGTCACCCAGACAGGAGTTGGAGCCCCATGAAACTTAGTTGGCAAATCAAAAAGAGTGAATAGTGTGTAACGAGTCACATGAATATTCAGAATGCAGAACTGTCAAACGATTGGAGTCAGAAAGTCACCTAATCAAAAGTGTAAAAGGACTAAAACTTAAAGAATCATAAAAATACCTCATTTAATAAAATTAACCTATACCATGGCTTTTCACAAGCATTTTCCCTCTTTCAGTTATCTGAATGTCAAACGTCTTTTCTCAATGCTCACTGATGTGCTTATTATCATAAAATATTTTCATGGCTTTATAAGAGTGTATTGTTTTCTTTTCCTAGCACTAGAAATCCTTTTATGGCAAAACATATCCTTCCAGATACAGTCTAGAACATTCTCGATGTAAGACATACTGCATAAATTCAAACCTGTGTAGTATAACATGCTATTCATGATAGTTTTTTCTCTCTGACTATATGAATAAGGTATTAGGAGAAGGAGGTGTTATATGTTTGCAATTTATTCATTGAAGTACTGAAGAATACACATATCTAAATGTGAAAATTATTACCTGATTGTGAAAATTATTATTAGAAAATCTATTATTAGAATAGAAAAAATTACACTGTGCCTTTGTTTAGCTCCTATATTCTTTATTAGGCACTGATACACACTCTTGTCTCTGTTTCAGGCTCAGGGCAAGACCCACAGAGCAGGATTCTTATCAGCCCTCTCTCCCCCTCCCCCTTCCCCCCCTGAGGGTGGATAAAAAGGGGAATGGGGATGAAAGTGCCTCACACAAAACTGGAAGTTAAGACTATGAACAAAATTTAATAAGTAACAGAGACAAACAGGGAAAAGGAATACGAAGGAAAGAGAGATATACAACTCGATAGAAAACTCTCGGATGGCGATGGATTGTGCAGAGCACGTGGTGTTAGGCCCGGCCACACTAAGGGGCAGTCACAGCAGCAGCAGCAGCAGAGGCCAAAGGAGGAAGAAGGGGAAGACCCCAAGATTCCTGTCCCTTTTTATAGAGTGTGTCAGGGAAGGGGAGGGAATGTCAGCTACCCTCTGACCCCTCAGGGGCCTAGAGTTATCACCTGTTTCCCTCCCCTCTATCTGTTAACTCTTAAACCACAACATTCCACCCCTTATTCCATTTCCTGCCACACTAATTTGTCACTTTAGGAACTGTCTCTATACAAGCATTAGTGGAGTCGAGGTTGCAGGTCATCATTCATCCTGACAGTCTCTCCGGGCAGGACAGTGCAGGTTGGGTTCCAAGACAGTGCAGGTTGGGTTCCAGTAAGGCAGGAATGAGGAGGAAATCGGGAGCAATTCTGCTCTTGGTAGGAGACACAGTACAGAGTTCATCAGGGTTCGTGCCCTTGTGCTGCAAGTTCATCCTGGAGCTCCTGGACGCCACGTTGCTATCTAGAAAAGAAACTTTTAACAACTCATCAGTATTATACAATAACTTTATACTATACATTCTGAAATTAAAGTCTCTTAACCAGAGTTAAAGTCTTCTGTGGTACACAATGGGCTTCACCATCTTCTTACATTACCCACCTTCTTGCATTACCCATCTTCTTGCACTATCCATCTTCTTGCATTACCCATCTTCTAGCACTATCCACCAAGTATGTCCAGGACCTTGAGCAGACACAACCCCACAGATGAGTTTGCTTCCACCTGAAGCAGGAGACACCTGCACAGTTTTCCCCAACAGATTCCTCTCACAAATGACAGAGACTCCATCCCCTTATACTGTATTCAACAGGTCTGATTGGACAGGACTGGCTCAGTTGACAGATCCTCTGGTGTTTACCAACCAGGTGGCTTGTGCCAAATGTTTGTCCCAATTTTTGAAAGTCCCACCACCCATTGCTTTCAGGGTAGCTTTCAGCAAGACATTGTAGCACTCAGTTTTCCCATAAGCTAGTGCATGGTAGGGGATATGGTAGATCCACTCGGTAACATTTTCTTTGGCCTAGTTGCTTATGAGGTGGTTTCTGAAATGGCTCCCATTGTCTGATTCAATCCTCTCTGGGGTACCATGCTGCCACAAGACTTGCCTCTCAAGGGCCGGAATGGTATTACAGGCAGTGGCATGAGGCACAGGTTATGTTTCCAGCCATCCAGTGCTTGTTTCCACCATGGTCAGTACATAGAGCTTACCCTGGCAAGTTTGAGGGATTGTGATGTAATCAACCTGCCAGGCCTCTCCATACTTACATTTCAACCCCCTGTACCACAAAGGTTTCATCCATTTGGCTTGTCTGATGGCAGCACATATGTCACAGTCATGAACAATTTACGCAATGACATCCTTAGTTAAATCCACCCCTTGATCACGAGCCCATCGGTAGGTGGCATCTCTTCCTTGATGGCCAGAAGTGTCACGGGCCCATTGAACTAGGAACAATTCACCTTTGTGCTTCTGGTCCAAGTCTGTTTGGAAGACTTTAGCTGCCTGATCTGCCTGATGGTTGTGTTGGTGTTCATCAGTGGCCTGGCTTTAAGGTATGTGGGCACCGATGTGCTGTACCTTTACCCTAAACATCTCTAGCCGGACAGCGATGTCTTGCCACAGGTCGACAGCCCAAATAAGATTCCCTCTGTGCTGCCAGTTGTCCCATTTCCAGCAGTTTAGTCACCCCCATAAGGCATTTGCTGCCATCCACAAGTCAGTGTAGAGATAAATTACCGGCCACTTCTCCTGTTCAGCAATGTCCAGGGCCAGCTGGATTGCTTTTACCTCTAGAAATTAGCTAGATTCGCCTTCTCCCTCATTCACTTCTTCAATTTGCTGTGTAGGACTCCAAACAGCAGCTTTCCACCTCCGCTGATTTCCTACAAGATGGCAAGATCCATCAGTGAGCAAAGCAAATGTCTTATAATCTGAGAGTTCATTATATGGAGGTGCTTCCTCGGGACAGGTCACTGTCTCATCCGGTGGCATTCCAAAGTCTGTCCCCTCTGGCCAGTTGGTGATCACTTCCACTATGCCTGGGCGATCGAGGCTCCCTATTCGAGCTCACTGGGTTATCAGGGCGATCCACTTACTCCAGGTGGCATTGGTGGCATGATGGGTAGATGCAGTCTGCACTTTAAACATCCAGCCCAGGACTGGCAGGCGGGGTGCCAGGAGGAGCTGTGCCTCTGTACCAATCACCTCTGAAGCAGCTCGAACTCCTTCATAGGCAGCCAATATTTTCTTTTCTGTTGGAGTATAACTGAGCCTTTATATCCCCGACTCCAAAATCCGAGGGGGTAACCTCAAGTCTTTCCCGGTGCTCTCTGCCAGAGGCTCCAGGTAGGACTATTATCCCCAGCTGCAGTGCAGAGCATGCTCTTAATCTCTGGTCCTGTTCGGATAGGTCCCAGGGCCATGGTATGGACTCTCTCTTGCTTTATTTGTTCAAAAGCTGTTTGTTCAGGGCCCCATTTAAAACTGTTCTTCTTTCAGGTCACCTCATAGAGGGGTCTCACAATCTGGCTATATCCAGGAATGTGCATTCTCCAAAACCCCACCACCCCTAAGAAAGTCTGTGTCTCTTCCTTATTAGTGGGTTGCACCATGGTTGCTATCTNTTTCTTATTAGTGGGTTGCACCATGGTTGCTATCTTACTAACTACATCCGTGGGGATATGGCGGCGCCTGTCTTGCCACTTAATTCCCAAGAACTGGATCTCTCGCAAAGCCAGCTTTCAATAAGACATCAGTTACCTTCTGGCCTTTCTCAAAGACTTCCTCTGCTGTATTACTCCATATGATGATGTCACTGAGGTACTGCAGATGGTCTGAAGCTCCACCCTTCTCCAGTGCAGTGTAGATCAACCCATGGCAGCTGGTCAGGCTGTGTTTCCACTCCTGGGGCAGTCGATTCCAGGTGTACTGGACACCCCTCCAGGTGAAAGCAAGCTGCAGCCTGCACTCTGCTGTGATGGGAATAGATAAAACCGCATTAGCGATGTCAATTGTGGCATACCACATAGCTGCCTTGGACTCCAGTTCATCAGTCTGGTAAAGCAGCACTCCTTAGTGACGTAACCTCATTCAGGCCATGATAGTCCATAGTTAATCTCCATTCCATGCCCCAGCCAACAACTCTATATAAGACCTGTAAAATAAAAACACGTGCATGTACCAATAATCATAGAAAAGTTTCTTGGAGTTGCAGTAAAATTTCCAGAAGAAAACAAAGAAACTGAGAAAATAAATGCCACAGCAAATTCATTTTGCAGTTTTTCTAGGATTTTTAACTTATATTCACTGGTAGAAACATTTTAAAATGTCAATTTATAGTTTAGAATTGGTTTAGGTTAAATATAACATGAAATCCTCAAAAGCATACTTTTAATTTATAAATTAGTAACAAGTGTTTGATTCTAATGGTGCTAGCCCACTGAAACAGAGAATGGGAATAGTATCTCATACATCAAATTTAATCAACTATTTCACATTTTCACAATATGTTTACATGATGTACACACTAAATATTATCCATTTAAGTTACACAATTGTCAGGTAGAAAATAATTTATTTTTTGTTATATATATTTTCTCTGTGGACGCTGTGTATTTAAACTATGCATACCTAATTGCATAGAATTCTATCAGTTGTTTGTACTGTAATGTCATCTGCATTTCATTGTCTCCATCTATTCAATTATTTCTAATCTTTTTTGACGTCTTGTCCATGAAGACCTGTCTGAAATCAAGCATCTGCTTCTGATTAGAATCAGTTGTGATTTACACATATCAACTTCTAATCTTGCTTTAGTCACTGGACATTCGTGTGGTCACTAGTCCCTACTGGCTGAATGATTTCTAATTTGATTATCCTGCATTAGTCACCATCTACCAGATGTAGACATGAAAAATTTCCCAGTAGGTTTATAAAGTCATTTATGACAGGAAGCAATTTTTCAGTGCATTCATCACTTCTGTCTCCATCACGCCATTTCTTTCAACAAAACGTTTTTGAAATATAATACCAAAAAAGGTGAAATGGTACAGCTCCATCTATAATTGTAATGATGATGCCTCCAAGGTTTTGATCTAACTCAGATGG
Source organism: Baryphthengus martii (assembly GCA_013396935.1). NCBI lineage: Eukaryota > Metazoa > Chordata > Aves > Coraciiformes > Momotidae > Baryphthengus > Baryphthengus martii. The sequence goes on from VWZK01004330.1 coordinate 9,649, forward strand.
GTTATTCATTGAAAAGTTAGTATTTTATTTTCTAAATCATTGATCTTCTGCATACTTCTGGTTTTACATCTAATTATCAGTGATCGTTATATTTGTGAATACATTCAATTTCAGTGGTTATTCACAAAGTCATGAATTATTTATTTTGTGGCATGTGATTAGTTGCCAGTCATACTGTGGTAGCCACATCACATTAGCATTATATTAGTTGCTAGTCACATTTCATCTCTATTATTGAGCTAAAAATAAAAGATAGACTAAGGGATAACAAAACCCAGATTTTTTTTATTAGTGAATTGGTGTCCTCACTGAGACAGAAGCTTCCTATAACAATTTCCTATAAAAAACCCCTAACAGAGTTTTCAGCACAGAAACCTTTCTTCAGGTTTGAAATGGTTCAGTCTTCAGAGCCAGAAAGAGATTGCTCCAAGGTTTGGTAAACATGTTATTAATTAGATCTTTGGGGAGAAAGAATAGTTAGTAACCGTGAAACAAAGATGAGGGAGAAAGTGTTTGCAGAAGTACTAAGTTAGTCGTATTATATGGGCGAGAAGAAAGAGAAGCAGGTGATTTATTGTCTGTGGGACATGGAAAAGAAAGAAATGTTATGTCATTATGTCATTATATTAATGTGAAATACTTATTTTTCCAAATACTTATGAAAGGTAAACCCAGGCATAATATAAAATTTGGCAAATACAGGAAATTATGAGGTACAAAGAAAGCTGACATACGTGGAAGGAAAAAGTGTCTTTATGTTCACTCTTCAGCAGGTTTTAGCATATCATTTAAAGACTTCTTGAGCATTATGGCCCTTAGACAGTAGGGAACCTTTTAATGTTTGTTTATTCATTTATTATTTTTTAATATGTGGCAGAATCACAGATTATAAGAATATAAATGTTTTGGAGTCACCTTATATGCTTTATTCAAGGAGTAATAATGTTCAAGGCAAAATTTGCTCTGAGCAGAGAAGCTATCATATGATCTACCTATTCATGGTTCAACAAGATTCAGTTCAACAAGATTCACAATTTATTTTGGAGCCAGTCTCTACATGGGACTAAATAATTTTTCATTTTAATTTGTGTTTCATTATTGCTCATGATATTAATATCTTGATTTCCAATTTTATATTTAGATTTTCTTCATCTTCTTTCCTCTATAATTATGGAGTTCTATAATTATGTTTCATACTTAAAGCAAATTCACCTGAATATTTTCTTTTTTTCATCCTCACAAATGAAAACTGCATGTAAAAAATTCTGTGTATATCACTACTGCCTCCAATGGCAAATAGGTATGAGAATCTTAACAATTTTCAAGCAAGATGAAACCAGGGCAGACAGTATCCAATGAAATACCCAGAGAGAAACCTCTCCTACAGGAATTAATCTGTGCCTATCTAGCAAGAGTCAGAGGGACTGCTAACATTCCACAACTTTGAAGTATCCTATATTGGAATATATATTGAAGATTATGAGAGAGAATGTAGATAATTTGGTATGAACTATCAAGATGAAACTATTTTTAATCAATAACTGAACCAAAACCTTGGAAATTCAGCCAATCCCTGAAAGCATTAGTCATACAAGTACTTCTCTTATATGACTTCTGTACATTGCCTTAAGTATATATCTGATTCTCCTACCTTATACTGAATGGGTACATAAAAGGGTTGCAGAAAACATCCTAAAGCAGAGAACCAGATGAATTCCCAAAACATATGTGGCTTGTGCAGATACTACATAAAAAGTTAAATTTATATTCATCAAATCTCGATCCAAAAAGGATCAGTGAGTATATTTGTGTTGCTTTTAAAATGCAATAAACATTTTAATAATTAAGAAAACAGTTACCATTCCAGTTTAAATCCAAGATATCTGCTAGAAGTGCTAGCAACAAGTATATGTTTGTGGTAAAAACATGAAATAGTAAAACTGTTGCCAAACGGATCTTCTAAAGAAAGGTAAAGTGAACACCATAATAGAAATGGATACTTCTGCTATGACTTAACTATTAACAGATATTGTCTTGCAATCAGGACAGGGAGTATTGAAGCATCACTGTACATCCATTAAATATCCAAGTCATTTTGACTTGTCTGACTTTTGTTTAAACTCAGTTTCACTAGAAATTATTTTAGTTATTTAGTTTTACTATGAAATGCAACTACGTACAGGATGGGTTGTTTCGGTCATTTGTTTGTTTTTGTTTGTTTTTTTTTCTAAAGATCACAAATAGAATTGCTGTTACTTCTGTTACTATGTAGGGCTTGTTTCAACAGGAATGAGAGTTTTAGATATGGATTAAGATCTCTCCAACGATCCATTCCTATTTATTTGCAATGAAGTGTGTGGATAATGATTGTCCCATTCATAGAAAAGCTCTATAAAAGAGCTCCTAAAAGCTCTTCAACTTCTTCAGCTAAGAAAAGGATATTTGATGACCTAATAAGGCATATATAATTTACTCATGACTGGGTCTTGGACTGAATGAAATGAATGTTTTAGAAAAATATTAATCATGACTTTTCATCCAAGAAGGAGAAGATGTACCTTAGAGCCAGGACACTTCAAATATCAGGCCTGAAACCCTGTCAGCCATTCAAAACTTCTTTTTCTCACGTTAGGAAAGTTAGTTCACCTGTTTTTTCTGGAATACTTTATTCCCCAGTGTGTATCTAAGGAATTACACCAAAACACGATGACCTCAAAGTAATCATTGTGTAGATTTTGTTGAATGTCTAAATCAAGACAAAATTAGGTTTTATGAAATTAAGAATGCAGTATGATTAAGGGGGAGTGAAAGAAAGATAGGGGAGGTAGAAGCAGTAATAGCATTCCTGCTCTGCATTTTCTTCCTGGTAGACATGAAACTTTGCCCAAAGAAAATTTGTTAACGTACATACTTTTGAAAAGTTTTTTCTTTTTGTTGAAACAATGTAGCACTAAGGAAAAAAAAAGTCCATAGAAAAATTCCTAAGCACTTCAGCATTGCTTTTTGTGGCATTGGAGCCAGTCTGAGGGGACTAAACTGAACATTAAGCACATAGCTTATCTCCCTGTTCTGCCTAATTAAATGATGAAGGAAACTAATCACTCGTAACAAGGGAGTTTTCTATTAATTCACCCCCCCCATTTCCAGTATTTTCTTTACTCTCCAAACCTATTTTTTATTATTTTTAATTAGATAAATATTTAGCAAAGGCAATTAATTATATTCTGCTGGACCTCATGGAAAGCTTTAGTACTTCATGATTTTTATATCCAGCAACACAGAATATCCTGAGTAGTATGAGATCTAGCATTCACTGGATATGTTTGGCCTTGAATTCTACAGCTTATTTTGATATACGATAATTAAGCATTGCCTAAGGCAAGGAGATGTGCGCACCTTTTCCTTTCAGGGGTACATTGGTAAAAGCATGAGGGGGCCTGGGCTTGGAAAGCCTTTCTGTTTATTCTCATAGTCAGCGCTAGCTCATATTTCTATTTGTTTCTCTATGGGCCACTTTGAGTAAAGCAGATATGTATTTACTCCGTGATCTACAGTTAAGGCATATTTCCTTAGTTGAGAGCTGGCTGAATCTGAGCTGAAATCTGACATGTGGTTTATTTTAGTGGGAAATTTCTTTTGTTTCATCATGGTATTTGTCATCTCAAAGTAGCTGCAAGTTATACTCATATATACCTTCTCCCTTGGGTGGGATTTCCCATGTGAAAGAAAAAAAATAGCAGAGTGCCATGAAATTTGAGTAATGAAAGAGAACACCTTTTCTCAATCTCCAACTGTTTGAAACACAAAGTAATAGCATCTCAGCAACAAGACAGGCAGGCTATTATCAAAGCATTTTCTTTTTCATTGGTATAGTAATGAGAGAATGTCTCTCACAAAAGCTCCCTCAGAAAAAAAAAAAAAAAAGGTATGCCAACATTTTCAAATGTGGGTCATTTTAATCTCTTCTGCAGGACATAAAGCATCTTGCCTGCTTTGGGCTTAAATTTTTATATAGAAAACCTAGGTTAATGCTTATTGTACAGAATCTATCAGGACACTTTTCTGTAAATAATTTTTCACCAAAATTTGAAATTATAGCCATATATGAAGTAATTCAAGATATTATGATAGAATCATAGAATGCCACGGGTTGGAAGGGACCTCCAACACCAAAGGTCATCTAGTCCAACCCCCCTGCAGTGAGCCGGGACATCATCGACTAGATCAGGTTGCTCAGAGCCTCATCAAGCCTGACCTTGAATGTCTCCAGGGATGGGGCCTTCACCACCTCCTTGGGCAATCTGTTCCATTGTTCCACCATCCCCACAGTAAAAGGATGCTTTCTAATGTTCAATCTAAATTTACCCTTCTCTGGTTTACAATCATTGCCGCTCATCCTATTGCTACGTGCCCTTGTAAACAGTCGCTCTCCAGCTTTCTTATAGACCCTTTTCAGGTACAGGAAGGCTGCTCTAAGGTCTTCCCAGAGCCTTCTCTTCCCCAGGAATAACTGGATTATGAGTGACAGATTTTGGGAACTGGCTTCAGGGGCTGAAAGAGACTCTTGTAGGCCCTGGAACCCAGGCTTATGTAAAGTGGTCAATTGATGTGAGTTTTCAAAGTCTGTAAAAGTGACTTAATGACTTAGTGAGCTGTTTCAGATGAGGCTGAACTTGTCTATGAAGAGAGTATGAAAGCACCGTTGCCAAAACCTGATACCTCTTACATTCTTTGATAACAATACCATAAGTATAGGTCTCTTAGTGAAGAAAATTAACATTTACTGAACCACTGATCAGTCATTCACCATCCTCCTGAAAATGCTACCAGTGAGCTAGAAGGTGTTAGAATGCAGAGGAAATCCCCATTTGGCATATGCTTTCTATCCATATATGGAGAAAAACATATGCCTTTCTGAACTGTTGTACAAGAGGAGGGCAGTGATGTGCCTGGACCGAAGAGGAAAGGACAGGACTGATGACATATCTAACATTGAAATTAACAACACAACACGGTGATCTATTCTCCAAAAGAACCATGGTCTTATATTGCTTAGTAATACTGTAGCATAATTAAACCATATTACTGCATTTTGTCTCTTTTTCCAGAATAGTCAAGTGAAGTGTGTTTGTTATCCTTTGAATGTATTTAGTTTCCATAGTTAAAGCAATACCACTGATCAGGGTGTTGTACTGCTGTCCCCTGTCCTTTATATGAACCCAATATCTTTAGGTTAATGTTTTCTATCCCACTTTTACATGTTTAGTAGTTCTATTTGCTCTTTTCTATTTCTGCAGTGGTCACAGTGAATTGTTTTTGCAGAACTATTTGCATACAGCTGCTATATAAGATCTGGAATAGAATACAGTGAATATGATGAAAAAAATGTTGAACACTACATTTTCTGCTTACACTGTCGGGTCTTCCCTACAAAATATGAAAAAAAAATCTTCCTTGCACTTTCAGTTAAATTCCTTACAAAATGTGACTTTTTTTTCCCCCCCCCCTATTCAATAGCATTCCTCTGCAGTCCAATAACAAGGAAAGGGGTTAATAGATTAATAATTTTCAGTGTTTTATTCATATTATTTAAATATAGAAGGCTGGGAAAAGGTGAGTTAAAAATAAAATTAAACACTGTAATTTTCATGTGTGGAAATGTGTTACAAATTTGAAAAATAATACATTTTGATATTTCTGGCTGGTTCAATTTTAACAATCATCAGAAGTTATTTAAAATGTCTAATTTAATAAACTAGGTGGTCAATGAAAAGGGACATGTACTGCCAGGGGGAGAAATGTGGTCCTGGTTGGATTGATTTGACCTAAAATTAATGTAGATTTCTCTTCATGCGTATAATCCAAGGGTTGCAGATGAATGAAGATGTGTGTGCGCAACATATAGGCCCAAATAAATTAAGTCAGGTGAAAAGAGTCACTAAAGACAGAACACAGGGGACCTGTACCTCAGGAATTGTTCAGGGTAACGGAAACTCACTGGAAACTATGACAAAAATTAAGAGTATAAAAGCATCTTGGTTTAGTCAGATTTAAAACTCATCTGTGCCAATATCATATTGTCAGCAAATACTTTGGTCATTGAGCAGCCATGTAGCTGCCAGGCATCTCTTGATGGGGCTTTCTCAAACTGAATATTGTACCACATCATCAGGTTTATTAATTTTTGATGGATCTTCCAATCCTTAATTTGTATAATGTGTTTTTGAACCCATTTACACTTATGGCAATGGAAGTATTCTATGACAGTGAGTTCCCCAATATAATGAGGTGTTGTGTGAAGAACTACTCCTTTTACTTCCTTCAAACCTACTGCCTGATAATTCTACTTGGTGCTTTCTCATCTTCGCATTATAAAACATAGTGAATGATTATTCCCTAGTCACCTTCTCCAGCCCATTCAGGATTTTACAACCTATCAAATCACTCTCAGTTCCTTCTTTTTCTAAGAGTTCTAGCCTATTCAAAGTCTTCTCATATGGAAAGCATTCCTTACCTCTCGTTATCCTTGTCAGAGCTCTCTATACCTTTACATGTTTTACTGCATTTATATGGAGAGGGCAATGGTGAGTAGTACTTTACATAGGATAGAAGGCCTGTGCTTGCCACAGATTTCTACAGTGGTACAAGGTTTCTTATTCTGTCTTTACTAGCATTCTGTTTTCCTCTGATTGATGATGATCACTGACCTGGTGGTTCTAGAAGAATACCAATGATCCAAAGATCCATTTGCTCATTGGGAGCAGTTTATTTGAAGTCCAGCACAACATTTCAGTAACTAGACTTTCTTTTAACTATTGTGTATTTATCAACATTTAATTTTATTTGGCCTATATAACCATCCAGTATCAACTCTTTAAAGTCAGTTTTTGGCATAACTGCCTTGAAAAAATGTCTATCAACAAAGTTTTTGTGTTTCTCTTCACCCCACACCATTTATGTTTAGGCACATGTATTGAGGTGGACCTTCATGGGTTAACACTAGTAACATTTCACATTATTCTAATTATTTATTTCGCGGTTTTTATCTGTGAGGGGACCTTTCCCGTTAGGTTAAGAACTTCGATAAGAAACTTTTCCAAAAGTTTCAAAATCCAGGTGTAGTATATTTGGTAGCTCACCTGTCATTCTTGTTTCTCTCAAATGGTCTGTAGTGAAGCATGATTTCTCCCGGCAAAGCTCATGCTGAGTATTGCCTATTACATCACACTTATTCATGTGTTTTGTTATGCAGTTCAGTTGCTTGCTCCAAGACAAAAGTGACTTACTGGTCTGTAGTTTCTTGGATATCTCCAGACAGATTTTTTGAAACGCCATTTCACTCAGCACCCTCAGTCACCATCTGACCTAATTTGAGCACTTCTGACAATCTCAAATAAAATGTGATTTTGAATTTTTAAGGAAAAAACTATTTTTCTTTCTTCACATTATCAATGATTAAAAACTCATCAGAACTCTAAAACTCTTCTAAGCACGCACCAGTTTGAATTATTTCCTTGGATTTGTGTGCCCTAAGGAAAATCTCGGTGTTAGAGCTTACCTACGTTCTTCTATAGTGAACACCAATGCAAATAATTCACTTACCATTTCAGCTTTGACTGCATCTTATTGAAGAAATTCTTTTTTACCTTTTATATCATCTGTCAACCCTGAAGACAAACTGGCATGCTTCCTGCTTTTGATGTGTTTAAAGAAGTTTTATTCATAGTTTTTATCCCTTCTGCAATTATTTAACAAAGTGATTTTTGGCCAATCTTATTCTAGACTTGCCAGAGTTTATGCTTAATTCCACTTCTCTTGTTTGAAAGCATTTTCCACTTCTTGTAAGAATGCCCTTCTGTTTCTAATACCCTACGTTATTCTTCTGTGATGACTTTCTGGGGATCTTTTAAGGTCTCTTTGGGTAGGTGGTACAAGCTTACTCTGAGTCTTTGTTACAGTGTTTTGAAACAATTTCCTTGACACCTGTAAAAAGTTTGCAGAAAGTGCAGGAGGCAGACATCTGTTAATAACATATCTGAGGAAAAGCAATTTTGTATTACAGATGCTCATATGTTTCACTGTATTTGAGATTATGATTCACAGCTTGCAAAACTCCTTAAACCATCCCTTTCAAAACAAATCAAGACAAACATTAATGGTTGGACTTGGTGATCTTAAGAGTCTTTTCCAACATAAATGATTCTATAATTCTATGATTAAGAGTTATTAACAAAGCAACACTTGAATCACTGTTTCAGGTTATATGAAATGTTTTTTTAGTGCTTTTTCTACTACTGAAAGGGTCAACATCTTCTATTTTTCAGAAAAATCTTCAATAATTTATCAGAGGATTGAAAATTTTAATTTCTTCCCTTGGGCTGTTTCTGTTCATTATACAAGGAGAAATCATATAAAGCACAAAGATAATAGTAGGAAAAGAGACTCTTCTCAGGTGAACAGAGTGCTCACAGACTGGGAGTATGTTTCTTTGCTCCAGCTCCAAACAGAGGCTACTTCAAAAGCTCCACCAGGAGGAGTAGGCAATATCTTAAGAGTTTGGTAATTGAGACTCTCTTCTTGAAAGATAAAAATGTCTAGTAGAGTTCACTTTTAAGAAGCCTTAAATCCAAGTTTCTTTGAGTATCTGGCACCGAGATAATAATCAAGAAAATAATATAACTCCTTCTTCTCTGACAGCTGTCCTGAATGAACCCATGGCATTTGTATTTACAGAAGTCAGCATTTCTAAGTAGAATTATGTGATTTCTGAGCCCAAGAAATGGCTCGTTCAGGATACAAGCTTTTACAATAGTTATTAGAAATGTTTGACAATGTCTTTTTTATCAGTTGGCACTTAAAGGTCTAAATCAAAAACATGTAATGAATACCTGACATGTAGGATGGGGGACGTTTCTTCAGTTTGTAGGGGTATTTCCAGTGTAACAGGGAGCATAACCTAGTTATGGGTAGCTCATCTTACTTTTACTAAATAAAATGAAACGTACTTTTATCATGAAGATGACTGCTGCAAACCATTTTTCCTATCCTGTGACTTTGGACTAACATTTCTCAGAATATTACTCATTTTCCCTAAATATCTTACTCAGAATGAACCTAAATGAGGTCAAATCCTGCTTTATGCAAAAGCTGCTTTTGACTCAGTAGTATTGTTTAAACTGGAAAAGTGAACCATATTTAGACATGTAGTAGACAGGAAATATATTCCTTCTTTGTCAAGAAATGACATAAGTTTTTCTATATAGTAATAATCCTTTGCATTTTATTAGGGGAAAAACATTAAATATAAGAAACATAGTTGGGGAGAAGTTGCTTTGTAATTAAAACAGGATGGTATCACCTACTTAACAGTCATGAACCAAAAAAATAAAGATGTTCCAATTTCTGTTTTATATACCACATCATGATTTCAGTACGAATTGGCTTCAAAACTCTGAAGCAGTAAAGTTCTAAAATTAGTATGGATAGATTGAATAGAATGACATTAGTTTTCATGATTTCTTGTTCCCTACGTGGGCCTACGCTGTCAGGAAGAACAATGAGTTCTACAATTTCAGCTGTTAAGCTTATGATGTACTCTTCATTTTAAGATCTTTCGACTCTACTATGCAACCAGGAATCTAGATCTCCCCGTAGAAAGAGTTAAACAGAGAATTAACAACAATTTTTTAATTCTCAAAAATATTTAGGGTTGCTGAAGTCCAATGTTCAGAGAGATAATTACTTTTTTTTTCTTTGGTTTCTTGAATTTCAGGTAAGAGTTAGGAGCTGATTCCACTTAGCAATGCACTGCCTAAAATTCAGGAGCAAAAATACAGGGGTGACATTCAAAATGTGGAGTTAGATCTCGACTCTGTATCCTGTGTATTCAGTTGGGGACAGGCTCTGAAAACTGGCTCAATAGCACTAAGACAGTCAATAGGAAATGACAAAGCACCAGTTTTCTTTGTGATTCTTTCAGGAAAGTGTTTTGGTGTACATCTTAAGGCTGCTGTTAAGAATGTCCGTGAAACTACAGTTTAGTGCTTGAAATCCTCTTCCAAGCTTAGGTGCCAAATGTTCTGTTTTTCTTAAACATAGTTGTTAGTAAAGCGATTTTCTCCAGTTCACATAATACTCTGTGGGTCCGACGAATTCCTTTAGTCTTTCTATCCTCAACTTTTTCTTAGTAAAAGACAGTACTAGTAATGAGGGCCTAGAGAGGATCCTGTGTGCTGACAACCTCCCCTTCATACACTGGAGCTGCATTCAAAAAGAAAGGTGTTGGAATCAGAGGAAGCAGGAGGACGCTTTACTCTGTAATTAATGGTTAGGGAGAGGAATAACCAGAGTTTTACTGGTGCAAAGTGTTTTAGAGGGAGCTGCTCCATCTCTTCCCAGGATTTGCTAGAGAGATGCTAACCACCTGGTTCTGGAGAGAGACCTAGGATATGGATCTCAAGCAGAGGGATGTAAAAGTCCTGTGGCTACAGAATCTTTGCTAAGTACATAAGCTTTCAGAATTATTGTCCAGAGACATCTGACTCTATCAGTTGGCTATTTTTATTAAATCTGTGTCAACCTAATGAGTGAGCAATGCAAGCTAATAGATCTTATTTTCCTGTCTTAGGATTGTTACTGGAGCACAGCCTCTGATCCAGAGCATCTCTGAACAAGTCTTTCTTGAGTGGAAGGGTAAAAAAAAGAGTGAAGAAAGGATGTATTTTGCAGGGGACTTTGCCAGGGACCCTGCCAAGGCCTCTGCCAGGGACTCTGCACCTAACGCTTCTACATCTGGAAAGGTCTTTCTATATCTCTTTGGAAAAAAAAAAAAAAGGACTAATGTGCATGACTCAGTTGTCTTCATTGTCTTCATTGTCTAGTGCTAGGTCTATAGCTTCCATTCCAGCGGAACCTGAGTTCCGTGGGTCTGGTGGCATTGTATTTTCTATTTTGTTATAAAGCACTAGCAATGAAGCAATGCATAGCCCTCCCTGTTGATTGTTGATTTCCATTCAATAATCTTATACAACATATCTGGAAGTAGAACTTGTTCCATGTTTGAAAAATAGAGGTGTTATATTGCTAAAAAATTGTCCTCGTTTTCATAATCCTGAGTTTTATTTCCTTGATTGTAACAGAAAGACAAATTTTAACCCCTTTGGTTTGTGCTACCTCATGGTCAAAATAATGTAGAAAAATGACACGACTCTATAAATGGCAATTCAGTCTATGAAACAGCAAAAAGGATTTACTGCTGTTATGATGTGTGGAAGCTGTTCACAAACGACTCTAGATTCACTCTTTGAGAGGTACCCACTGACCTTTTTCTATTTGAGCTCCTGTCACCTGCCTATTCAGGCAGGACTGCCAGCTTTCCTTTGTTGTGGATTGCTATCTGCATCAGAGGAAATTGCTGAAGGACTAGTTTACAGGGTAAATGTCTTTTTTTTATGCCAAGTAGTTAATGCATTAAGCTGCTGTCATGCTTTGAAGGCTGTATGTTTATGTTTCACGATATGCTTTCAGTTATTGTGCTCTTTTGTTTGCTTGTAGCTTTAATCTGTTCTTTGAGCCTGTTACATAATCAAAGATTTAGTTTACCAGTCGAGCGGCCTTGCCTTGAAGCTTTACCACACAAGAAAAAGAACACTGTGAGGAATCTGAGTACTGATATAAAACAATTTTCTCTGAAATCCTCTGTACATAAAGCATGATTGATTTCACAGCTGTGAATCAGACCTGGCCTTTCCTAGTATACACAACCTATAAACAATGCATGTACATATTTATATATAATGAAACAAAGAAAGTAGCACAAAGTTTACTTGGCTAAGAACAAGTATTGCATCAGTCTAACATCTGAAAGTCTCCAGAGACAGGATGAGTCTCCCAGCTTTGCAAGATGATAATTTGATGCTCTAATAGTTTTTTTCTTATATTAATGTTATAATCCTATGCAGATGTTTAATTCACATGTAGTCCATAGTACTGAAAGCACGTGTCTTTGTAATATATCACCAGGATGCATTAGATACATTGGCTTTTAATCAGGAAACTTTGGTTTCAAACAGTGTGCTAGTTCACAAAATGATATATAGAATAAGAATACAAGTTTTTTAAAGTTGTCTTCATTCATTCTCTTTATTTTACTGAGAGAGGTGATAAAAATGGAATACACTTGTGACATGTTTTTATAAAGATTCAGAAATGGAAAAAAAAAGGACTGTAGGAATTTATTTTTTTAAGAAAAGAATTTTCACAAAGATTTCTGAATAAAAAAAAATCTTAGCTGTTTAAAATGATAGGAAACATCTACGAACTGAAGTAGGTAAACTGTGAAATTTTTAACACCTTAGTTACTTAAAATTATGTTTACATTGCTAACAGGTCCTAATGGAGACAATAATGGTCATTAGTTCATGAGTGAATTAGGATCAGACTTCAAAAATTCTTTTTGTGTCAGGTTGAGGTTGTAAGTAAAATTTATAGACACAAATTTAATTCTGAAACTACAGATCTCTTTTTTTTTCACTTTGTTGATCACCACATGCTGGATATTTCGATTTCCTCTGCCTATCTTCTTCAGTGACTGTCATGTATCAGGTGTCATAACAACATGGTTCATGTACATTAAACAAACATCCTTTTCGTCTACTGCTTTTTGCTTTTTTAGAGAACAGATATTTTCTTGTATTGAGTGAAACATATATAATATTTCTCTTTCATCAATCCTAAAGCGAATCAAAAGGGCATTAGTAAACTGAAAGAAGTAGAAGTGGTTATTCCATATTAATCCAGTGAGCCAGTGACAGAGCCAGGAAGAGCACTTAAGTCTCTAGAAACTGCAGCAAGTCCTGATGAATGCACCAAGTCACCTTGTAAGGGCTTCAATCACTTTGTGTGTCTGCAATTTCTATGTTACCTAATCTAAGTCTGGAAACTGCATTAATTATCTTTAGCATGAAATTTCATCTTCCTGTTTGCAAAGAAAAAAAATGTGTAATTTTTTCATTTTTTCTTGTTCCAAGTTTATTTATGTACTATCTTGATAGATTAGTATCTGCTTAACAAAGAAATTTGTGGATTTAATGAATCCCATAACTATTACTTGTTTGGATTCTCACAGGAAAAAAAAAGAAAAAAAAAGATGAAACTGAAAGTTACGGTTTGTCTCCTTGGGATACTTAAGTTATCAGTTCAGAAGATCTTCAGTTGTTCGTGGTAAGTCTGAACTTTTGTTCAGGGGAAAAAATAGTGATTCACTGACTGAGTCAGAGCTCCCTTTCCTTTCTCCCTCTTCCCCTCTCCCTCCTCATTATTCTCCTTCTCTCATGCACCCCTGGCCCTCTTAAATTATTTCTTTTCTTTTGAAAGTTGAAAATAAATGATTGATAGCAGCAAACTACTTGGCTGCTGTGCCTTGGTCCTCTTGGTAACTGAATCAATCCTGTTTTCAGCTGTTCTCAGGAAGTCTGAGGCATGTATGTGTTGGTGAGTGCTGTCTGGACCAGTCACTCTGCATTTGTGAGTTATAGTCCTGGAAAAGCACAGCCAGCCTGAGGCTAGGTTTCTAGCTGGTGGAGAAAGGGCGGCTCCACTTCTGGCATACTCTATCCGTGGAGTACCTGACTTTGCAACTTAAAGTGATTTTAATGCAAGTGAGTCTTTTGATGACAATGTTTTATGTAAAAACACATAGGAATCTGATGACCACATTTGAGGGTGTGCCTGATAACTTTTCAACAGAGCCTGAAGGGAAAATTCACACCTCTATGCAAGTATTTAAAGCTTTATTCACATTGGATTGCACCTTGCTCTTTGAATGTCTTCAGTGATTTTATAGTTACCTAACATGAACAAAGGAGAGAGAATTTGATTCTAAGCAAATGTGTGTATGTGCAAGACAGATGGACAGAGAGATTGGAATAATTTTTCTGAAACTGGAGCCATAAATGATTATGTTTTTAGCATTCCTATCAACAGTGAAAATCCTTTCCTCCACAGTCAATCCAAAGCCTATTCAAGTCAATGGGTTTTGGATCTCTGTCATCTGCAGCTATGGCAGACAAACAAAACAAAATGCTATCAGCTGCAATATGACCTAAGTATTTGCAGCCCCTTAACAAAAAAAATGTCTGGCTTTGGGTCATTTCAAGGAGATTACTGAAGTGTTTGTTTCATCTGTGTTCCGTTTCTAAGCAGTTTCATATAAAGGAAGCAGGAGAACATATAAGTTCACATTCAGTTGTTCTGAGTGTCCCATGCAGAAGAAGATTTGAACAATTTTGAAGAATACTTTTTTCCCTGCTCTTCTGATACTAATAGGCTAGTTTAGCTGCACTTTAAGGGCAGAAAATCACTCGATGTCCAAATGAAAAATGTACATTATGCTTAAAAACATCCAAAGGAATTATTACATGTTGAGCTGGCATAAAATGCTGTTGCTTCATTGAAACACTGGTTAGGACTTGGCTCGAAGTGTTTCATTTTGTCCAAGTGCTTTAGATTTGTGGTAACAAGTCTCTGAATATATCATTCAATTGTTTATGAAAGTGTAGTTATTCTGAGAATGAAATAATAAAACTTAGGACTCAGGGACAGCAGCTCACCAGCTTCAATTTGTTTTCTTTCCTCTGTAAATTCCTAGTGTACCTCTTCCCTTTTAACTGAGAAGGGCTAGGTAGTCATTTTCTTTTGGAAACTAACTTCTTGGTAGCTGAACTAGAGGAAAAAATAAAGGATCTGAACACCATAACTTTGTGCTTGGTTGTCATAAAGCACCTAATGAGTTTGCCAGGACATACAAACTAAATGTTCACTGACTTTCTGATTGTAATATCAGAGAAAACAGCTCTGCACAAATTATATCAGAAGTTTTCTTTCTCTTAAGTTGTGCTGTCATTGGATCCTTTTGGTTATATATTAGGATAAATTATAATTAGGATCGATGTCTTATGTACTTAGAGAATCAATGCAAAAAGCACAACCTTAAAAAATGGATTAACAATAAGAGGACTTAGAGAGTTGCTGAAAAAATCAAGGCCAAAGCCTTTGGCAAACCTAGCTGTAGTGGTTGAAGATCATTTTTACCTTTCCACTTTGCCAAACAATCTGAAAAGGAGTGACAGAAGAAAAGTGTGTTTGCACCTCTGAAGCTAGCAGTGGTGGAGTTGCAGCAATTAATCTGTACTGAAGCATAAACACACTTGCTTCTATTACCCCAGTCCCATTGCATAACTTTTGGCAGAAAAATAAAGCAGAAATTTGAGGTGTTTATGTCTTAAACTGATGCAGCTGTTTGGTCTGGTGAATGGGAGTCAGTGTCTAAATAAGCTGTTCAGCTAAGAGATGCAATGCTAGAGGGAAGGACTTCTAACAGTGAAGAATAGTTGTTATGTTACAAAGATGGCATTATCTTCCTCTGCATTAGAAAGGTTCTCACTTACTCCAGTCTAATTGTTTATCTTGGTTTCTAAGATTACAGCTGATCTTGTACTTATCATCAACACACTGAATCTCTGTAAGATCAAACCTGTTGCCACAGAACTAAGCCGAACTTATGATTTTATTGCTGTTGGCAGGAAATAATCTTACCGAACTGTTGGCAGCTTGCAAAAATTCAGTGCTGACTTGAATGAGTTCCTGATTTTATTTCTACTCAATCATTTAAGTGCATTTTTGATTAGCGTCTTCACTGGACAGAGTCAGATTTGGAATCTATGTTCATTCCATGGATGCAGATTCCAAAATATTTTCTTTTTACAAAAGACATTCCACAAACATGATCAAGTAGAGCATGCTCTTATTCCACTATAATGTACTTCAATAAATGAAACTTTTTATAAGTTTATGCAGAATTGACAGTAGAAGTAGACAGAAATCTTTTTGAGGAGCTGTAGTTCTACAAGCCCTCATGCACTTCCTGAATTTTTACTTTTTTTAAACATAGGGTTCCAGGATAGGTTTAAAATTACAGTTAATAATTAAAAACTGACCCGGAACAACCTAAGCTAGGCTATGCCCTTGATGCCATTGGTGATAAATCCAAAATAAAGACATGCGAATCTTCATTCCTTACCTCCCATTTGTGCCCCAAAAGTCTTCCTTTGCTTAATACAGTGGATTTCTACCTTATTCTGTTTAATTACATTCCACAGAAAATACATTTATAAATGTGAACTTTCAAATTATCTGACATTCGTGTGAAAGCCTTTAAAATATCATTTTAAAAGAAAATAATGTTTCAGATCTCAAAAAAAAGAATGTAACTTAAATAAGTGTGCTTATTTATGATTTTTTTCAGGTACTACTGTCATTACAGATAACACATTCAGTTCTGAGACCAATGTAAAAAGGTATGAACTGACAACTTGAAAGAATGTTTTCTCCGTGGGTAAAGAAAGAATTTCACAATAAATATTTTCTGTTTTTCCTGAAAACCTCACATGTAACTCATCCTAAATTTATTGAAGGTACATATGAACGGTGATGCTTTTACCCCAAAACCATTTTCTGTGTAACTGGTGAAATATGAATGACAACAGCTTTCTGAGAGAAAAAATACCTTGCCTGCCTTATGTCAGAGACATACATCATGGCCTTTCAAGAAATGATCCAGGGACTCTCCTAGGACAGAACCCTGGGAATGTTCCTAGGCAAGCATCCCGTCTGGCATGCTTTAAGTCAGTCACGGGATAATATTATATTAACATTTAGGAGCAAGTACAGCTGGGTTTCCCCTGGAGTACAAACGCTGACCAAGCGAGTGCTACTGAAGAAAAATCAGGTATAGAAGTAAAAATTTGATCATTGCTTTTGACTCGGGGACAATTCCACAATGTCTCTAACTAATGAAGTAGTAATATACAACTGAAGACTCGAAATATCGCACTCATTTTCTGCTAGCACATCTCAAACATAACCCAGGGAGACCTATTCTCCATACAGAACTTTCAGTTTTTGACTCGTCTTTAAGAACACTCAGAAAAGGTGTCAGTTAGCTAGTCCTCATTGTAATGAGGCATATCTTCATCTACTAACAGCAGAATTGGAAGAAATCACATAGTGAGATGAATTAATTATTTTTCCATCTTACTGATTTAAAGTAACTTCAGATTGTTTGTGTTGGTGTATAGACTGGGTTCATTGTTATGATATCCCACATGTGAATGGAAAATTATATCAGTAACTCCCCACTGTTACTATCACCATAAAAAGAATCTAGGACAGAAACTGATCAATGAACATCAGTTAAAGCTAAATTGAATAGAAATGAAGCCTTCTGTCCATTCTTGTTAGCAGTTTGCATAAGGATAAGACTAGATTGTCTTAAAATTAAAAAGTCTCTTTTAAAAAAAATCAAATATATTGAGATTGATTGGTATTAATAATAATTCATAACTATTAAGGTAATAACTAAAGTTGTCATGTGGAAAACAGGTAGGAAAACCTTAGAGTTAGGCCTTTGCCAGTTTTCTAAATCTGTCCAGATTAACTTTCAAAGGATTACCAATGCAAAAGGTTAAAATAAGTACCAGAATTCTGAAAAATATTTTCCTCTTGGACTGAAATTCTAAACATTTTTCAAAACATGGCTTTAGAGAAACTTGAAACAAGAGACAGATACCACTGTGTCTGCACTGCTCGTATTTTACTGCAGTACATATGAACAATATTTGAAAAACAAACCAAATGAAACCAGGTTTTATCTTTCTTTTACAGTCAAAAATAGATATTAATGAGAATTATCAATTTTTTTTCACTTAATCTAAAGAGTTTTCACTACAGATGATGATATCAAAAGTGGTGTCAGATAAATGATATAAAGAATAGTTTAACTCTTCATCTTTTATTATGAATGAAAGAGAATTACTGTATGGAATTTAAATTAGTCACTGACACTATTTGAAACATTACAGCAATAGAGAGTAAATAGGATTTTCCTGTAAGGGTGGAAAAATAGAAGCACAAACATGATTTACCCAGAATCACACAGAATCACAGAATGATTTATTCTGGAAGAGACCCCTGAAGGTGCTCCTGTCCACCTTCACTGCTCAAGCAGGACCACCTAAAGGTGGTTGCTCAAGGCCAAGTCCAGGAGGCTTTTAAATATCAACAAGGACGGAGACTCCACAACCACAATTTCCCTGGGCAACCTGTGCAAGTGCTCAGTCACGCTCCCAGCAAAAGATAGAAGTGCTTTCTCTAGAGTAAATAAAAGTGGTGGGAGGCTGTTACTTTACATTCTGTGAATGTAGCAAAATAAACCAGAATGAATCTGACAAGATTAAAAGGAAAAGAGATGTAAACAGTGTTATCACCTGTTCTACAGACAGTGTTATACTTGGATACTAGTAAGTCCAATATTTTACTTTTCTATGTATAAATGATCAGATTTTTGGTATTTAGATTCATAAGGTTAAAGTTCATTTGGCAATTAAGAGACAAATGAGGTCAGCATTAGTACTGCAAACGTTTTTCATTATAAAAATTTAGTCACAGGCTGGTTCAGAAGTTGAAAATACCATAAAGAGAGTGCAAGACACTAATCTCCTTCGTGACAGTGACAATTCCCAGAGCTGTTTAATACCAGTAAATGCTCTCACATATTTGAAAAAGAGCAGTATTTTGTATGGATAGAATCCAAAATACCATGGCTCTTGAAATTTTAAAAGCATTTTGTTGGGTTTGTTCTTCTAACTCATTTGGAAATCTTATATTTTGTGTCCAAAACAGATTTCAGGTTGTCTTTGGCAGGTGTTTATTGTTGTTGAAAATCAGCAGAACTAGGACAATATCAGGAGGAGCTGTGGCTGAGGAACCACACTAAAATGTCACCTAAAACATCGTCTCTTTTGAAGAGATTTGATATTTGCCTCTTTTCTACAGCATGACTCTTTAAAGGCCAGATGTCTTTTCCTGTTTCTAAAACAGTGTTATAAGCTGCTGTTTATTCTGTATGTTTTCAATTCAGCTACTCTGGATTTCAATCCATGCTTCTTACGTTATCTCTCACATATTCATTTCATTCTGCGAAACTCCTGCCAGCTAAAATCTTGTTTTACTTCAATGCCTATCTTCAAAATAAACGATACGGTTTTTTTTTCCCCAGTTTCTATAATATTTCAAGTTTTAGATCTACAGCATTTAAGTCTTGATTCAATATTTTCTTGATTGTGATTCAAAGATAAAATTACTATTTTTTTGGCGCATTCTTTAAATGTGGGATTTCTTTAATTCTGAGGATTCTTTGCTGCTGTGATAAAACATATTTTAGCTAAGGACATCAGTATCAAAATAATTTTGGTACCAAAGCAAGAATTAATACTACTGTTTTCATCTGCTCACCTGTTTTTGTACTTAACTGCTACTGACGATAATACAGATTTAACCAAGAAGAACATTGGCAATAATAATTTGAAGATCTTTGGATTTTATGCTCACAAATATTTCAAAAAATATATTAATGGAAGATAGCCTCTGGCTATTCTCACCACAAAACACTCCCTAACTAGAGCCTTTGATGAATACTCAGATTTGAGCCTGGAAATGTTGTAAACCAGCTATGCTGACTTTAGACTACCTGGAAATTTCTCCTCTGTGAAAGAACCATAGCTGTCATGCTGGGTTGTGCAACACAAGGATCTGCTATATTCATTACCAATGCTTGAAATGTCTCTTTTCATATGAACATTATTAATAAATTTTATTTTCAGTCTCAGTAGTTCTGGTGGATTTTAACTAGACTACTGCTAAAAAAATGTTCTTCAATTTCTGCATTTAACGTGTTGTCTTTACAAGCCACGTTCTGAAACACAGTTTTCCATAAGGCATACTAAACCAACATTATAATTTTATTTTAAAATAAATAAATAAAAAGAAATCATAGGCTGTCATTCTCAAATATCTGGAAGAGTTAAAATTCTTGCCACCATAGCAGAAATCAATGGTTTATTTCAAATGAGATCTGGCTTATTTCCCTTCCTTAAAAAATGAGCAAAACACAAAATGAACAGACAAACAAAACCATACCCCAAAATACTCAGATGACTAGGATCATGCTTCTTCATCCTGTTTGGCAGTCTTGAGAACCCCAAAGTCTATCCCATGCCTCCAGACTTGAGAGACACTGGAAATTTCTCTATTACGTTCTACACACTAATTATATTTCTGAATAATGTGAATGTAAACCAGGTTTTCTATGTGATCAAGCAAGTTAGAATTGAACTGCAAAGTTTATTCTGAAGAACAACAGTGTGATGCTTATAAAATATGACCTTTCATATATCTTGTGTTTCTTATGCTGCAGAAAGTAAAGCTGAAATGACACAACTAATAGAAGACTGTGTGTTAATACGGCAAGCAAAACACAGATCCTATAGGATGCCACATGGCAGCTAAAGATAAATGAACCATACAAGCTAATGTTGCCATGCCTACTGTTGTGTTACTTCATGACTGTTCAGCTAGCTTCTTGAGAAGGTCTATGTGTCTAGGCCTAGTCATATAAATTTCAAGTAGCTTGAATCTATTTAGATGGAATTTAATGGAACTGAGAATCTGGAAATCACCCCTGCCGAGTTGAGAGTCAGAATACATGGCTTTTGCATAACCTTTCACTTCACAGCTGCTTTTCAAAACATGGCCTGGTTATATCTCCTTAGTGCTAGCTGTGCTAAGAGCCAGGGGTACTGAATCTGTTTGAACAAGTGCCCTGGCCTCTCTTTTTAGGTACTAAGCCAATCTTCTGTAGCAGCCAACATAGATTTGGCTTGGAGAATTTTTCTAGGGTGCAAAAAACAAGCATGCTATGCAAACCCTTTCTATACCCTTTGAATACTTTATGCACACCTTCAGCTAACTCTTCCACTGCCATGAATGCAGAGTATTTGTTTAGTCAGCCAGAGTGTTTATTTACTAATGTGAAATGAAGAATGCCTTACATGAAGTAGCACCTGATCCAGTGGACCAGAACCATGGTGTGGCAGGTGTTCAAGGGTACAAAATAGTCTCTGAACTACAGGATACAGTCTAGGACAACTAAAAAAGGCTGCAGAGACACAGTAAACAACAGGGGGAACGCTATAACAAAGTTGCTCAGCATGAACAGTCAGCAAGAAAATTTTCTATAGTTATTTTTAGCTAAAGGATAAATAGCAAGAATATGTGACGAGCCTTCTATAACTATTCAGGCTAAATGCACTTTCATGTATGCTGAAGAGAGTAAGAAAAGCACCATTTCTTAATATAGATATCTGGAAAATTCGTACTAGCTCTTCATTCTTGTTCTCTTCTTGACTGTGTTTTGAGAGGCATTAAGGTAAAATAACTCCAGTGAGAGACTGCATTTCACAAATAAATACAAATCAGTACTCCACCAACTTTCGCTGTCAGTCTCTTAACTGAGTCTTACCTGATATGTTGTCACCTTTAAACCACATATGGCCTTTGTTAGACAATGATATTTAACTATATTTGGGTATTTATTAATTTTTCTTCTTGGAGTTAATTAAATTCAATGTCTTTTTTAGTATTAATGTCATGATAATCAACTAATGTTTTGTTAGTTTTGCCTAAGAGCTATAGATAGTCTGTGCTGACAGCTTTAATGCAATGCATATTTGTATGAAAATAAAATCAGACCTTTCACAATATTGGACAAATACGATTAAAGTATTTTTTTCTATTTTTATTTAATGGCTTAGGAATGTCGGTATTGATTCCTGAAATGCATGCCAGTTCAGTAGCTGTCTATATGTTTCTTGCAAGAGAAGCATATTGTGAGAAATTCTTGAGAGTGATGAGTAAACATGCTGGAAAAAAAATAAATCCTACATAATCAATAGAGCTGCACATTTTGTCCTGATTTCACATTGAGAATGCTTGGATGGAGATGATCATCAGAAAATTGCTAAACTGGTGTGATATGAGCCTTCTCCAGAAAAGATTTCTGGAGTTTGAGACCTCTGCAGTGCACGTTACGCAGTCTAGTCATGCCTTTTTCTCACCAGTTTCCCTTAGAAAAGCCAAAGATAAACACAAGTCCATCTAAATCCTTCTGGACTACAGTGAGGGGGATATCCCTGCAAAGATGATGTTGCCAGTTAGGTCTGTCAAACTGAACTTGACGACCATTGGTTGAAATATCATTTGAGCAGATGGATTATTGAATAGGAATGCCATTTAAATGTAAGTATTAGAGCATTCACTCAGCGCAGAACACAATAATGCATATATGTTGTAAGAGATAGAGTGTTGTTTGAGAATGGATTTTCGCTAGTTACATATGTGGATGACTGAAAATGTCAATTATTTTAATTACGCTTTTGTAAAGTAAATATTTTTCATTTAGTTTTTATTTTCTGTAAAGATACTACAATTGCAATGTAGTGACAATTGGACAGACCTCTGTGAATGCAGCTCTGACTTCAGCAGGACTTTTGTAGGTATATGAGACTTCCTACAGAAGTCATTACACAATCAAGACCTTGAAAATCCTGTTTACATTCCTAGCTGATATAAGTCTTCTCATAACCTTAAAAGAGAGGAAAATGCTATCGACCCAGGAGATTATTCTTTCTTTTTTTTTTTTTTTTTTTTTTTGTGTCATATGTTCCTAATCTTTCTTCTCTTGACCTAGTCTATCTAGGGCTAAGTTGTGAAGCTCACAGTGCTCTTGTGAAATAACTGGCTCACAGCAGGAAGATGGTTGATATGTCTAAGAAGAAAGATATGTTCTTGAAATGTTATTGAAAGCTCTCAAATAACCACTCTTCATTTTTTTTCCTATGAAATCCCACAGAAAAAGAAACTATAAAATGAAGAGTCTTACATTTTCTTCTGTGTCACTGCCTTCAGAGACTAATTTGTCTTCATTAAAATATCTTGAACAGATGCCTGATAGACTTTTGATATTGTTTTGTATCCTCCTTGCTCACAGATCTAAATTTTCACCAGGTAGAAGATCACATGTATTTAGAAAAGAATTCAGTGATTGCAGAAGCATTTTGATTGTCTATAACATTATAGAATTCTAGTTCTGTCGAAATTTGTATAAATTGCATGTTTTCTTCCAAATTATTTTATTTTTTTTAAGTGTATTAGGAACAAAAGGAAAACTTTTCAATAATTTAGAGCCATTGCTATATGGAGACTTTTATGGTGAAAGTACAAGTACATTCAGTATCTGTTCCTTTGCTGTATTTAAAAAGTAGCACGCTCCTTCACATTCTATAGGAGGTTTTCTTATTAATATTCTATTTTTTTTTTTTAAGATAAGAAATCCTTGATAAGTGTATAGTACTTTCCATTGGAAAACAGTACATAAAGTGCACAACAGAATTTTGGTCTGAACCAGAGTGGAATTTAAAAGAAAAATGGTGCCCAGACTGGGAACTCATTGGGAATAAAGGTGATATAAATTTATGTTAAATTTGGAACACTTGATCCTCAACCTTTGAGTCGCACAGTGAATTACAGTCACAAAACAGAAACAGAATGAAGTATATGTCCCATATATATTGTAATAGCATTCCTCTTCTTGTGAGCCAAGAAATTTATTTATTGTTACATAGTTCAAGTAACATAACATACCAGATCTGCCCAATGAGGCTGACTAGTCATACCTAAGCAAGGATACTTTCATATATTTTTGTGTTATCACATTTGTGTAAGAACAGCTTTTCTTCTGCTAGCATTTAATTCCAAACAGTAGAGCATACAAATAGGAAACAGATTTTCTTCTGTATTCATAAATCCTAAGACTCGAGAGTTGTAAAGTAAAATGATTTATAGTTCTGAGCATTATCAAAAATAAATGTTACATTATAAAAATTGTTTGGAAGTATAAAAATGAAAATTTAACAGGATTCACAGTCCTTCTGAAGTTTGGAACTAGATCACTAGATAGGCTTTATTTACGTGATCTGTCCTCATATGATTAATATTAGCTCACAGTATGTTATTTTGAAAAGAACTTCTTTGAAAAGGCATAAGGAAAAAAATCATGTTGCTCATTTAACTATTTTGTTTTGTTGTTGTTTTTTTTTTCATTTTTCTCTGTTGCATTCTTTAGCTAAAACAACTACATTCTTTTTAGTGGATCCAGATAGTGAGTGATTTATAAAACCTCTGAACCAGCTCTGGATTATGAAACCGACCCTAAAGTAAGACAACAAAATGATCCGTAAACAATGTTTATTCCAAAAAGATGGTTTCTTTGTTAAACTCTTCATGTTTTTTCTATTGATTTTAAAGATGAATTTTGGTTTAAGATATATTGTGCAATAAAACCCCTGTGGAGAGGGGAAGAGGATTAAACAATAGGAGTGGCAAGTCTTCAGAAAGAATTTACTCCAACAACTTCCATGGCTTCTTTTCATATGTGAAATTTACCTTACAGCTAAGCTGTTAACATATAACTGAATTTGATATTTATAAAAGCATATTCTCAGTCCAAAACTACATAGTAACACGCATTTTCACTAAAAACTCCTTGAAATTGAGGAGAGATTCTATAGAAAATCATAGTCTAGAAAAATAAATTTTAAATACCATTCTAGTGCACAAACTTAGGAGACTTTCGGTTTATTTCATTGGGGTTTGAAATGAGTCATAAAACATTTAATCCTACCTCTAAATGGATTGTTTCAACAACTTGAAGTACCACAGAGTAATTATTTATTGTGTATCAGAAGCTCCTCATTGTTGCAAATAAAAGAGGTGACATGCAACGCAGCATGTGGAATACGACACGCTTAGAGCCTGCGAAAAGACAGACATGGAGAAGAAAACACATGCAGGGAAACTTTTAATTGAATTTTAGATGAATAGGTGTCTAGTGTTGAGCTAAATAAGCCTTACGTATATTCAGCAGAGTAAAATAGGCAATTGTGAGGTGTATAATCTATTTATTTCATGAATCACATACTTGGGATAAAAACTTCCATAACCATAAGTTCATTAACCTAATTCTGTTCATTAACCATAAATGGAGTTTTGTTGACTAGATAATATATATTCATCTTCTTGGAGGTATGAGTATCACACAATCCTGTCTTGCCATGTGTCCCCTGAGGCAAAGCTGAGGGTGTTTTCCACCCTGGATCTCACTAAGCACAGGAAGGGAATGAAAGAATGCTTTGCAGCTGCTCGGAGCAAAGGGAAAAAAACCGTAAATATTTTCAGAAAAGCTGTAGAAATTATCCTATGGCTTTGCTATTCTAATTTGTATGGGTTCTTATACCGTATTAATTGTGCTGATAATGGAGCACATTTCAGTAATGTTTTAAGTAACACAACTAAAATGTTCAGCTCTGTTTTTTCCTCTAATGATCTACCTGGGGAAAGCGGAATTTTTTAGACTGTTAATAACATACACCTCTTCCAAGCACATGTGAATGAATGTGGGCATCTGATAGGGGTTTAGAATTTTTCCTGACAGAGACCTGGAATATTTGCTTTTTCAATATATTCCCCTTTTGGTAACTTTCAAGTTACCATAGCAGGACCAGCCTATGGGCAGTTTTGGTGTTGTTCTGTATGCACAGACTCCTGACTGCACAGGTCTCTTAGTCATACTACACCTTGAGCAGGAACACTTAATATAGAGGCAATACCTTGTAAAGATCACACCCATCCACCCTTCCCAGCTGTGAGTCGTAGTGGTGAAAAAAAAAGAAAACCCTCTGCAGATCTCCAGTTAAAGATGTTCCCTTTCTAACCGATATTTTCTGAGAACTCTGAAAATGCATCCATCCATCAGCAATGTGTCGCTTACACGGTCTGTGCCCTTTTAGCCTCCAAACTTCCACTAGTACAAACTGCTTCCTCTGCTTCCTCTGCCACTTCTGTAAAGTTTCCATCCCTCAGCTTTCCATACTCTTGGTTTAGCCAGTCCACCTTTGGGAATTTCCTATGGAAATGACAATAAATACGTATCAATTACTTTATTTAATTCCAGTCTCTGTCTCCTCTGTCATTGCCTTTTGTACCTACATGACATCCAGGAAGGGCATAACTGATCAGGGAGAGAAGGGAATACTGGTCACTCGGTGCTTTGTAAAGGCAAAAGGGAAAGCCTTTGCCAGTGACAGCTTCAGGAATTATGATGGCAAGCAGCCTGCAAGAGCTTAGAAACTCTTTCTAGCAAAAGAAGGGTTGGTTATACTGAGATGAGATTCCAAAATCCATGGCCGAGGTAACTTCTCCCTTGAGGCAGCAAGATTCTGATCTTATGCATCACATTTGGTAATGAAGATTTTATGAAGTTCACCGTTGTTCTCAGTTGTACAACACTGATAAAAATGCCAAATTCCCAGAAAAGTTACGCAGTCCAATGCATAAGGTCACTTTGGTAATACTGCATTTTGTTTTCTCTTAAATAAATGTTCTTTACAATGCCCAATTTGCTTGCAAAAATGCAAAAAAGTATCTGTCTGAACTGCACACAGCCCTTGAACTTTCTGTAAAGAGGCCTATTCTTTAATCATTTGAAGGACTCATTAATACACAGAAGCATTCACAGAATTATATACTTGAGTCTCATGGTGATGACCAATTACAAAAACAAAACCCAAATGACTGTTGAGAAGCACAACTCACATACGAAAGCATAGCCCAGACCGAAGAAAGTTTGAAGAGGGGGTTATTGTTTCTGTATATAAATCCTCTTTGTTTTATGCACTTTTAGCATTGCCAGATGGCAAGTTGTTGTTACAGAGACAAAAACAATAACCAGAAAAAACCCACCCCATACAAACTTTTAAAATCATGCCCTGGCACAATCACAACACAAATCAAAACTGTAAATAATGATACATTTTTTTTTTTTCTCTAGGCAAGTACTTCCTACATCATCCTTTTGGGATTACTGCACTGAAACATGTTTAACCACATAGTAAGTGGCCAACAGATTGATGTCACTAGCCACGACTACAGTGGAAATATTTTTTTTTCTTTTTCTCTTCATTAGTATTCTAATAAACCCAAAACTTTAGTGCTGTTATTATTATTATTATTATTTTTCCAAAATACCAAAAATCGTACAGCTTCATTGTTAAGTCATATACAAATCATGGTAACAATTTAATCAATATTCATTTTCAAATGAGTTATGGTATGGAAAGCTGATGCATAGATTATTTACACTACATTGTGCATAATGACAAAGTCAAATCTGAATTATGTTAGGCCTTAATTTTCTTTGTCCTTTTCTTTCACGGACAGATTTCAAACAAAGGTATACTAAACATGGGAAAGAATTGAAAATAATCTGAGAAGATGAAACAGAGGAGAAATATGGGAATATACTATAAGAGTGACAAAGCAGGAAAAAAATCAAGAAATAAACAGCATCAAGAAATGGAAAAGAGAAGTGTAGAAAGGTAAGAAAGATGACTATGAGGCTGAGATGGAGGCACACATTTGATATTTTTAGGAGAGTCTTTCCAGAATCATGCCTTATTTCTGTAGGAATTTATCTTGATTATTTTTGTTATTGAACAATATTCCACAATAATTCCATAGTGGCTGAGCTTCCATGCTTGTGCTCCAGTGTTCAGATTTTTGGCACTTTTTGGATCTTCCTTTCTATAATACTAGTCTGCAAGAAGTCATTATATGTTTTGCTGAGCTAAAGTTGGATTTTTTTTCATATCTATCCGGCTTCCATGTAGAACACATTGGTCTTAAAATTGTATGGTTATCTTATAAGACAATTCTATTTTACATGAAAAAAAAAAAAAAATCTTGCATAAATTCTGGCTAGGACAAAAGGATGTAGGAACAGTCCCAAAGCATATGGGTTAAATTAGCGCCTGCTGAGATGCAGTGCCAGCATTTGTCTGATTTAATGACATGATTTTAAATAATTAGAGGGGGGTCTTGAGCATCCTCCATGTGATTTTCTGATGGATTAATTTTAAACAGAGGCCTAGGGAACATTTGGGAGCACTAGTGTGAATGTGTTTCTGTTGGTTAACTGTGAATAATTGGCCTAGTTTCTTGTCCCATTTCTTCTTCATGAAACATAATTAATTCAAATATGCTGGCCAGTGATATGCATAGCACTGCTGCAAACCATAATAACAAGGCTAACCTCTAGAGTAACTAAAGCAGGTCAGATGGTCAGGAGTGGGACAGGCAACAAGATTGAGTCAAGATGAAACAGTTCAATCACGTTTAATCTATCACTTCTTCTAGCCCAGGAATATTTAAAAATATGAAGAGTTATTTACAATTAAACACCA
Organism: Baryphthengus martii; assembly: GCA_013396935.1. Lineage (NCBI taxonomy): Eukaryota > Metazoa > Chordata > Aves > Coraciiformes > Momotidae > Baryphthengus > Baryphthengus martii. Next base: position 37,899 of record VWZK01004330.1, read on the forward strand.
ATACCAAAGTGAAAGAATATTAAAGGTGACATTCTAGATCCCGACCATGCTTCTGGAGTTTAAGAGTGAAAATAGAATGGGAAAGTCCGATTTTCCTAGTGCCTAAGGAGTTATTCCTAACAGATGAATGAAACATAATCCCAATGTTATTTTCAGTGATTACTTCAAACTTACTCTTTTCAACATAATCTTTTGCCTTCAACAAGCATCTCTTTTGTTTCAGGATATAAGATGTTATCTGTTTTTGAAGGGGTGCTTTTCAAAATATTAAGGCTAATAAAATACTGCAATTACTTGATTTTCTCTTTTTGTTAACATGAATGCTGATGCAGATGTAAATTTGGAAATTCAGTTATATAACAGAGACTAAAATTCTGCCCTAATTTTTCAAATGACAATATTGTAAAGGAATTCATGTGTATACATTAAACGTGAAGAGTAATTTGGGAAATGAAAGTGAATTATCTAATCAGAACTAATGTATTTTGTTGTGTTTTGGTAAACACTGTCTATTTATTTCATGAACTGAGAAGAGTTTTGAACCTTTAGTAGAACAGTTGCACTTTGTAACTTCTACTTTCCAAAAAATTTACCTATCCTGGAAAAGATTAGGTTTCCTCACTGAAAAGTCTGCATGGTTTGTTCAGTAAAGAATCCTAGGTAATGCTTTTGAATGTGTTTACAGACTGTGAAAAATTTCTCATGTTTATACTTAAAAATTATTTTCCCTGTACTTGTGTCTGACTAGTCAAATGAAGTAATAAAAGAATTAAAAATACATATTTAAATTTCTCATTTTCCAAGTGAAATCACTTTATTTTCAGAAATATTTTTTTCACAGAAACTTTCAGGAAAAGGAAGAGTTTTAACTGCAAACAGAAAAATCTTCCTTCACTCAAAAATGTTTTGGCAAAATAATTCTGACCAGTTGTACTCAATAATATTGACCTCGGTATAACCTCTTGCATTAATGTAATTTGCATGAACCCAAAGAATGTAAATCAGTGGTTTAAGGCCAAACATTGTATTTACACTTACTGTCACCTTGAAAAAAGTCAATTGAGTCCTTGTGTTTTGAAAAAAAACCCCCAAACCCTAAAATTAAAAAAAAAAATTGTTAGAAATAATTCTACAAACTTTGAAGCCAGAGAAGACTTCTTCAGTCAGCTGGTCTGAGTTTTTTCTTTAATACAGTCCAGACTAGGAAGGTACGGAACTGATAGCAGTCCAGACTCTGACCTCAGCTGTCTGACCTGATTTTTAGAAGAGTTGAATACTCAGAATTTAAGCTGAAGTTAGCAGGCCTTGCAGCTGTGTGTTTTCCTTGCCAATCAGCCTGTTGGCCTGAAAATAAGAAAACAGCATTAAACTGGCTGAGGAGTGGAGAAGACAATCATTGATTATTAACAGTAATAAAAGGGGCATTACTTTTATAATGGCTTGGCCTACTTTATTTTAAGAACAAAATATGCAATACAGATAGTTTATTTTGGAATACACCATCATGAAGCTTAAGCTGGTTTAATTTTATTTAAGATAGTAGTATTCATATTACCATATCTAGGATAATACTTTATAGACTTAAAAGGAAAACATTGTCCAGTCTCTGAATCATAGGGGGTTTGTGACAGAGTCAAAACAAGCCTTTTCATTTTACTGAGCTGTTTCATATCATATCTTTCCAAGACTCTGAATGTTTATTACACACAACATTTTAAAATTAATTATTAAAATAGTTTAACATTCTTAGAATACTGGAACTGGTGAAGTAATAAAAAAAGTGTATTCCCAAATGTGGGATTCAGAACAACTCGTTTGAGAATCAAAATATGCACATTTTAAATTATCTACTGCTTTCATGATACAGTGGCAGTGCACGTATGACACCGTAAGTTATCTTGGATGGCTCCTAAAAGCCCATCATAAATTCATAAAACTGGTAGACTCACAATGAACTCACAATATAGAATTAGACAATTCCTTAGTCATAAAGCTTCACTTTATTGACTTTAATATATGCTGACTGGACCTCTGTCCTACAGCTTCCATCACTTCCAAAGAGTGGAGTTGAAAAAATCAAGAGCAATTCCTGGAGTCAATAATGTTCCTCTTTTATCTTTAATATTTAAAATACATGAATTTAGATAAAAAGATTGAATTATTAAAAGTTCAGTGAAGATTATGATGGTTTTCATGCACTTATTTCTTCATGTTCTTTCTTCTCTTCTAGTCCTCAATAAGCAGAATGATCTGAGCTTAAAATAGCTGCCCATATGCAGAACAGCCTTTCGCTAACGCCTTCTTAATGTAAATGAAAAAATTAAACTGTATCTATCAGCACCAGTCATATCCCTGTTCCTCACTCTGTCTCTACAATCAATTGGTAAGGTTTCTAGAAGTGTTGGGCCATGGCAGTATGAAGCCATGGTATGCCTAATCTTCCTCTGATGGCAACCTTCTTCCAAAGCACAAAGGCTGGTTTGTGTGGATCCTTTGCATTCCTGATTAGCCTCAGGACCAGCTCTCAAATGTACTTTGTGTTTGAGTTTTTTTCCTCACTCTGGAAATGCAACTTGAGGAATTCAGTAGTGGCAAACACACATTTTAAGAACAAAAAGCCCTCTCAGATGAGTTCTAAATTAAAACCCAAAACACAAATGAAATGAGTATTTAAATAGTATGGTAAAATAATGGAGGCCAAATTCCTTTCGGTTAGTTTTTAGATTAATTCCGATAATAACAAAATATTAACAGTATAGTGAGTAATTGCAGATAAAGCCACCTGATTCATGTTTTGAGTTATATTTCCAGACTCCTTCACACACACGAGCTACGTGGTAAAAAATGTTTCCATGCTTTAGCTTGTACTAGGTAGTGTACTATAAAACAAAATCTGTGCAGATCCTAGACCAGAGTAAAGGAAATGATCTTGCAATTGCAAAAGGTTTTTTGCTGGACTATTTAACGATTGCATAGGTCACAAGAGGCTGTTCAAAAAGTATTAAACCGGAAAAATCACTTTATTGCTTGGAGAAACTTTTGTGCTTACTGCTAAATTTTACTCTCAAACAGGAGGGGGCGTAAATAAATACTGCCAAGATCCGAAACAGTATTTAGCAGTTCATTTAGGCTGAATAAGCCTCTTTTTTTTTGACATAAACTGGCATAGGATGCTACAGTCAGTGTTCAAATGATAAAACAGCTCTTTTCCCATTTCAATAGTTCCTTCAGTCTAGTCTTCTACTTTCTTTTTGGTTCAGCACAGGATACCTCAAAACAACTTTTAACAGCTGCACTTCTGGTTTTTCTACTCATTTATTCATTTATTCATCATATCTGTCATTAATGTACAATTAGAATAGTCTCCTTGAACTATGATGACCTTGTTGCTCCTCACCAGAGGGCTTCAGAAGTCTGATACAGTGGCAGCAACACAATGTATTTTACCACTTCAGAAGTACCTGTTATTTCAAGGGATGTAGACAATGATCTTCCTCTTTCTTTTCAGAAATTTCCTATGTTTTATCACTCCACAATCAGCTAGAATGTCAGGCAAATATCAACATTACATTTTATGCTAAGTACTCTTGTGGAAATTGGAAAAATAGCAAGAAAAACACATGGCTTATCTGCGTAAGACACATAGACTATATTTGCTTCCAATTCATTGAGAGTCAATCACAGCAGATGGAGTCCATAATTCACCAGATCTGAGTTTTCCGTTAACTTGGAGTGACAGTCTCAAGCCAAATCCATGTATTTCCTTAACTGTTTGGCTAACTTCATTATCAAAGCATCCTGCAACGGAGAATTTCCCTTTTGGGCCCTGCTAGTTTCTTCTCCAGATGATCACCACTACTCAGTAAGGGTAGATCTAGCTTGCCATGGTCTTTCTGAAGGGAAAACACCTTGTTATCCGTCTGGTTCTTACTGAATCATTCTCCTCAATCCTTCTATCTGTGATGTGCTTTTGGGTGTAAAGCATCTGTGGAAAGGGCTGTGTTTCAAGTGACACTGCATTAGTTTTAATTATTATTTTCCAGGTAGAGAGTGAGTCAGCAGTTATATTGTCATGCTACTGATATGTTTATAAAACAGACCAATCTCCTGCTGTTGATAGTTTTCTGAATGTCTTTTTTAAGCATGTGATGTTGACGTTCCCAAAACAATTCTGCTCAGAGAACTCCTAGTTACCTTCTTATGTAGGGGTAGAGATGGAACAGGCTACAGTAACCTTCTCACCAAGGTTTTAATACTCTGTGATTTTTATGATTAAGAATTTACTCTGGCTACTAATGAAATCTAAGTAAGTGTTTCAGTCATATTTCCTGATGTATGATTACACTTGCTCGTGAATAAATAAAGTTTGTACTGCTTATCTTTCAGTCGTGAGAACAACCAGTGACTCCACTTGGGATGCTGCTCAGGGTGATGAGAGAAGTGCTGGAAATACTCTACATACTGGAAAAGGTTTGTCTGAATGGAGTATAGGCATGCTGAGCTCCTTTAACCTCTTCAGCAATTGCATGGTTTCTCTTGGGAACGAACAAACACTTTTCTTTCAAGGGATTCCTTGGCAGTAACTGTGCATACATTCATCTTATCTCTGCCCTCCAAAGCTCACAACAGTCAATTAAGCAGCCTATCTGTGAACTGTCCTTTGAATTATTCCATCGTAATCTCACCCTTTGATTTTCTTGAAACTCTGCCTAACTAATAATGCTTGTTGGATAAACACTGGTATCAATAGCTGAGTAATTCTATTCTACTTTTTGAACCTCCCATGGAAAATGATTTTTTCATATTTAGGTTGAAACAGTCTTGTATCTTAAAATGGTCTTAGACCACTATGTACCAGCTAGCATGGTGAGCATATGCTGTATGGAAACATCTTTGGCCAGTCTGTCTCTGGATACTATACTAAGACTAGGTCTATGTTGGCAAATAAAACCAGCTCATCTACCTACTATCTCTAGAAAAATGGCAAATAAAATGGGATTCTTTTCTGGTCCTAAGGCCAGATGTCTTGCCGTAGTTTTTACATCTGAGTTGTGAATATTCTTCCCCAAACCTCCAAAACTGCACAGCTGCATTCAAACTGCTCTTAGCTTGTGGTATTCCTCAAAACGCCTCTGAACATTGGCAAAGCTCTAGCTGGGGTGGGCAAAAACCGTACCAGGGCTGTGTACTAAACAGCACACATGTCTGTGGGCCAGTGATCTAACCCGTGCCATGGGTCTGTTTTATTTGCCTATGTACTGCTGGAGCCTAATTATCTGCAAGGTGCTAAATTGAAGTACAGAGCTATTTTTTTATGTTTGGGAGGAACATAAAAACCAGACAGTGTTCTTTAACCCCTTTGTAATGGATGGGAAACACAGGAAAATAGTCTGAATCCAATTACATTCGTAAAAAACAAAAATTTAGTCCCAGGCAGGAAACTCACAGCCCATTTCCAATTTTAAGCAAAATGTCATGGCCAACTTATAAACTGCTTAAAAATGGCTTTATGTAATGAAAGTGCTGACAGACCTTTAATTACATCCGTGAGTGTGACTATATAGCAGAATAATTTTGAATTCTTCTTTGATTCTTGAGGTCTGAAGAAATTTTAATTCACTGTGAAGTGACATCTACCAGAGTACCCATGTGAGGCACTTTATTTAATATTAAACATATGGAATTACAAACTAATCATTTCCTAAATATCCATAACTTCTGCACTGATTCCAAATTAATCCATTGAATTAAATGTATTAGCATTAATACCAAATGTATTCCTGTGACTGTGGAAGAGGGAGAATAATATATTACTAATCTTACTGATTTTTTCATAGCCTGTTCTACATACTAATTTTGATTATGGTAGCAACAAAATCCATTTCACATTGGTTAATACTTGAAGGTACGGGGCCTTTTGTCATTCTATTATAATTTTGCCAGACTTCAAGAGTTTGTTGCAAACTTGTCCCTGCCAAGCATCAGCCTAAGTCTGAAGGATTTTTCCTTTCTTCTTTGCTTTCTGTCTGTTTTTACGATTTCAGTGTTACAAGTAACCGAATTTGAATAAATGGAACATTATAAAGCTGTGATGAATTAGGGGCTTATGTATATGGTTAAGCCTCAGCCCAGCAAAGAATTATATGTTTATCTAGTGTTATGCCATGTAAACAGCCCAGCTGATTCTAATGATACACTTTTAAGCTGTGTAACATAAAACATTCCTATATCTGCCTTTGTATAAGAAAGGACCTCACAGTATGTATTAGCAGAGTAATAATTTAAGTTTAATAGAACAGAAAAAAAAAAAAAAAAGTTTCAGTTTAATATAATAGAAGTGCAAAAAAAAAGAGTATGTTCTTTTATGTAGGATCCGGCTGATAAAATTTAGATGCAAGGAGGAGAGTACTCCCTCTTGAAGTGGAACAAGCTCCCCTGGGAAGTGGTGACAGTACCAGGCCTGCCTGAGTTCAAGAGGCATTTGGATGATGCTCTCAGGCACATGGCACGTAATTCTTGGGGTGCCCTACACAGGGATAGGGGTTGGACTCGATGATCCTGATGGCTCCCTTCCAACTTGGCATGTTCTATGATTCTATGATACTCTGAAATATAATTCAAATACATAATAATATTTAGCCCTCCTTAAAGTCCAGTACAAATCATATTCAAAAGAATGTGCTAGCTCTAGATGCCTGAAAAAATATTAAAATAATGAAATTATTACTAAAGATTGAGTCTAAACATTTAAATAGTGATCCTGACACTTTTGCAAAGACACAGTTTTATCACACATTGATGATCCATGTGTGATGGAAGGATCACATCACAAACAAAAACGTCATTTGCAAATCTTTGAAATAATTAGAGGATAAAAAATTTGCTGCCTTGCAGCTGAAAGATACATATACTCTAAATGCTTATCAAAATGATTGCAATTCCTATTGTGGAAAATAAAACTCAGTATGAAAAAAAAAAAAGGAATGAAAACCACTCCCCCGGAAAAAAAACAAAACCGTTTGATATTTCATACCAGATTCTCTTGGTTAACTTGACCAAACATCCTTTTCTCTGGAAGTTTGTTGGCAAATGGTTAGAAAATTCATTTTCCTCTCTATAGACACATTTCTACGTACCATCTATTCACAGATGAGCTGATGAGCTGTACCTGTTGATAGCACTACAAGGATTTTAGTTAGTATAAATGCCTTTAACTGCACTTACTTCCAAAAGAAAAGCTAAGTTTGCATCTCGGCTGAAATTGCAAATGCTGCTGAAGCCAAGTGGGATAATTCTAATGATGTTAGTGGACATAAATTTGTTTATTATTCCTTTATGTAAAATTAAACAGTGACAGTAGTTGACTTAGAACTCCCTCAAAGGCTTTTGTGTTGGTGGGAAAGCTAGATGAAAGGACAGCTCACAAATTAAGCAAAATATTCTTGTATACAATCTATAAGAACATTAAATTCGTGCAATCACGTTCTTTGACTTAATAGTCTTTGGGTCAGGTCACTAATACATCTTCTTTCAGGCTTTTGCCAAGGCATTTGTCCAGGAATAACACACTATGCTCCCATCTAGTTCATAAAAATATCTTACGTGTAAGAAAATTACACACACACACTCCCCTAAGCTGTAAGTCAGTTCTCGACAGCTGAGGTAACCATTGTAAATAGCAATATGTAAGCTAAACATTAGGAATCAATAAAATTATTTATGCATTTTTACACTATCCCAACTTTAATTGCCTGTTAGTGAACATGTAAATTGCTAATATATTTTTACAGATTATTAGTGCTGGATATATACTTGTATATATATATATTATGAGCAAATCATCCACTAGTTTAATGTAGGGTATTTCTATGTGGGGATCGGTTTGATTTAAACTAGCTAAATACATCTGGACACAGTGCAATTGTTGGAGAATTTAGGGCGCTTTGGGGTCCTTTTTTGATGAGGAGTGCAGGCTGAGAGGTTACAGTGTTAAGGTCGAGCTGCCAAAACTCTGGCAACATTAGTCTTGTTCAAATGGAGTGTCACAGAGCTCACTGTGCTTAGCCTTGGGCTGAGGCTGAGCAGGCTCCCCAGCTGTCACACAGAATCTCTCCCCGGGGAGACCCACAGGCTCATGCTATGTGGGGAAGTGCTGTTTACCACTGTCAGTGCAGGGGATGTGGTGTGCTTGGTGAAATACATAAAAGTACACCTGGGAGCTAAATAGACAGGAGATAAACAACGGTTCTGCTTTCAGGACTGATGAGAAGGTGCAAAGGCTTATCTATTTATTTATTCACCCGTCTGTCTGGTTTTTTTTGTCAGGTTTCTTCTGTATTTTGCATTGTCCTGTCTCCCAATATGTATAGTCATGATGATAATCATAAATTGACTTGTTTTAACACAGGTACTGCCACAGTTATTGTGAAAGAGATTTGTGCTGAAGAACATGCCACCAGTGCTTACACAAACATGTTTTTTGATGATAGCTGCACAGAATCCCTTTTTTTTGGAGAGTTGTATTTGAATATCAGGACCGGCCAGCTTCAGTAAATTGAAGTACACTGCTTCTGGGTGCCATTTAGGAAACCTTGTGTTCTTTGAACAGCAGATACAGATTCTATCCATTCTTAAAATTCTTTACATCTTAACTTTACAGGGTGAACTGAGGAAAAAACCCACAACGTTTCTGTAATCTGTCCATTGTGTAGCTAACGATAAATGATGATCTGAAAATTTGTGAATCTGAGATTATTCAAAGTTGCACATTGAAGTTACGTTAACTATTGGTTAGAAATAGATCATTTTTTTTTTTATCCTACCCCATAATTAATTAGAAATCTGGCTCGGAAAAAATACACAGTTGTTTACTTTGCCAAGTACATAAAGATTTTACTTGCACTGAACACTGAAACAGAATTCTCTCACAGTTAGAGTGGTATATCTGAGTATTGATAGTAAACCTCATCCCATCAGACAGAAAACTGCCTTTGCTGTCATCACAATCAACATTTGGATGTCAACTAATACGCAGAAGATAATACTAAAACTACAGAAGTAAAATTAGTAAAATAGCAATTAGACCTGGCAAGTATGAGTATGATCCCTTCAAGTTCTCTATTTCCATGTTTGTATAAGGAGGAGAACCAAATTTTTAACTGTAGAGAGAGCAACATAATAGGGAGAACTACTGGATTTTTTTTCTCTCTCATGAGGGTGCATTATATATCATTGAGTACTTAAATTTGTAATTGCAAAATTTTGCAAATTATTATTATTTTGTTCAAATGAAGGACTGTCTGTGTGAAAACCACGATTGCAGTAATATGAGATTATATCATAGACTGAAAAAAATACTGTGCAGAATATGTAACTATAATCTTTTCCATTTCCTAAGCATATAGAGGAGATCATTTCATCTTTTTGTCTATAGACATATGCAGATCCCTCTTATTGACTAACAAAGAGGTAGCCTGTGTTTAAATATTAAGAAAGATTTTACAGGTACACCATGAATATAAAATAAACTAAATATTATATTTCAAACCGAAATAGAAGTATTCTAAAAATTTTACTTATATTCCACAGCAATACACTAATGTTCTAACAAATGCACACCAAAATGCAATCTAGGGAATACATTCCAAAATGCAATTATCTATTTCATAGAATCACACGTTCTTGCTTCAGTGCTTCAGTGTATTGACTCTTATGCTGAAACACTGAGAAAGACATTGTAAATACATTTTGCACAGTGTGTCATGAAGAATTTCATCACTGTAAATCATAATTGATTAAAACTCTATGAATGACCCAGATTAAGAGCTTGCATAAACTGCAGTACCTTTGCTGAACTCATTGGAGTTAAGCAGATTAACTGGTGTCAGTATCTGGCCCTGTGACTGAAAGCTATGAAAAACAGTCTACTGTAATATAAAACTGTTATTTATGAAAGACTCTGTGAACAACAGGAGGATGCCAGTTTAGCTGAGTGGGAATCCCTGAGGAAATGCAAAAACAAAATGCAGAGAAGACAGAAGAAAGAAGGGTCTGCCCGAAAGGATCATACAGATACAGAGGGATGGAATTAAGAAGACCAAACTTTGTTATGGCTTGATTTGGATAGATAAAGAATGTTACAGGCTAAACAACAATTTATCATTAGCTGGAAAGATAAGACGATGTGGGCACATAGCTAGGTGATGCAGATGACTTGCTTTAAAAGGTCAGTCACAGAAAAAGAAAATGTAGTGCTCATGTTCAAGAACAACAAGAGGGAGAGTTTAGGAAACCATTGGCTGCTCTAGTTCAGTCCCTGGGAAAATGGTGGTGCAGGTCTTTATGAAGGCCAGTTTCAGGCACTTGCAGGACAAGAATTTGACTTGGCCAGCAGGGCTTTACCTGGTGAGTGTGCCTGATCATAACTGGTTTTTTATGATGAAGTGACTTGACAAGCAGCAGGTGTCACTTCAATTCTAACAAGGCTTTCAGTACAGTGTCCCACAGAATCCTTCTAACAAAACCGGGAAGCTATGAACTGGATGGGTGGACTATGAGGTGTATGGAAAACTAGGTGAATTGCTGGTTTCAAAGAGTGGTGGTGAACTGTTTGGCTCCTAAGTGGTGGCCTTTCTCAGGTGTCAATACTGAGGACCATGTTGTTAAAAACTTTCACTGATGTTCTAGATGATGGGATGAAAAATACACTCATTTACTTTGCAGATGCCATCAAATGACAGAAGCACTCATTATAGTTGGAAAACCATAACAAATTTCTTCCCATTAAAAAAACCCAACTAGTTTACCATATACTGAGTTTTGAAGTGATACTTTCTGCTGCTGCAACTCATTCTTGTTTAACAGTTCCATGCAGTATAAATAGAGAATACATTTTTATAAAATATTGAAGTGCATTCAGTTTCTATTTTTTTTTCTTATCTTTTAAAGTAAACATTTTTGTTCAGTGTTTCTGCCTTGGTGCTTATTTGTCTTGTATCTAGCTTAGTTCCAACAATTTCTGTATATAAGATACATTTATAGTTATTTGGTCCACATGGACACTCTGATACATCTATTCTATGAGTGCTGAGGTGCTGTCAGTACTTCAGGCAGGAAGCATTTCTTAGTTCATAAAAGTATTTAACCTGCCATTATGTCTCCCTTTTCGGTCCCATTTCCCATTGGCCTAAAGTGGGCAACGATATGATAAAGATTAAATGATTTAATAATTTTGCTGCCAGAAAAAGAAGCTTATGTCCATTTTCATCTCCTCTGCTCCCGTCTGTCTCTTCTCCAGATCCATATTTAATATGTCATCCAGCTATGGACTTACACATCCAGTCTTAACATTCAGAGAATGCTTTGAACCTGCTGTGAGCCTAAACTTCAAAGGAGAGAGAGTTCACAGATTGATAGAGACAAATTGCTTTAGAGAGCTATATTGAGAGGCTTGAATTCCATAACACGTTTGCCCCTGGAATGACAAAGTAGCAAGAACAATACATTTCTGAGGTTCTCCAAAATCAGGTAAAGTTCTGAGCGTGAAACTTCCTAGAGATAGGAAACAAGTTGGATACAAGCAGTTATTTAGATGGAAGGTAAGCCATCTTGATGTGACCTTTCTGACAAATTTTCAGATCAGAAAGTAAAAGAATATTATGCATGCTAAATATTAAAATGTAGTTTATAATTTCATGCTAAAGTTAAATATTTAGAGTGTTGAGTTTATAGGCAATTTCATCTCATTGATGCCACGCTGTCTACCTAAGTTAATTTATGTCAGTGGCAATCTTAATTGATTATGCTGGACATGTTCTGTAAGGGAGAGAAATGTTTCTGACAAATTGTACTCTATAAAACCTCCTTTTAGACAACTCGGTTAAGGTAGATCTGACTACTCTCATTATTCTTAATAGTCAAAAAGTTTATTAAGGAAGCCTGGAGAAGATGACGATGTGTAGATATCTACCATTAGATAAAATATACCCTGCTATGGAGACTCAGCTACAGTCCCACAGAAGTGATAGCAAAAACTGACCTATATGTGTCCTCTTTTTGTCATTGTTTCCAATCACGTAAAATTAGCTTGGATTTTTCATTGCTCCACTGAAGTCTGAGATATTGACAGATAATTTCAAGATAATTTCAGTCTTCTGGTACTAACTCCTCTCCTCTTCTCTCCACTCCTCTCCTCTTTTCTGTCTTGTCGTATTTAAATAATAATATTAATAGCTTTGTGGTTGCACAATGACATTTGCAGATTACCAGCAAAAAAGTGCTTATTGCCTTGCATATTTCAGCATTAGAACACAATCCTCTAACGAGATCCAGTCTTTGTTTACATCATAGCGCTGTAGAAATGATGGTGCCACTGTCTCAGGCACAGAAGAGATTGTCTGTAAAAAATAAACCAAAAAAAAACCCCAACATCCCTAAAAAACCCCAAAGCTGCAGTGGAGTGGAACATGTGACTGATAATGTGACTGTACAGCAATGCTGATGTGTATTTAATGAAATCACTAAGAATGACATAAGCCTCTGTCAGTGCAGTTCTTAATGGGACTAGTAAGGTCTGCTATCCCAAGATGTTTATATATTCCTAACTTGCATCTCTTGTTAGAAGTCTCTGATCTGCATATTCCAAGTAATAGTTTACTCTTTAAAAATAACAATGACAGCAGAATAAAGACTAGAATTTATGTCATACTCTGATTTGCTTGCTGAGCTATGATTCCTCTTCATAAACGTTTGCTTTAGTTTGGGGATTCCAGATGTTTACTTCCCTCTAGTGAGCACAGCAAAACAAAGACTTGTGGAAGGAAGATTTTGTGATCTGTGAGTAGGGTTGGCCACCTGTTGTTTAATTACTATGATTATTTAGTCACTGTTTATAATAAAGTTCGATTTATAGAGGACTAATAAACTTTAAATTAAATTCCGTCAAGTCTGAGATGTCATTAACACAATCTATAACGCTTTCCACTGCTGGGATTCTGATTGTCTACAAGACATAGTAGCTATGTTTACAGCCTCTGCATTTGCTGGTCTGCTCTTTACCCTTTATCAATAACTTTTATTCTCAGCAGAAATTTAACATCATTTCAAATTTCAACTTTAATATTTACAGCAGAGTAGCATTTTGATTAATATATTGGACTTCTTTTAATGGTTATCTTTACTGAATTGCAATTTTTTAATTGTAGGGTTTTTTTTGTATTGTCCATTTTTCTGCTTAAGAACTACTTATTTCGTACGATGGCTTCAGAATCTTGTATCATCTTTTAGTCAATAATTACCCTTCCATCAAGGTTCACCTCTTCAGCTTCCAATAATTATATTCTGTTTCTGAGTAGCCACAAAACCAGATTCCATTAGCCTTCTCATGCTTAGGAGTCATGTATGTTTTTAAGAAAGTCAAAGAGACTTCATTTTGCAATTTCTGGTTTTATTTAATGGACATGATTTAAAAATAAGAGTTGGTTACTTATTTACACTGAGGTCATTTTATAAATTGACTACAGTATAAAAGCTTCTTTGCTAGGCTCAAATCGTGCAAAGTGCTATAGGTCTACATGTGAATAAAGCTCAATGGCTGAAAATTAACCAAGTACAAGTCAGTACTAGGAATAAATATGCTACTTTTGTTCCATTTAGTCTTATTTTCAGTGAAGTGCATTTCAGACATAATAGATCTATTTTATGGTTTCTAAGGCTAGATTTTACTGCATTTGAGTAAATATCATTGTTTGACTGCATATTACTATCCATGACCAGCTGTAGTGGTAGAAAAAAACCCACCACCACCAAACCCATGTCTCTATAGCATTATTAACATTTTCCGTGTAGATAGTTAATAGTTTCCGTCTATGCCTATAGACTTCTTGTGATCTTGTAGTCCAAAAAGCCTTATTATAAATGTGGGGTTTTTTTCTTATTTAATTAACTTGCCACCAGAAAATTCAAAATCTATCATGATGACGGAAGCATCTTTTAATGCAGACAATGTAGGATTCAATACAATTGCTCAAAGAGAATTAAACAATATGCCCACCTACTATTGGGAGATTTTTTAACCTCAGAGTATTTAAAGACTCATCCCCATCATCCAAACAGAAGTTGTAGCCAAGTCATGTGTTAAGTACAAAACTGACATTGAAACAGTCTGCAAGGAGTCCTTTGAGACAAGTGAAATGCTGTAGACTTCCAGGAAGGCAAGTACATGTATATTTTAAGATAGGGAAGGCCAAATTAAAACTTTCCATTTCGCAGTGAAACTCTCCCAGAACGGCTGAGCCTGAACAAACAGAAGAGGTGAGCATGTGGAGGTCTGCACAGACTATCCCACAGCATGTTGGAAGGACTAGTCTTTTAACATTACTGAAGACAAACACAAGCAAGGTTCCAGCCAACACAACATGCTGACACCAGTTTAACCTGAAATAGAGGATTGTTTATGCTTCATATGACTAATTATCATTGATAGAAGTGTACTTAAGTTGTGCAGAGGTAGCCAAGATTTAAAAGCACCACACTGAAGCAAGAAAGTGAGCTGCAAGAATTTGTAAGCAATAGATCTAAAAATGAAGTACTAAGGAGAACTTTGATGAGAAATACCAAACCACAAAGCCAGTTATAGCTACCTCTGGAGTAAGCACCAAGCAGTGATACTGTTGGACTCATAATCACTTCTCCAGGAGAAAGCTTGAAAAAAATTTGTTGGTTTGGTTTTTTTTTTTCACTTACTTGTCTGTAAAACTGTACAGAAATAAGGATGGAGAGGGTAAAAAAGCAAAGAAGAGAAATTGTGAGACGACTTTCAGGAAAGTGCACCTAAAAAGAAAAGATCTCTGTCATACTTCTCACAGGGACTATGCAATATGTCATGCTGGTTTTGCTTTTATTTTTTGTTTTGTTTTGGTTTTTTTTAAATGTAAATAAATTGCTTTATACTGTTGTAACAGACAGAGATTTGAATGTTACATCAATGAAATGACACAACAGCCTCTCAGAGACAGAATTTTCTAAGGTCTCGGATTTCTAAAATACAAATAGGATTCAAATTTTTTTCATATCCAAATCTGTGTATTTGAATCAGAGAAATGCATTCACACCAGAACATGCTCTTTGTTGTTATTAAGTGTCAATTCTGAAAGGCATTACATCATAAAGACTGATTATATTATTTTCGAAACTAGACCTAGAAATAGAAATGAGCCTAAACCAAAACCACATAAGAAAAGAAATTAAAAGAGAAAGAAAAAAGATTTGTTTGGTAAAATGTAGTTTTATCTCTGAATTGTCTTTTATTTTTGCAATAGGTCAGAAGAAAATGCAGTTTTATCTCTGAATTGTCTTTTATTTGTACAATGTGTCAGAAGAAATAAGCTATGTCTGAATATTTCTGAAACACTCTTAGTTAATGATGTGATAGAATGAAGAACAGTGAGGAGCACGAATTGAGAAGCCCAATTCTGTATAACATTTTCAGATCTCTATTTTGCAATCAATAAAAGGAATCCAGCTTCTTTTTTATCTATATAGCTTGGACTTTTTGTGGCAAGGTGCCTTCTACATTTGGCATAGAAAAAAACATAACAGACCATGTGGATCTGAGGCTAAAGAAAGCTATTTTGATTCTTCTATGCTGTGCTGGCAACTACAAAATTCAGGGCAGATTTTGCCATCTTGTTAATAGATTTTATTATAACCATTTATAGCTTCATGGCTCAGCCACTGTTCTTTAGTCTACCATATTATTAATTTAAACTCTATCAATCTTTATGTAAATATAGATTGACTGTATTATATTTTGTTTCTGAAAGTAAAGAGCAATCACCAGGGCAGAGTAAGCAGCTTTATTTAACTTACTGATTTAATGGAGTATTCAATAAGATAGGCATTTAAAACTGCTTTCCTGTTTACTCCATTATAAGGGAAGACTAGCTGAGAGATTGTGATTTGATTCATTTCTTTTAATTGAGAACAGATTATAAAAACATAGATTCCCAGGCAAATTGACTGGCAGATCCTTTCTTCAGACACCATTGCAGTCTGTGTAATGTTAGCTCTTTAAAAAGCATTAATACTGCGGCTGCCAGTGCACCTTTTGGAGCTTATCACTGGTGGTTGCCTTTGAAAGTTAATCCAGAGTGATACCCAGCAAGGGAAAAGTAGCAATTCAGACTTTCATTAGAGGCTTATTTTATATAAATGTTATTTTAGTCCTGTGTAATTAGAGACAATTAAAATTCAGCTTTTCCTTGACAGACTTCAGCAAATAATCATTAAGGTATATCTGAGAAATTAGGCCACATATATACAGAGCACACACAAGGAGTGTTTAGCAAAATTAGCGTGTTGTTCTACCTGGTTATAGGAAACTCATTAAGCATAGCTCTCTGCTAATTGTAATTTGGCTCACAGCCCTGGAATATTATATGCAGACCTAGACAACAGGAAAAGAATGAGTAGATAATTGACTGGGGGGTAGCTCCAGCTTGTTGTTGTTGAAATGGAACATTTTGGGGCATTGCAGTGGAAAATGTGGAAAAAAGAATGCAAAGTTTTATTTTTCATGTAACAAATTTTCATGTTTCTGCAAAACATTTTGGAAGATGTGTGCCACTACATTCTAGTTGTTATGGAACTGTGTTAGAAAATACTAATAATCTCATAAATCATCTGGAAAACTTTAGTTTCTAGTGTCTTTGAAGTTAGTGATCATTATTCATAATGCCTGAAAAGGAAAAGGACTGTTAAATCTTAATCCAGCACTATTCTCAATGATTGACAGGTTTTCCTGAGAACTTTTTCGACATCTAAAGAGTATGAGACAAAAGCAGCAAAAATTCATTAATATCCTGAATTATCTGTCAAATTTATTGCCTCAGAGGAAAGTTTGTGATTGGGTAGACTTCTGTGTCACAAAACTGTTCATATGGATTTTTTTTTTAAACCTTAATCATGTGCTGAGCCTTTGGCAATAAACAGAATAACTCTATTTTTAACTTATTTGAATTGGACTATAAAGAGCATTTACTGTGTGACATATAGACAAGACCATATTGATATTTTTCAGTGATAATATTTTGAACATTAACAAGTGTAATCGTGTACCCCTATAACACATTATTGTCATTGCTGGCAAGAGGCCATAAGCTTTGTAGAAAGTTTGCAAGGTTTGAGGACTGAGGCTTGACAAATGTGCTTGTTTTGCCCTACCTTCAGCTTTGCTTTTACTTTGTTTAGTTGTTATAGACTTTTTTTTTTCATGTGATCAGATGGCTATGACTAGTTGGTTTACCTTTACTTATCATTAATTACCTACTGGGATTAGACCACAACAATGGTGCAGCCATAGTTTTATAGATGTTGTACTGACAAGTAACTATATGGTGCAGAATGAGATATTTTCGGCTCTAACACGATGGTGTCATGTAGAGACATTCAGTCCTGGCACAATAGCAGAGACTTTGAGAGGCGGGGAGGCAGGAGGCAGTGCAGAGGAGTGCAGGGCTGGGGTAAGAAGAGATGAGGCACAGTCTGCTACCAGACACCCAATGGCTATAAACAACTCACTAGTGGTCAAAGAAATGAAGACGTGGAGCTGGCCCAGGTTAGTTTTAGGGGTAAGAAAGAGAAAAAATAAGCATGCAACAGCTACAAAATTCACTACATACTGTAAATTCAACTGTAACATGAAATTACAGAGCAATGCAGAATGAGGAAAGGTGTAAGAATATGTTAATATACTTACAAAAACTGCAGAGGAAGGAAGACTAAACACAAGCATCATCTTCCTCCCAGTGAGGACTCTGGACAACTCACCATAACACGCCCTGAGCACTGATCTGAGCCATCAACCTGGGATCCAGAGAAGGATGGGAATGGTGAGTTCAACACCAGAAAAAGGGATAGAAGATAAGAAGTGTCTACATAACAACTTAAACTGTATTATTGTTATTATTACCATTACTGATACTTTTTCTTTATAGAAATACCCCTTTTTTAATTATCTTTGCTTTTTCTGTAACAATTGAATCTGGTCTTACAGTGATTCTTGAATAGACTCTTAAGATTTTGGTTATGCTAACAATAAATTCTCTCCTTTGTATATGAGGTGTGTTTCCTCTTTTCCTATAAACAAGATTCTGAGTACAACAGTAGAAACACAGTATGTTGGACTAATAAACTATGTTTTATAAGTTACAGATGTTTGCCATTAGCAGATTATAACACATGAGGAAAAGAGAAACAGTAATACATCAGAGGATACAACCAGCAAAGTGTTATTATGTGAAAGAATTTTAAATATCCCCCAATTTATCAATATTTATTCATGGACATACTGTTTCATATGAGAAGTCCGGCTGCAAAGAGACGATTTTGTTCATATTGGCCTCTTTGTAGTGAAATCACGGGGATTTGAAATCAATAGTTGCTTGTATAAAGTTATCAGTGCTAATTAAAGGTTATGTAACCTGAGGGATAGGTAGCTGCTTTCTTTTGTGGATGTCACTCTAAATATAGATGGTAACAACAGATAATTCATTTGTAATGCTAAATGATAGAAGACAGATAATGATATGAATGAAGAAAATCCAGATGAATGAAGAAAATCCAGATGAATTTTCTTCATCTGGAGTGTTTGGGTAAAGATTTACCTAATCACTTCACTTATTCTGTTATGAGAAATAATAGTGAAACACGTTTGTTATTGATAAGATAGATCTCTATTACTCTGGCAAATTTCTAAGAGAAAACCAAAAATGAAATGTTGGAAGGCTATGTGTGCAGTAAATCCCATAAGATTAGAAACTAAGAGGGTAGTATGATAAAACTAAAAAAACCTTGGCATTTAATCTTCTGTAGCCTTTTTTTTTCCCTTTAGTCTAGAACCTCAGTATTTTCAGACAGCACAAATAATTGGTTCACACTCCTCCTCTGGCAACCGCTTAGGCTTTCCAGCACAATGCATTTTGAACTTACACTTACAGCCAGGGATTGAAGTGACTGTTGAATTGTGGAAACAAAGCCATCCAGCAAGAAAAATTGTATTAGCACATTTGATTCCAAGAACGACTGTTCAGCTTACTATTAGCACCAACATGCCTCTGGCTGGAAAAGGTACTACATTTAGTGCTTGATTTTCCTTTGAAGTGGCATCAGACTTTTTCCATACTAGTCACTGAGTATATGAAAATTGATTTTAAATAAGGTGTGATTAGCACCTTTTGTTGTGAGTGCAAAGTCCATTCTGTTCAACATTTGTAAAGAGATCAGAAAAAGAAATTTTTTTATTAAATTTAATCTCATAAGTGCTCTTTGCTGACATATGAACATAGTCCGTGTGTGACCTCACAATAGTTTGGCTATGATTTCTTAAAATAAAAATAAAAGTCTTTTGAAAGGTGAGGTATGTTTCATTGAATTACAGGCTTAAGAATCATGCTTAACGAAACAAAACCAAAAACAAAACAAAAATAAGCTTTCAAAGGAAACAAGATTATTAAATTTTCCTATGGAGATGTTTATTCTACACCACATAGTATATAGAAAGTCTATGGAAACTATGTGTCTAATTTAGATGCTAAATTTGTTGCCTTAAATTAAGTGAGAAGACTCTAGAGTAAGCTCTCTGGATTACTCTAACTGTGCTGGAAGACAATTTAACAATTCTGTTTCTATAGTCTGAAACTAAGCCAGTAAGAGGAAGGACATGTTATCTTGGAGATTTGTCTGTCCTGCGTAAGATAGAAAACAGGAACAGTTTTTGCTTTAATGATGATATACCAAATTTTGCAAGAATTTGAAACTTAACATTAGCATCCTTGCCAAATTTCTGTATGGATGTCTATATTCTACCTTTATATATTTCTCTCCAAGTTCTGCTTGTTATCACGCTCACCTTCTTGCCATTATTTATACTGCTATGAAATAGAATACTGATACTGTACTATAAGTAGATTTGAAATTGCTTTTGAATCCTCTCTTCAGCTGCCTCTCTACTTAAGAATCAGGAGATAATGATAGACTCCTTCTCAGCCAATAAAGCATTTTAATGAAACACTCTAAACAGATTGTTTATCCCACGAGTATGTGTCTGCCTGTTGTGTCTGTGTATGTACACAAATATAGCTAGCCAGCTACGCTTATTTACCTGACTCTTGTAATTCAGGCTCTCCAAGGCTTTTCATTACTTTTGTAGCTTTTTTCTTTTTATCTTCGCAGATGGATCATCTGCATCTTTCTTACACAAAATGATTTATTTTTAGTTTTTTTTGTTCCTGATCCTAACAGCACTAATGGTGCTTTGATGCAAACAGTGGTATCAGAGCTACGTAAAAATTCAGAAACTAGGTATCTGTAGAGTACTCAGCGTCATGACCGGCATCAGAAAAACATGTGCATCTTACAGGGACCGACTAAGCTAAGTGACAGAAAATGCTAAATGTAGAGTTATATAATATCCTGCGCCTTGCTACAGTTTATGCTGATATTTCAGGTACACCTCTGTGTTCAGGTCTGTTTCCATACTTATTCTTTGAAAGAATGAAGGTGGGTTTGCTCTTGTCTAGCTGGAACAACCTAAGATACCGTTTGCTCCATTTGTCTTTTTTACAAATAATTATGAAGAAGATTAATATTGTGATGCTTGGGATTTCAAGCAGCATCTTTTTGCAGCATCTTTAAAACTCCCTATTTCTCTACAGGATGATGGCAGGAGTTGAAGGGTTTGAGAAGTTTTGAATGAGTGCTAACGTGATAGTAAATTATGGAAATATGAGGAAACTCTATCTCATTCACTTTTAAACTCTGACTCTTGGACCTGGTTTCTCGGTGAATTTTGATGGTATTTTCCAACCAGAACTTGACCCTTGTCAGTTCAGCCCAAGGTAGCCTGAACAAGAAGAGCTTGTAGTTGCCTAGAAAGTCTGGAGATGAACTAGTGAAGAGCTTGGGAACCATCAGTGCTTAATAGCTGTGTGTACATGAATCACGAGTTTGTATCTACTTCTTTCAAGTCCACCAGAGTGATTTTTTTTTAATACAGTGAAGTATGTTTCTGGAGAAAGGCTGAAATGCCTTTGCAATCATCCAATGAGAGAAGTGGAAAGGCTCACAAATAGCTCAGTGGAATTGAATCAGGCCCAATACCTTATAAAATAACCAAGTTTATCCCTTCTGTATAGTATCTATTTCTGGTTATTTCCTTGAGATATGCTAATCCCAAGGTGACTTTCACGTTGTTCTGACCTGTCCAAATTTCTAAAAATAATACAACCCTGAATGTGATAGCCAGCTAAGCAATTAAGACATGAAGCCAGGAAATCAAATTAAGAAGCCACAGCCATAAGGAATTCATAGTGTCAGGACACTTGCAGACCAGACACAACAGATGGTAACTGTCTAAATCCTTTAATTTCATTGTTCAGTGACACAATACTGAAATAAATCTCTCTCACACGCATACCCATATAGTTACATATATCCCCAGTAAGTGTTTAAAGACATGGCTAGCTCAGTCTTTCATTCACCTCTAACCTATTATTTTGGCACTGATTTCTGATGAATTAAAAACATCTTGAAATAGTCCATGACTAAGTGAATTATTGTGAGCCGCCTTCTTGTACCTTCTGTCCTGGATGTCAGAGCTACCTGCTCATCCCAACAGCATGTAGCTGGGATCCTACTTCCACGGTACTGACACTGCAGCATGCACCAGGTTTCTGTCAACTGGATAGTAACCTTAGGAAACAGTTCTTGGAGAGCAAAAATAAAAGAGCCAAAAGTCTTCCTGAAAAGATTGGCAGCAGTGGGTCTGAGAGAATTAGATGCTGGAGAAGGTGGCATGCACATGACAGTGAGAAGGGGAAAATATCTAGAAGGCCTATAAAATCAGAGAATAGGCGGCTCACATCACCAGAGGAAACAGGAAAATATTACAGGGTCAAACGTGATGGACACCTTCTCCAGTGTGCAGAAATAAGTAAGTCCTAATTAACAGACTAAAAAGGTGGGCAGGAAGAGTCTGCTACTGAGTGAAAGCAGAGAACAAATAAGGCTGATTTGCCTAAGCAAGCATTGCTTAGACACTTTGATAAAATGAAAAGCTGCTGAAAACTTATGAAACCAATAATGAGTTACAAAAAAGGTAGATATTAATTTTATAATACAAAAGGTATTGCACTCAGCATGAGCAAACCATATTTTAGGCCTCATTGTATAAGATAAAGTTAATACAATCTTTGGAAGATTATGAGTGCTTAAGGACTTGTGGTCATGCTATTATATTCAGTGTAAGTAACCCTATATGATAATGTGTAATCAGCAGGTCATTTTTTCTAAAGAAAGACAGAGTGGACTGAAAGAAATTCTATGATATAAAATATAAAGGCTTGAAGGAAGGAAGGGTTGAAGGGAGGAAGGGAGGGAGGAAGGGAGGGAGGGAAGAAGGGAGAGAGGAAGGGAGGAAGGGAAGAACAGAGAAAAAGAGGGAGGAAAAGAGAAAAAAAAGAAAAGTGTAAAAAAAGGATAAATGGGAAGAGAGGAAGGAAGAGGGTAATAGAGGAGAGATAGAGAGAAAAAAAAAAAGAAAGAAAAAAGAAAGTAAGCAAGCAAGAAATCAAGAAATCAAGAAAAAGAAAGCCAGAAAGCAAGCCAGAAAGCAAGAAATCTAGAAAGCCAGAAAGCAAGAAAGCGAAAAGAAAACAAGATAAAAAGCAAGCAAGCAAGCAAGCAAGAAAGCAAGCAAGCTGATTTAATCCAGCACATGTCAAAGGAAAATAATGTTTTGTAAAGGATTTCCATAACAAAAGAATTAGCAACAGTAATGGTCTGTTACTGAATGGAGATGACAGTGATCATCAGTGTTGCAGTTATCTTCTATAAATATATCTGTTCTGTATTTGGAAAGTAGGGTGATGTTCTTATTAGACAAATGTAGTGCTTTCCAGATAAACCACATTTACAGGGAGTTAACATTTTAAAAACAAGGGATTAAACCCTTCATTGACACCACTAGGGATGTAGATCTATTAATGGGCACAGTTAATTTCCACATATATTCTGCAATATCCAGAGGCACTTAGTTGGAGGACTTTATATTAGAAAGAATGCAAAAGTTAAGTTACATCTGGAAAAATGCAGGCAATCAAACTATGCTGACACGCAGGGTCACTCTAAGCAAATATTGCTGCATGTTTGCCTGCTGCAATGAAGAAGCTTTGGTTAGAGAGATGGATGGCTCATTTTTGTGGTTTTTGAGGAGAAAGATCCCCCTTAGCCTGTGTTTTGTGGCAAGAGTTTTGTGTGGGTTCAACAAGACCAGTTATGGTAGATTACCCAACAGATGGTGGAAAGGCAATTACAATATTTCCAAAGAAAATTAAAATTAAAAATTTAGGAATTTTAACTTAAAAGTTCTTTAAATCAGTGGAAAGCAGGGAAAAAAAGATTTGAAAGCTTAGCAACGTTATTGGTAAAATATGACTATCCTGAAAGGAAGATTTAATCCTTTTTAAAGAGAGTCATAGCTGTATTTTTTTTACTCTAGATCTAATGCTTTTTAATATAGACAGCTGAGAGGACTTCAGTGGCCTTAGTATGTAAAGGCTTGTTGATCAATATTTTACGGACCTTTTTCCAGCCCTGGATGATTATCTCTTGATTTTGAGGTCTACGATTTAACAAGACAATAACCCTTGTAACTCATTGATGTTTGGATTTATGACATCGTTGTCAAAACATTTGTAGAAGGAACACAGGATAGTGCATGAACTGATTTAAGAACTATCTGTCAGAGTCTAGAGACAAGTTATCTATTTGCTACCACCTACAGAAACAAATTTCTAATGGGGTTTCAGATGGAAAGACAATTGGCCAAATATTCAACACTCATCAATTATCTGAAATAATATGTAATTAAAAAAATTTACAGATGACATGAAGTTGGCAGAATGGTGGGAAACAAGATGGAATAGTTGTATACAGAGAGCAGCTTTCCTGACAACAGCTATTCAATTGAATGCCCTGTAAACTGCTAAATCCAAAGCTACACACCTAGAAAGAATGAAAATGTCTAACATTACCTTTGGCTGTAGCCTTGTATCTTTAGGGGATCATCATGGAGGAACGTGTAAAATCAATATAACATAGACAACTGTTACATAAAAGCTGATGTCCTGAATTTACTGATGGAGAAATAATTAATAGGACTGAAGAGAGTACAGATTCTGTGTTTTCATATCTAACTACTGGGATTTTTTATTGTTGTTTTGGTTTGGTTTTGTTTTTTGTTTTTTTTTCTGCAACAAGTCTAAATACCCCTGTGTGAATAAGGGCAAGGAATGGTCTACAATTTACAGTCTTCTGCCATACATATAATGAAGGTTCTTTAGAACTTAAATTCACTAAATCAAACAAATGTTTCCTTCTCAGGAATATTAGTGTTTATGACACTGACAGTGTTTGGCCACAGATTTACTTCCATGTTTATAATACCTATTTGACAAAGCAACATTAATTGATTTTTGTATTCTATTTATTTGTTTACTTGTTTTAAATAGCAATTGTTAACCTTTTCTCTGCTCTAGAATATCCAAATACTTTTCAGAAGAGCATTAATATTACATAGGCTCTGAAATCTGCAGTCCTCTTGTGCTTGCTTTCTGCAGACAATGTATTACATATCTATTTAAATGTGTTCTTTTCTCAAGCACAGCAAAATAACCTTCAGCATCAAAAATATATTCTGCTCCCTTTTATAAAATATTCAATAATCCATTTATTCAATAATATTTTGATGTCAGAGAATACAACATCTAAATTTAAATATTAAAGCTGTGGACCAAAATGACCCTCCTTGCATTTTAAACCTTGCTAAATTCAACTTTTAAAACTTCTCAGTTGCTCTCCTTGTAATTTTAGTTTTAGCATTCCCACACTGGAAGACTGGTTAGGTTTTGCAAGAGTCTTTAACAGTATGCTACACTACCATCTTCTGGAAAGAAATGAAAATTTGTTAACTGTTTAAGATCTAAATAGTTTTATTCTGTGTTTTCTTCACCATTTGCAAACTATATACTGACACTTTCCAAAGTTCCTTGGAGAAATTTCTGAACAGGGAACATCCAAAATATTAAGATTTAACTTTGTATGTTTAAGAATCTCTCCTTGAGAAGGAAGCTTTTCTTTCCTCCCTTTAAACTGTACTTCAAATTATAACTAGTGACATTTTAAGGCTCATTAACAATTTACTTGCACAACATGAAGTCCTTCCAGATTAAGACTATTTTCCTGTAAAGGAGCCTCATTTCATCAGTTGAAATTCAAAAATTAGCTCTTTTTATGTTGTCATGAACATCAGCCTAGAAAGCAAAATTTGTGCCACATCCAAAGTTGCAAAAATTTCCAGTAAATGTATCCAAGCTTGTGGGTTGGCTCGTTACAGAGATAAGACTGTGAAGGTCAGTCCTGGGAGATGAGGAGCTAGATTTTAGTGTGGCAAGCCAAAAAGGGAAACATTATTGGATCAAATAAACCGATGTAGTGACTACAACTGAAACCACAACATATTTCTTTTGAAATTAAAAGTTCTGCTCTATATTAGAAAAAAGAGACGTGAACCAGTATAGTCCCGGTATTAATATTTCTCATGTTTCTCATTCTATGTACTGAATTTGTTATAGGACAGTGTTTCTAGAAATTTTCTGTGATTTTGATAACTTGAAATAGTGTTCATAAAAGGCTAAAGGCCTTTGATGTTGAGGTTAGCCATCCTTTTATCTGTGATTTTGATTAGCAAAGGGAACAAACCATGGCACTCCTAGATCTAGCTACTCTCATAAATGCAGATCACTGAATTGGTTTTTTGAGACATTTGTTGTAGGAATATGTATCCTGGAAGACAATGATAGGAGAGGTATCAGAAGATCTGCATAGCGAACTCAGAAAATAAATGTTTCCTCTTGAAAGTGTTGTAGGAATTCTATTAGCACACTCTAAAATGCCTGATGAAATTAGACCATTTAGGTTTACTTTAAGGGAAAGCAAGACTTTAGAAAGAGGCATACATGTGTAGACTTACAAGAAACAAATAAATAAATATTTAAAATTATGACTAATGTCATGTGGCCATCTGTGCTATTTCTGCTTTCAGTATTTCATCATTTCCTGTTTCAACTTGCAAAGTGAGGCAGCTAGTGAGGAAGAGAAAAAAAAATAATTTGTAATCTATAATTTTAATTTGCAAATTTCATATTTTCAAAATATAAAGACAATACATTCAAAAAAAACAAAAAAAAAAAACCAGTTGAAAATGTGGGTCTTGTACCTAGAACTTTGCTTCCTATAGAACTAGAAATCCATATCTTTTAAAAATTGGAAATATTCAGGTAAGCATAATTACAAATGCTGTAGGGACTGACATAAATGCCAAGGAAATTTAGAATAAGTAAGTGGAAGAACACTGTTATTTAATTCAAGTAAAATGGTGCGGTATTTCCATTAGGTGGACTGTACAACTTAATGAAAAAAAGCAAGTCCACCTAGCTTTTTTCTTTCTCTGTTTTCAAATGCTTTAATGCCCAGTATACTTGGTCACTTCACTGTGATTTGTTTATTTAGTTATTTATTTTACAGTGAATATTTTCTATTACTGATATTCTGGGTGGTTTAACTCTATCAATTATGCAGTATTTTACCTGTTCAGCAAGATGTAATTTTTCCTGAAACACTTGAGGAGAGTGCACATTCTAGAAAAGAAATGCAGTAAGTTTTGGTCATCGTACCTTGGAGTTGATTTCTAGGATGCTGAATCCAATTGAGCTGAAGCTCTACTGCTTTATGAGTGTATTAATTGACAATGCAATCATTATGAACATAATCAAATGAAAATTCATTCTTGGAACCACTTGAGCATCAGCAGAAAAAGCATTCTTATGCTAAGAATAAGCATTCTTATTCTTAAAGTGCATTATAGGCCCAGATGCAGTGGCATTTGTCCAGGACACTTGGCTTAACAAACCTAGTCTTGCAAAAACATCAAGGGACGTTTCATGAGCACATCATAAGAACTGCCGCATGATCTAAGGTAAGAGGGTTGCTTCTATAAATGTTTCTTCATTCTTATGATTGATACACCACTTATGAAAAGAAAATCCCTATTGGTATGTTCTTTGCATTATCATATATTTTTTGCATTACCAGGTAAATAACATCGTGTTGGTTTGAATCTCACTTTACTGGGCTATTTACCACAGATTTCTTACATTATTAAATGCAACAGCAGTCCTGATTTTGATATATTTATATATTCTGGCATGTTTGGGTTTTTTTTTTCACAAGAAATAATATTTTGCTTGACTTTTCTTTACAATGCATTTCAGTTCCTATA
>VWZK01004331.1:0-12904 GCA_013396935.1 Baryphthengus martii
AAAAAAACAAACAACAAAACACAAAGTGAGAAGAAAACAACAGTATTAATGACAGTACTAATGAAACAATAGACAAAGTGAGTAATAGAACCCAGGAAAGGCTCTACCTGTGCCCAAGACGCCAACTTTCCCTGCTCCAGCCACACTGAAGACACACACTAAAACAGGTTGAAAACAGGCACCCACACCTTATCCCAGCCCTTCTCTTATATAGGGACATGACTCAGGATGGAATCAAATACCTCATTGGCTGGTTCAGTTGTTTATCTTGGCTTGGGCCAGCAGCTGTTTGTGCTAATTAACCCAAACTGAACCCAGGACAGGTGCTCACAATTCATATTAAGGGAACCCTCAAGAATTTACAGTCTAAAAAGAACTATGTGCCTGGAGCAGATATTGTAAATCACCTAGTCTAACCACTTTCTGTGAGAAGGATTTGGTACCAGAGATCTAAATTAAGCTAGAAATAAATTAAGGTAGGAAAGTGAATTCCATTATGTAACTGAAGAATGAAGCACAAAAAGGTGAGTTCCCTAATTCTGAGCTTCAGAGAGTGAGTTTTATGTCTTAGACACAAACCAATATTTCTTGATTTTACTATAATTTGCCAATAACTAAGCTCAAAAAAACCCCCAAATCAAAATGGTTTTACCGTGCTTAGCTAGCACTTTCACATTGGAAAGGAAAAGATAACTGAGTTTGACAGAGAGACATCTTGCAGGAACAGATTTTTACATGGAATTAGATAATTCCTACTGTCAGTTAGTATTGCTTTTCTCATAGTATTTTAACATATTTAGTGCCAGAAAAAGACACATCATTAAAACAATTAGAGAATTTAAAGTTTGTTAAGCCTTAAAAATTTGTTCAATAACATTTACATTTTATGTTTAATCTCTTTTGAGTTAGTTTTCAGTTATTTAGAAAAAAACTTTCAAAAAGAGTTTTTCTATATCTTAGCAGCCAAAGCAAATTTAAAGCAAGCTTCTGTAGATTTCGTGGAGAAACCAACATGTTCTGTAAGCACGTTAGGTTCTTCTGATTTAGTTGGACATCGAGATATATTTATTTTCACCTTATCCTAATGCTGGCTGCAGCAATCCTTTTGCAGACTATGTTGTTGATGGAGGAAGGAGGCTGATAGTCTGGAGAGGAAACAGCAGAGATTTGTAGCTGAGTTTGATATTGCAGAGTTGCCTGTAGAATTGTCTTCTACCATCACTGCAATTTTTTTTCAGACTTGAAAGCCTGGTTTATAACTAGGCACCCCAGGTCCACCATCTCTGTTCACAGTTTAAGGATATAAACTCTATCTAGGCACGCCTAAATTTCATCTCATTAGAAAGCCCAGCTTTTTATAAGTTTTAGCTCTTATCTGCTGTGTCTGCCAGAAACAGTCAGAAGAAAGCGGTGATAACTACTTGGCCATTTTAAAATGGCAAAATCCCTTGTTTAGTAGTGGGAATGCGCTTAAGTCCTGATGTGGAAGTTCAGCCCAAGACCTTCTGGCTCAGAATTGGAGCACTGCCACCTGAGACCAGCGCAACAGCTTGTTTCTACAGACAAGACTTCTGTTTGCCACATAAACAGGCTCTGAACATGCTGTGTGCTAGCAGGTCACTAAGGGATTATTTGGGAAAGAGGGGATTTACATGAAGTCAAATGAAGTGAGTATCCTGTTTGTTGCCTGTATCTATTAAAATGCACTTTTGTGCCTCCATCTATGTCAATTTTCCCAAAGGAGCAAGGACCTTCTGTGTTTAACGACCACTGTTTTGTTTTTTAAAATGCAAGCAGGAAGTGTACACAGAACCCAAGGCTTACTGTAAAGCTGCAGCCTTTAGTTTACTGGGTGAGGAACAATCCTGACGAATGCTGGACCCTCTGGCACTGATCCAGACCTGCACTTCAGCACATGTCAACTTTAGCACAAGGGGCCTAGTCCTATGATTAGAGTTAAGCATGTGTTTATGTGTTTTCCTGGCCTTCAGCCAGGGTGCTCAGGACTTTGCAGGATCATGTCTTCAAAAAGATGTGCCAGTATCTGAACTTCAAAGTGAAGTGTGACCTATTGCTCTTAAATCACTTTCCACACATGCTAGATAGAAATATAGACTAGCTAGCTCAAGCCATATCCTCCTCACACCTTCCTTTGCTTTATGCTTTCAAGAGAAAGAAAAATGATTAAAAATACTTTGGTGTTTTCTGCCCACATTCCATGTCTTGACTCCCATCGAATATCATTGAGAATAAAAATCTGGTGGTCAGGCTAAACCCCACTGTTTTCTCTCTAGTCTTTACAGTGAAATCTCCAGGTGTGAGTACAGATCCAGATTGCCATGAAGTGTCAGCGTTCCTGCACTGAATGTTAGATGTTCCTGCTTACTTCAGGGGGGTTGGACTAGACCTTTGGAAGTCCTTTACAACCTGGGGCATTCTATGATTGCTTTGGATGTTAAGAGTTCAGGCTTGTAGAGCATTTTAGATTTTGGGCTATGTTAGTGGGATAGCGCTACTATAAGGTTTGTTACTGAATGTAAGAGATGCTCTGGTTTAGCAGGAAAGGTAAGCTTTAACATCTGAAAACAAAATGAAAGGATTTAAGATCCATTCCAACATTTTTACAGGAGTTTGATGCAGGAGTATATCCCATTCTTTCAAAACCAAATTATCTGAGTGAACTTTCATTTCAAATATATTCAAGACAGCGCTAATATAGTGACAGGTAGTAGCAGCTAGCTGAATATAGGTTTTGATTTAATCTCTTAAACCTGGTTAAAGTTTTAGCTTTACCCAGAGCCCACTATATTAAGAAACATAGTTGTCATGGTTTTCCTCCAACTCCACTTTCCTTCTGAAGGTGTTCCTAAACCCAAGACTAATATTACATTCATCAGCTAAAGTAACTTGGGAAAATAAAAATGGCAAGAACAGCATTTCCAGACGTAGGCATCCATTTCTTAACACACATTGCCACCTGGGGAAACCTGAAGATACAGTATTTGCACTGAAATCTAACCTGCTAGCTCTAAAATTCATAGTAGCTTCTAAAGTTTGTTGAACGTATTATTTTCAAGCTATTATTAATATATATATTATATATTCTTAATATTGTGAAATTTAAATTTTCACAGAAATTATACATTTTTTTCAACCTAATGGAGGTAGTGAACACATTGGACAGCAGGTAAATTAACTAAGTTAATTAAAAGAAAAATGTGTTTGTTTTGCATTTATTTCATACTTTATGTGCAAGTATAACTGTATTCATAACAATTAGACAAAGTAATCTGTGTTAGATAAAAACGTTTAAGGAGTTCTAAAACACTATCAAAAAATGTTTGATCAAGATACTGTGTAAATTGCTGTGAGATCCTAATGTCAGTAAGGCTTCTGAAAATTAAAGAGCTGCTGACACCTCATGGCAAACTTTAAAAACCATTCTCAGCAAACAGAGCACTACTGCTATTTTATTTATTTGTTTTGTTTCTTTACAGTAAAGGATATTTGTTTGAAAATAGTATCTTTGTTTGCTATGTCCACATTTTGCAATAGCACCTGGATGAATATAGATTTGATGACAATGCAAAGTAATCATTTTCAGTTCAGGTAAGTAAAAAATAGAGGGAGCAAATGAACTCTTAATACAAAGTGTATTACTTCCAAGATTTTCCAGAACGCAAAAGAGTGGAAAAGATATGTAAAGAGAAATCTGCTTTTGTGTACAAATAAAAATGCTAGCTATTTCATCCAGTGGTTTACACTAGTCATTAATAAAGAGGAGCAGATAGTACAATACAATCTTACATTCCTTTCAGTATTACAATCCTCTCATTTGGGAGTTATTATCTCAGCTGTTTCAAATCACACGAAGCTGAAATTCAGTGTAAAAAGTTGTCAGCAAGTTACACTTCTTAATGGCTGAAAGCTGCTGAGAAGTTTTAAAGCTGTGGAACACAAACCAAAAAGGTATTTTTGCAATGCTTCTGATGTTTTCTCTCCTCCTCCACCACACCTTTTTTTTGTACTGTGAAGTATTTTGTGTTCCCTCAGATGATGTTTCCTGACAGAGACACCTTTCAATCTGCCGGGGGCTAAATGTGTGCTGGAATGTAAGACAAAAATCCAAAATAGGAAAGAAATTAAGTTCCAAAGCAGGAACTTAAAATACTGGGAAAGTGATTCTTCCAGTGCAAATAGCAATAGGGTTAAAATGTGCCATTTTTCAAAGCAAAACCTTCCACAATCAGTCCAGGAGGCACCAAATGATTGTGGAATAATTTTGGAAATTAATGACTAACTTTCTTCAGCAATGTATACCTGAGAAAGCAGCAGATGGTTGCTTGGAAAGGAATTATGATCAGTTAGATCTGCAATCCCTGTAAGAAATGCGTTAGGTATATCACCTACCCAATAGTTGTTATACCTTCACCACAGGTACAGCTGCAGGTATAAGCTGTTTGAGGTAACTACAGGGCATTTATTCCCAGCCATACAATTCTATTAACATCTACTCACGCAGTGCTTTTTCCTAAGACTTCTGGCTATTTGGCAAACTGATTCTGAATGAATCTTACCTACAAAAATGCAGAAAAAAATATATGGAATACATGCATTAGATAAAATCTTTCTTTGGGGAAATACCTGAGTATCATTGGAAAAAGATTAGGTTGGCTGCTGTATGAATTGCTTAGTGTAAATTATCTTAGCATTTCTTGACGTAACAAATTAGCTTGCTGTATCAGGAAAGGCTTTTGAAAATCAA
This sequence comes from Baryphthengus martii, assembly GCA_013396935.1. Classification (NCBI taxonomy): domain Eukaryota; kingdom Metazoa; phylum Chordata; class Aves; order Coraciiformes; family Momotidae; genus Baryphthengus; species Baryphthengus martii. The sequence continues at coordinate 4,766 of VWZK01004331.1, forward strand.
AAAGCTGCTGAGATCAAGTGAGTTCCAGACAAATGAGTCTAATTGTGAAATGTATCTAAAGCAAATGTATCTAGAACCTGTAGAACCCAGTTTGTGTATACAGCATGAAGATCCAATTTAGGATTTTACTGGGAGAAATCCAGGAGCTATTAACATACTCCTGTACCATGCAATGTGGTGACAGATTAGCAGCTGTGTAGTTCCTGTTTTTGGACTGATCTTTGGTTATGTAACTTACTTGTAATAATATCGTTATTAGTGCTGTCATTACTTCTATGCTGTAGTGCCTGGGCATGTTGATGATAAGCAAGCAGCACACTGTGGTAGACACAAACAAAAGATGGTTTCTTCTTCTGAGAGTGCTTCAAGAATGGAGAGTTTAGACATACACTCCATTGGTCAATGAAGACCAACATAAACTTGATCAGCAATGAGACTGGCTTGTCTTGTCCAGACCTTATTACTACAATATCAAGGCAATAACTAACATAGGCCATCTCTGAAAAATGCTTCTAAAAGATCTTAAAAGGAGAAATGGTTTTAGATTATTTTAATAGATTTCAAGAATTCAACTGTCTCTGTATTCCAGCAAAGAAAATACTAGCTCCAAAAATATGGCTGCATCTCTCCTGAGGCTTACATTTTACAGTCCACTACTGCTGTCACTACTCATTTTTGTCTTGCAAATTCCTATCAGGACCTATCTTCAGGAGAGAACTTAAACCCAATGTTATGTTCAACTCAATTTAGGCACATGCTGAACTTCCTTGTCTGAGCAGTACACTGCCCCTGGATCAGGACCTAAACCGGGCTGAAATTCACTTCTCTGTGCACACATCAGGGCAGCACACAGGAGCAGAGGGAACAGAATCAACTCACTGCCACCTGAACTGGACTGTTTGAGGGCACATCCATCCTGGCGACTTTTTCCAGCCTGTAAAATATGTTAGAAGTGAATAGGAATGAGTCCCATGGCCCCTCTTCCAGATCATCCACAAGGAACCTTTGCCTGCTTGTAGCAGCAGACAGAAGCACTCTGTTCTTCGTCTTTGCCCATTAAATTGGCGACTTAAATAATATGAAGGGTCTTGTGCAAAGCCTGCCACCTGGGTGTAAATTTCAAATACAGTGAGAATCAAACACTGTTAACGAAATTAATCTTGAGTAAATGAAAACATTCTTCATCAATTTCATTTACATTTTGGCTGAATACACCTTGTTAATTATTACAAATAAGAAAACAGCTACACAAAGAGATAGATAAAAAATTTTCAAAGTATTTTATTTCAAAGCCTTTATGAATTAATTTTAGACAATGCTACAAAATCTAATGGCTCAAACCCCCCATTTCAGTTATCAAATTGAGTGAAAATATATCTGAAACAAACTCTTCTAAGCAGTTCAGATTCTCTCAGTTTTTTTTCCTCTGGAAGTCCTAAAAAGTCCTAAAAAGGAAAGAAAGATAATATTAATCTTAAAAAAAAACCAATCCCATCTATTCTGGCTTCATATTCCCCAGAAGCAGCAACCAGAAGATCAGAAGATCATTTATAACTACAGGATCTACCTAGTAACAATGATAAAAAGCTGTGGAGTGAGGAACGGTAATCCCTTGTTGCTTTGGATATAAACATTTTACAGGACTACTGTCTAGGTCTTTGAACTCTAAGGTTTTCTAAGTTTGGGGATTTTATTTGTTTCTCCACATTAAAGATATCTCCATTTAAAATTACAATATACTCCTCATTGACTTTCTGAGATTTTCTTCTCACAGCAGGAGTGCTTGGTCAGCCCATGCAAGAGCTGGCTTTTGTTGTCAGATTTCACATAAGATTAAGACTTAGACCCTGTGTAATTTCCTTTTGCCTTTGATATCAATTTCTATAATTTCTGGGTTAATATAAAATACCCAGGTCTATTGGTGATGCTTATATAAATTTTATATGTAGCTATAATTTAAATAATCAAACTCCTACCTAATTTCCTCCAGGTTTGAATGTGAGAAACTATGCCATGTGGGAAAGACTCCTTTGCATACAGTGCAACCTCAAAAGAACAGATGACCTGATTAGCGGCAAAGTCCTAGTGCTTTTTACATCCACATATGCTGTGGTATGTCCTCGAGGGTATTTTTCACCTGCACTGTATTTCCCAACTCCAGTAGCTTTCTAGCCTGTCATCACAGGCTATGGAATTTCACTCCCTGATCGTTTCTTACTTTTCCTTTTTAAAAACTCCATTACTGGCCTGCATTAAACTTTGCAGGAGTTCACTCTCTTTGGAAGGAAAGTGAAGTAACCTCATCTTTTCAGTGCTAGGATAATAATTTTCCACTGTTTGTCTACCATAAAAGACATTTACAAAAGAGTTTAAGCTGTGCTTGAAATGTGTTATGTGAATGTGATTGCCATCTCCTGTTGTTTTCACCATACTGATGCAATTGCCAGACGTTATTATTAATCCTGGCACTAGGAAGTTAGAGGTAAACCAATGCTTGATCTGTTCCAGTAAGTGCTACAGCTTATCGTCTGAAGTATACTTCACCTTGCAGCCTGCATTTTAGAGCATTACTTTTCTCCTGTGTGTGGTGGTGGATAACTAACTGTGGGTAAAATTAAGTGAAGTGACAGATACATTATTATCAGAAAACTTGTGTATACACTGGAAACCATTACATCCTTCTTTCCAGATGATTGAATTTTCTTTATGTGAATTCTGAGTACAAAATAGTAAAAACAGTAAAAAATAAAATAGTAAAAATAGTAAAAATTCCTTCACAATGTTGTGAAAGTTTTGCTAAAACACATTTTAATGTTGTTCGTATCTCTTAAGTATCTTTTTCCTCAGCGCCATATTTGAGTATTTGCCATTAATATTTTAGCTAGCTGTTGAAAATACCGGTAGAAGGTGAATTTTTGATGTTATTGTAAAATATCCAACTTGATTGTAAGGATTGCATCATACCCAACTTGATTGTAAGCATTTTGTTGTGTACAGAATAGATATAATCAGTGATGCTGTCCAACTACAACTGCTTGTTTTCATATTACTCCCATAGACAAATCATTTCTGATGGAGATTCAGAACAACAACAAAAAATATTTCCACAAACTCTTCTGTAAATAATCAACAGACCATACCGATTCTGAAAACACTGGAAAAGCAAAATACTAAGTACTCGGTTAAATAGACAGTAGTCAGACAGCACGGGGTTTAACTGGTAATCATTCCTGGGGGTATGGAACTTCGAACAGCCACCATTCTACAACGTGCTTCAATTTGAAATCTCCAGAGACCCTATTACAAAGTCAAAATTAATAAAAAGAAAATAAAGGAAGCTATAATGTTGTTTAAAAAAACATGTGAAATTTAACACAAAAGCTGTTAAAATAACATTACTGTCCGACATAAACCTAAAAATACAAGGGAATTCCGAATTAGGGCAGATGCAATAACCTTAACACAACCCCGTTGTGCCTACCAATTGCATACATATGGTATGTAAACTAACCCGCTGTTCTGAGACCCTCTGCTGAAGGACCATATGTGCTGCAATTGGTAGGCGCAGAAGAGCTGTGTGAAGGGTGCTTTGTGACTGCTTAGACTAAGTTTCTTCTTGGTCTTCTTGGGTCACATTCACACCTTCATTAGACCATAACCTGTTTGCTTCCATATTTCCATTTTATTCCTGACTTCCCGTTTATTCTGCAAATTTTGGTTTCTTTTGGTTTGAATATTAAGATAAAAGTCTTGAGAGTGAGATTTTCCTGCTGAACAGTATTTGACAAAATAGTCACATTAGTGAAAGTTCCTACCACATAATTGTAAGAATTTTCACCTAAATAACTGTCTCATGTCCTTTAAAATAAATATCTTCTTGTTTTGTCCTGTTGCCCCTGTGACAGACACTTTTACCCGGACTCAGAGATGTTTGTTTGGCTCCTCCAATATAAATCTGATAAAAAAAATTCTGTTTGTTCTACCAGCTTCAGCAACAAAACAGTCTCCAGTACATGATAGATTCAAGTTGTGAGATTTCACCACATTTTGTACTTTTCACCACTTTGGCTATTCTCTAGGTAACTCAGCGCAGATCAACATCACCTGTTTTCCTGTAAGCAGCAACATAAACCAAGATGTATCTTTTACTCCATTAAATATTAATACTTATCATTTAATATTAAAGAGTCTGCGTTCCTTTTCCCACACCGATCTCTACCATTTTGGAACATCTTTTGAAAATAATTTAATAGGTCTAATGTAATACCCTGGAAAGAAAATGTTAGTCCTCCAAGGACACTGCAGATGCCTACAAGTTCTAACCAGCATAGTAAACGTGCAGGTAAAGTATAGTGTAAAACACAGAAGAAATTTTACTACTAGTAAATAATATACATGGTGTGTTCTTGTGACAGAACATAAACAAAACCCAACACAGATGAACCGTGGGATAGCAGACAGTAGAAGCTCAAGCGTCCAAGGTATTTAGGTGTTTTCATGTTTTTATGGTTGCATTATCATGTATATAAATCATTAGAGGAAAGAAAATGAGCAATAAATATTGCTCTGCAGGTCTGTTTGTCGATCTAGTTTCCAAAATCCTTCACTGAGTTTTGAGTGCTTGTTTCAGCGCTCACTGCAGGGTGGGGATTGTACAAAGGTGTTTTTGTTTTTCTGTAGTCTCAGGACTTTCCTAGTGCCAGATCAGTTAGGGTGGAAACTGAAGCAGCCTGAGGCGCTTTGCTTTAGGCTGCTCTAATTTAAGACAGTTACCAAGAGCCTCTAGGGGCCAATTTATGAGTAAGGTGTCAACTAGAAATATGAGTCGTACAGCCTCCCGTCACGGACTGGTGAGGAACTCTTGCAGTGTCTCCACATGAGGGAAGGTTTCCTTTTTTCTTGGCTGGATCTTCCTGTGACTGGAATTGCCACTGTTAGGCTGTCCTGCAAGTGCACACAGCAAGGAAGGACTGGAGCTTATCTACCTGTTTACAACCTGAGAGTGTAACCAAGATATTTCAGTAATAATACTAAGAAATTCAGTTGTATAAAACCACAGGATTTTTCAGGAAAGGGGAAGGGGATGAGGCAAGTTCTACTTTTCCAAACTGGATTTCATTGTTCTTCTTACATTAGGGAAAAATTTTAGGCTGATAGGACTTACTGATCTCAAGATACTATGTTTATACGACTAAATGGATATCACACAGTGTTACAAAAATGTCAAACAGTACTTATGCTGACCTTCTGCAATAAGAAATTGCAAATAATCTCGTTTTCTCTTTAGACACCTACAGGCTCTCTTTTCAATCCAGTGATGATTCTCCTCTTGCTGACATTGTTCCATATGGGCTCCAAAGGGAAAAAGGCTATCTCAGATTTCTAGAACAAATCTTACTAAAAGTTGTGTAGATGAAGTCAAGGTCAGAATCATGTCTAGAAATCAATGTAACTTCTAAGCAATGTAACAATTACTATTTTTATGTCTTTGTTTTTCTTAATAGTGGACGATAGTACATAGAACATCAACATTTATAGTTGCACTCTCAGCATTATGGGGTTGAATTGAACTTGAGTTGTGAATCATTACACAGAGATGGACATCTAAGAAGCTTAGGTTCAGCTTTCTTGTATGGAAAAGGATAAAGGTTTCCTGGCCAGGTGCAAACTGCTAGGTAGACTCTAAGGAAAGCAGTGTTTTCAAAGAACACATTCCTTCATGAAATGTCTGGTTCTTGTCCAGGTTACCCCTGAAGAAAATTTGAATTTAATTTAGATTATTTTAAGAATGCCTTTCTACTTATCTTACTGCTTTTGAAGGCCCAAAGTAGACTATATCAGCAAAGAATTCATTTTAGGTTGTAGAAGCTACCTCACACAGGGTAAGATTTGAGGGATTTTAGTATAGTATGTACCATTATATGTATGAGATATATGTATGAGACGTAAGTCTTTACATTTGGGAGCATTCACCTTAGGTTCTTTGCAATTTGAGGTATGAAGGTGTGATAATCATGGATTCATTTATTTAAGAAATACTATGTCTGATGGTAAAGCATTGTAGAGAGTAACCTGACAGGCATTGTGCTAGACAAGATGCTCTTTTTAGTCAACTTCCTCTTATTTTCAAACGTTTCTCCTTTCACTCTTGTGGCCTATAGCTGTACAAGTGGATAAGTGGCTCTTTCAGATCTGATGCCAACATCAGTCTACAAATTGGCAGATGGTGCCATGAGGCAAGGCAGTTAGTTGGCAAGCCCCCCACCCCCTGCCCTGCAACCAATTTAGCTTCTTATGTTGGCATGGATCCTGCCATCCTGAGCCAGTGCCCAAACTAGGCCTTCTAGCGTGTGACTCAATATGCTACTGCTTAGCCTTAGGACAGCTAATCATGTATTCTTTCAAAATTGATGTGAATTAATTAGGCACGGTGGGCAGGGTCTGAAGGGGAGAAAGTGCATGGTCTTACTCAGTAAAGCAAAGTAGAAATTCATTCCCTGGTAAAACAATATGCCCTCCCCTTCTGCCAGTGGCTAAGTACTGCCCTTTATTTACTCCTGCACCACCTTTCTGTTGAGCAAGAACAGGTTTGATCTGCCGAGTACTCATTAAGTTATAACGTATTTGTTTTTTAATTGGCACCAACTTTCAGGAATTTTTTTTTTTCTTCCTGGCAGATATAGATCTTCTTGGCAATTGTGCACCCCAAGAAAAGGAGTTAAGTGGAAAGCCCAGCGCTGTATAAGTGTAATTAGCTTTAACTGGAGAAACAGAAGCTGGAGTTAAGACAAGCTTGCTGGCTGAGTTATGGGGAAAATTTATCAGGAAGTGTTGCTGTGTCAGTGGGAACGCACTGTAGCTATGGATACTGAGGATTACTGAAATATAATTCAGCCACATAAAGGCCTAAGCAAAATGAAACAAATCACTTCCTTCCAAAACTTTAGATATTAAACTCACAGCATTAGGCCAAAACCGGAAACCCTTTCAACTGATAGAATGACAGGCTCATAAATTTCCCCACAAAACCTTGCAGTGGGAAGGACTCTTCTGGAGCTGGGTTTCTCACCAGGGACCCTGTGTGTACAATGGGATATTTGCTCAGGCACTCGGAGCTGGGTTTCAGACACTAAAGAAGGTTTGGTTCTTTTCTGGTGTCTCGGAGTTTCATTCCAACTTGCCAGCAGACGCCATGTATGCAGTAAAACTTCCAAGTACTTGCGGAACAGAAATATTATTGGAAGGCTTTAAATACAGAGGAAGGAGAAAAATATCCTTTTGGTTACATTTTTTTTTCCCATTTTTGTTGAAGTAAATGAGTGCCTCTTTGGGAATACCTCACTACATGAACAGCAAAATTTTTGAGCTTCAGCTGAAATTTTCTGCTGAGAGTTTCTGCTTTGAAGATTTCAAACGTTCATCATTGTGTTTACTTTATTTCCAGCTATGTTAGAAAAGCAAGTAGCTTGTGCATCAATGCCTGTAACAATCAGCAAAAGTTTTTGTATGAGGCTTGTAACATCACAGTTCTTATTGTAGCCCTAGCATAAAGCACTTTCAGGATGGTGTCCAATTAAAGCTGGTCATATGACTGTTTTCTATTCACTATGCCAGCATTTTATAGGGACATATAAAATTGCAGATGGAAAAGAAAAGATTTACTTATGGTTTCATCCAGGAAGTGCAGTGGTAAACAAAGGAAATTTGTTATTTTTTCTGATGAGGCTCAGGGAGGGCTTTTTCACAACTTAGGCTGATTTCTAGACAGATAGATACAGATTTTATATAAATAACCATTTGAAGTATTTTATTGTTTTTCCTGGATCCAGAGCACAGAAAAATACTTTATAGAGGTTAAACATAAAACAAGAAATACAGGGAAGTAATACTGAACAGTTGGAAATATTAACATATTTTGTTTTCTCTTTTTTTTTTTTTTAAAAATTTTTTTTATTCCACTAGGAAACAGCCTGATCAATAATATGAATGAGTTAATTACTTATCTATGTTCTACCTTCTGCAAATCATTCACTCAAGGAGCATGTCAGAAAATGCTGTTCTCCAGAGCAGGAAGAAATTGGGAATAAGGAGTTACGGGATTTTTTCTTTCTAACATCTTGTAAAAAAAAAAAAAAAAAA
>VWZK01004331.1:12920-24972 GCA_013396935.1 Baryphthengus martii
AAAAAATGGTCATAGGAGAATTCCAAAGGTAAAGGTCTTAAGGATGACAAAGAACAACAGGAAAATTAAAAGCATCTCCACCAGAAAGCTGAGTCAAAGTGTAGAGGCTGTACAGGTATCACACACATAAAGAAGTGAAATAGCAGAAGTGAATTAAGTACAGATCTAAGAGGGGAAAAAGAAAAACCCTGAACCAGCAAGATGGAAACATGTAAAGGCAGGGGAAAACTCATCATCAGACTTGACACTGAAGTTAAGGCTAAATCATACCATAACACAGCCTAAAGCAAGGGCATACTAGCAACAATGTCAGGACACACAAATTGTTACTTTACAATAAAGTACAAAGATGCACAAATTCAAACAGATGGAAATACATTAAAAATACCCTTCTATAAGAAATAGAAATTACTTCAATATGGAAATGTTTTAAAACTACTTTATAACCTTAGATATTAAGTTGGAGGTCAAAAAAGTGTATAGTTAGACTTACATTAGTATCAACTGAGTAAAGATTCACAGGCAGTAATTTTTGAGAGAGGGGAGAAAAGGAAATTTTGGCTTTTGATAACATCTCTGATCAAGGTACTTATTAAAAAAAAAAAGAAAAATAATTTGATCAATTTTTTTCAGTTATTGAAAAATTATCCTGTGGTGTAACCTGGGCAACTCAAATTTAATAGCAGTGTTTGCACTAGTGGGAGTGACAAAGCTGAAAACAGCTCATGCATTTGAAACTGTAGTTTTCACTATAGACAAAGTACCATTATCTGCAAAAGGGCTATAACAAAATACATTACATCATTAGTCGCTGATTTCAACTGATGAACTAAATGTAGAATCTGAGCCTATATCCTTGATTTGATCTGATATTTCACATTGTACATCAACGTAGACATTTAAACACAGAAATACACGTACTATTTTTCAAGCACTGAAAATTTAATACTAACAAAATCTCCACAGAACAACAAAAGTGAAGGCCGGTGAGATCAGTAAATCAGTAGTATTCTGGTACATTAAAATGTTAAGGTGCATTAATAAAAAAAAAAATTAGGGTCCAGATAAACTGGACCTTACTGTCAAGTTTATTTTTAGTTTTGAGATTCTTAGTGTGTAGAATCATCTACCCAGCTCAAATATTCCTAACCTAGGTTTCTGAGAAGTGAGTTGGTAGATCTACTTGGCAAAAGGATTTTAACATCTTAGTAGGAAACAGAGGAATAAAAAACTATGCACTTGTAAAGCTATAAGCCTATAAAGTTTAAATATTTAATGCCATCAAGTCCAATATAGTGTGATACATAGGCTTTGTTGTCCAAAGCCACTTTTCAGCAGAATTGCAAATGAAATTTGGAAATTGGAGACAAACAATAAACCTTCATCTTCTATGTGTGGCTGCTTCTAAGAATGCATAACAGAGTCAGAATTATTTTGCCAGTAAAACCGTAAGTCCACAGCTCTGTCTCTGTCAGAGGGGGCTGTGTTATATGTGAAGAAACCCGTATTTCACAAGGCAGTGTGGAGTTAGCTGATAGGAGACCTTGCCTTTACATTGCCAAGTGCAATGCATGTCCTATGTGTAGGGCAGTTGCTGGGTTGTTGTTTGCTCTGCAAATAGATGATTATGAAATAAGTGCATAGTGTCTTACATACATTCTAATTCTTTACGACATTTTGTTCTTAAATCATGAATATTTAGAATCAGACTCTTGATCTGATATGGTTACACCTCTTCTAGGAAAGGCAAGTGGGTCAAATTCTGTGAGTGGTCAAATGGTTGATCTCTTCAAACTAAAGAGAATCTAACATTGTCAATTGTGTTGTGCTGGGCTTTTATATTGTGTTTTCCAACAGAAGACACGAGTTTAATTATGTTTTAATTATTTCATTAAAGGGATAAGAAATATGAAATCTTAACAGCTTTGTAAATATAATTCATAATCTGAAAGTTATTTTTATGTCCTGGCCCCAAAATGACAGACTTTCAACAATTTATTTTGAATATACTGTTATCTTTAAAAATGTTTGAATCACAGAAAAATGTAATGAAGAATTACTATTTTAATAAATAAGTAAATTAAAGCCCAAACAGAAATTGGCTTCAAAATACATAGACATGTTAAATATCTTTTGAATATCTATTTTACTGCTTGGTCCCAGACAAACAATGGACCTATTACACATTGCTATGCTTGGTGATATTTCACACAGTATTTGACAATCCATAGGGGCTACTTTTCCTTCTCCATAAATAAGATATATAATTTAATGAGTCTCTTTCATCTTACACATCATAGCAAATCTACAAGAACATCACTTAACCTCCTCTCTCCATCTCTCACCTGCCATGTTCTCACAGACATGAATAAACTGAAATTATAATACTTTAGATTTTGTATTATGAATATGTATTTTCACATTGCACATGTTAAACGTTGTCCCATCCACTGCAGATTTGAGACTGTCAAATATATTAAAAATACTGATTTGAGGAATGTATATGACTTCCAAACATCTCGGGGATATGTAAAACATTACAAAGTGAAGCGACTGTGAGCTATGACCCACATACTTCAGCTGTGAAATTCCAAAGTCAAATATGTATTGGAAATGTTATGCTAATACTTTCTTGTTCTTTCTCATGTAACTGCCTCAGCAGATCAACATGGCAGGTGTCACCTGCCGTGTTTTGTGAGCCATAGCACTGCTGATTGCACGAAAATGACAATGGGGCAATTGATCACATATTTCTTATTGGGAACTATGAAAAACTAATCCCACCACCATCCTTAATTCTTTCTGAAATTTCATATCCATCAATTGCAGAACTCACTTAAGCCCTTCCCTGTTCCTTAGGAATTTGGAAAACGTAAAGAAGGTTCCTTAGTAGGCACAATTTGGCACAGATGTTAAAAGACAAATGACTTCCATGTCAAGTTATATTATTTGAGAACCTGGTTCTTATACCATTTCGAAACATGAAAAATGCCTAGATAGTTAGATTTCATCCATATTCTTAGGCGATATTCTTTCTGAGAATATTTTAATTTTTTTGTGACTTTGTGAAAGAATCAAGCCTCTTTCTCATACTAAGCAAGAAAGTGATGAATTTTTTAATAATATGAACTTGTATAAAACCAGGAACATTAAAGAAAATCTTGAATAGTTGTATTCTGCTTCAAGACTAATGTAAAGCAAAATGTACATGAAAACTCCTGAGAAAGACTTTTCCTTATGATTTGAGTTCTGCATAACCTTCAGACATACCCCTGAGGTTATGGATGGTTGCTCAGACAAGCCTCAACGTTTAAATCTTAAGATTTTTAATTACTTGCTAAAGAACTTATTTTATGATTTATTGTCATTAATTTTCAAAAAGTGTAGCATTTCATATGCAATGTCTATTGCAATAATGTTCAGAAGCACCAAGTGAGATGCTATGTGAATGCAGAGCAAGGAAATTCGTCTCAAGCAACAGACATCTGTAGAAAATAATGTCTCTTCCCACCACAGTTGTTCAGTACCATACAGACTCCTACTCCAAGATGCTGAGAATTGTGACAATCGCATTTTGCAGGCAACCAAAATGGACACAGCTAAGAGTTATAAAATATTTGGTGCTGGGTGTTTTTTCAGTTTCATAGAATATCAAGAAATGTGCTCTGAATCACATTGCATGTGTTAAATATGAGTTTTTCTGCCTCTGTGCTTAGCAAACCAGTTTTTATTGCAATCTAAGTGGTTATAAACTGTCTGTTGACATGAAGTTGGCTATCAAGGCTTGACACTCCATGTGACAAGTCATAACTTAAAAGTCAACATGGAAATGGACATGCAACAAAGAATACCAAAATGTGTTCCTGCAACATATACACTTGAAACCACTTGGAAGAGCAAAATCCACTGATTTGCACAAATAAATGGAAAATGCACTTATATGAACAGACACACCTACCTTTAATTGCTCAATTTACATAAGCAAAACCATGTTGGACCTGTAAATGTAGATTTTTGTACATGTAATATGTCATGCAGAGAAATTTATGAAATATTGAATGCTCTTTGCAAAACTGGACAGAAATGCCTAGTCAGTGTGATTTCCTCCTTTCATACCTTCTGTTCTTTATTTTGATGTGCTCCTTTGTATACACTGCCAGAAAAGGTGTAGATATTTCTAATGAGTAAGCTCATTTTCCTAGTGTATATAGAGGGATACCGTTTGGTAGATAATTCATTAATAAATACAGAGCATTTTATACTATGTTTTCAACTAATTTTCTGATGTAATATCCATATCCCATCATTTCATCTTGTCTTCAGTGGGAAGGACATGAAAGTGTTAAATGTCCTCCATAATTTTATCTTAATGAAGGCCTGGAATCTCAACATATCTGAGGCTTGCACATGCTGCAGCAAGGTACAATAGCTGAAAGAGCAGTACCCACCTTGAACACCGCCACATTGACTTACAGAATTGTGCCCTTGAGAAAAAAAACATGAGAAAAATGGAGAGCCATGCAGTGACAAAAATGAAATAGAACTGTCATCTGGCAGTTCTTCATAGTCCATCATGTAAACTATTAAAGATGTAAGAAAAGCCACAGAGTGCTTGGGCAAAGGTTGTTATACCACTACTCCAAGGGCAACTCACTGCGCATTGCTAAGATTGTTAGTAAAAGATAAACCAGTTTTCACTATGAAACTTGACATTGCCAGTTTTCAGCCTCACCTTTAATATTATATGTTTGCAGCCAGGGACACAGCTGAATACAAGAGTTTACAAGAACGGTTCTGACTGATGTTAAGAGCATTTTGTATTGAAGAATCATAATTTTCTCATCAAATAATATGAATGTGATTTTCATGTTACTTTGCCTACATTGTTCAGCCATGAATATATTCTGTTACCTCACCCTCGTTTATGAAAAATAAATATGTATCTCTCATAGTGAGATCATTTCCTTTGAAAGTAAAATCTAAAAGGTCAGCCTGAATTGTAATAAACCCCAAATGATAAAAATTTAAGTCCCTGAGAATAGCTTGAATATGAGAATAGCTTGAAAAAAAATAATAACTTTCAAAAACTATCGTTTTTGGATTGTTTTTATTTACCACCTAATTTTAAAACATTTTCGTTAACCTTGATAATAGTCTCATCTTTTCTTTGTAAGGCTAGGAATTGGAAGGTTACTTAAAAAAAGACAAAAGTTGTTTTTCTCCTATAGTCTCCTGACTCGAAGAACTGATAGTTTCAGTATGTATAAACCAGTATGAGACACATGACAAAATCACGAGAGGTGGCAACACAGAGAATGTGATTCCCTCTGATCTGAATGAATAGGGAGACACTGGCCTGCCTTTTCCTGAGACAGGTGGAATCCGACAAATGTAAAATGGAGACACAGCAACTCCTGCATCTAAGACATATATGAGTCAGAATTTCCACATACAGACAGAACCCTGATTTTCAGAAATCCAGAGCTCTTCTCATTGTAAATGAAGCTATTGATTTTCAGCAGCTCTAAAAATTTAATCCCTTAGAATTTTACATGGGTGTTGATGGTTGTTAATGCAATGTGAAGTACTTGGTTGATTTCCACAACAGAAAATGAAGTGCTGAAAACCATGTCGACTACTAAATACCGTAACATTCTCAAAATGCTTGTTAATTTAACCACTGTCCTGTCTAAACAGTAGTGTGCTTGTGGTTGCCTACTAACTATTCCTCACTAGTGCTTCGATTCTCAGGCATAGTTTAAGAAAGCAAAGAATCTATGCCCTTATCCTGTTTCTACTCTTGCATTATGGAGGATTCTGATCAGTTTTTATCGGTAAACAGGAGGAGGATCAAGAACTTAGTCTAAAAATAAAATTGCTAATCTGACTACAGAAATTGGCATGCTCTTCTTTAGCGTACCCCTAGAGAGCAAGAGTGAGATAAATAGATATTAACAGAGGCACAGCAGAGGTTGCTTATACACATACAGCAAGTCTCTATTTTCTAGTTTGTTTGGGTTTCTTGTTGTTGTTTGGTTATTAGTTTTCCCCAAGAGAAATAAAAAAAAAAAAAGTATTGAGCAAGAATTTGGTGATACATACACATTTTTTAGGAAAAAAATAGTATTAGCTAACCAAAGCAAGGAGCAAAGATGGAAAATATCTGATCAATCTGATTAGTCTCTCTAGTGCTCAAATGCCAGTGTACTAACTAGATATTATGTGATTATTATTTAGCACTCTTACTTAGAACCAAAAAATAAATATCCCTGGATGGACGTCTGTAAGGGAGATTTGCTAGTGCTTCGCAATGTTCCTGTTATTATCCTATGAGTCTTTGCCTTTCCATTCATAGTGAGCAGGTCACACCACCATTAGTGCTTCATCATTGTCTGAATTAAATCAGATGAGTGGGATGTTGGTGGTTTAGCTAGATTCTAGTTGTTGCCCTGCACTGAGTACATGAACCTTAATAAAGCCTCTAGCTATCATCATTCTTTTAGCTTACCTATTAAAGGATAAAGTTTCAGGAGCTGTTGAGGTTGGGATCTTTTTTTCCCTTCCCTGAGTACTTTAATTAACAGATACTCTCTATACACATGTGGAAACGGTCTTTTTCTTGAAATTAGTCTTGTGCAATTGTTGAGATTACTTGAAGTTACAAGTAAAATTGTACCAACAATATTATAGCACAGTAAAGCATGCATTTAAATTGCCATAAAACCTTGCTATTCTCAATATGAAACTTTCAGAAACAGATAAAATGAAATATTTGCCATGAGGACATTGTATATGTTAACAGACTGAGTTTCAATTTCCTTACACTGGGTTTGTACCAGTGTGGTACCATCAGGATAAAAAGCAGAGAAGACAACTCCGTCCCTAAGAGAGTGATGTCTTCTTGATTCTGTATTGTGAACCTCAGAGTTCTTCTTCTGCAGTGGACATCTGCACTGACAGTTTGATATCAGTGCATTACAATGAACAAGGAAGATTTTGAAAGAGATGTATATAGTATAATATGTATAAACAGCCTGTACCACAGGATCTGGCATATGTGTGGGTTCCCTCACAGGAAGAAGCTCAAAGTCCTATGCTAGGTCAAGTATTTGCTTTCTCTTTTCCCAAGGTTCAGTAATTATTAAGTTATATTAAGCAACAGATCAGTTTCATTATCAGTGGGAAGCCTCCAACCTTCACTAGTTTGTAAACTTGAAGTGAGGTTAACTGTGAATGATAAATTAAAGAGAAGAGAAAATATTTTTGTTACATTCTATGCTAAATTCTATTAAGAATGAGGGAAACTGAATATTAACAAAATTAGAATTAGGTGAATCTAATTTAATGAGGACTGTAAGCTTATATCTCACAAAAAGAAGAGCTTATCTCTTTAACATCCTGGAAATCCTTTAGGTTCTCAAAGATAAGTGTGCAATATTGGCTTAAGATATCTGAGACAACAGCTTCCAGCTACTGCTTCAGGCTCTGTCATTTGTCTTGAATAGACAAACTATGCGTTAGGTCGTAGTATTAAAAGAAACTACCATTTTCTCCTTTTCTGGTTCATGATTAAAGTGTATATTGTACTATTAAAATATAGATGGAACAGGTTCTGGAGTGAGCCTTCCAAGCAAATGAAAGTGCCTTTCCATTAAGTTTGAAGAAGGTATGCAAATCTCACAGAGGACAACAATTTCAGAAACACCAAAGTCCTCTAGGTCTCCTGTTGGCTAGCTCCATGAGGCTGCCTGCAGAGGACTTTATGTGACACCTGAAAGATTCAACATTAAATTTGCACATGGTACTCATTCAGGCTATGTGGACAGATATGTGCTGATTTCTGTCAGGAGGCACCCACTCGTAATCATTTAATGTACTCAGTCACTAGATGTCACATGATCATGACTTTTATTCAAAGACTTAATTAGTTTTTAAACATTTTGGTTTATTTTACTTTGTTCTTCCAGATTAATACAAATTTTATTTTAAAAAATGCTTTGACAGTTTCCTCCCACTTTAAAGCAAAAATCGTGTTCTTCCAAGACAAATCACTAAGCTTCCAAGGAAAACTAATATAAAAATTTTGTATTTATAGGCAGTTTCTTTGAACAATTACAGGCATTTTTTTTAAGTAAACTGGCCTACTGGTCTGAAACTGTATGGCATAAATTCTCAGTAGCTCTTCAATTTATTTGCCATCATCGAGCTGGGGAAAACACAGGCCCTGCATTTACACTGATCTTTTTGATTCCTTGAACAATGAATTTTGTTCTCAAATAATAAGGTTATGCTGCCTCTATATGATATCTATAGGTGAAATTGTGTCATATTTTCTTTTTCTTAAACATTTCCTTGTCACTTACTTAAGTAGCTTTGGCTCTGTCACGTAAAAGCAGTCACTGTGGCTTTGCATCCTATTAGAGTTCCCATAACTTCAAGCACTCTCATCACCTGTATCGCTTATGCTACTATCTTGGCCTTTATATAACTGGCAGTGATCATGTAATATTTGAGTATTTCCATAGGGCGTAAGATCTTCTTTGTATTAATCAAAGATGAAATGTTATCTGATTTTTTTTTTAAGGGTTTTACCAACGCTTATTTCCAATGGCCTTTCTGAATTTCCTTATGTTAGGTGAGGTAATGTAAAGCTCAAGTCCCTTAATCCATCTGTATTCAGTTCTGTAGCCATCCTCTCTAATTAGGAATCACAGCTCTCTTCAGCCGTATTTTCTCCTGTCTACTCCTCAGCCCCCTGCACCTGCCCAGAAAAGCTGTCATCCATGCAGAGAGCAAGAAGCCGGAGCTGGCTGCTTAAGTTTTGCTGTTCAAGTATTGTTATTCTCCCCACTTGCACTGCAGGAATGAAGCTGGCAGCCAGCGGCTCCTTCAGTCAGCATATGTCTAAGCTTTCCTGGAGAAACTCCAGTACAGACTCTTTCTATTATCCAGATCATCTGACTCAGCGCATCAAGTGTTTTGATTTGGTTTTGTCATTGTGCTCTTCTAAGACTAGCCAGAGGATACATTGATAATATCTTAAAGAAAGCATTTACCCAGGCCAAAGACTATACTTAATCTGCCTGGATCTTTCTAAGGGACAAATGAAGAGTTTAGGAGCCAGGAAGTTTTTTTGGCTAAAAATGTAAAAGAAAATTCCAAGATGTAATTACTTCTTGTCAGAAACTCAAATGTCTGTGTCTGAATTTTGTGGTTTAGTATTGATGATGCAAACACTCATGTGCGGTTTGTTTCTATATGTACAAGAGGCCAACCAAGACATTTCCATATTTGGGTTGCAGCTTAAAACAAGAATATTTACCCAAATATGTTTTCACATTGATAAATTAAAAGTTAGGTTATTTATTTAAGGACTAAGGAACAAAAAAGAGTTTACCTTTAGAAATAATTTTGCTCCTTTGGTAACATACATAATATGACCACATCCTTTGGCACGATTGGGTAGTGCACAGTTAACTACATTATCTTGTTAGGACAGTTATATTCTCTCATATGACAATGACTTGCAATATGTAGTCACTGCCTTCTGGGGAAAGGAAAAAACCCCAGCAATTACCGTGCAGTACTCGAATCTGCCTGCCAACAGCAGAACAGTGATTTGTGAGACACATCAAGAGCTTCTGGCAAGATCAATCTAGTGAGATCCCTCTGATAGAGGAATAATGAGTTGACAAAGACCAATGTTCAGTTGGGCCCAAGCCCAATAAGATTACTGTACAGCATCATCAATATTGTCTGTGTTTGGAACTGACACAATCAGAATGGAATCAATTGTATTTTCCACAGCACTGTCACACATGATTTTTAACTTTGGCTCACAGCAGTGCAGGGAAGCTTGCAGATGTTGGCAGATTTTTACTAACTTATGGGATGTCATTATTAAGTAGGAACTGTGCACTACAGTAATTTGTGGTTCTGCGTGTTCCATGGTATGGTCTCTGTGTTGAGGAGGGAGGAGAAGGAAAAGATGCAATAGCCGGAGGGATTTGTCTGTTATCACCCTCATTTTACTGTGATTGTTGAAAATACCATGTGATCCTAAAGGTGCAGATTGTTTTTCAGGGAAGGACTAATTTGGGCTATGTATCAAAGCGATTTTACTCAAGCGCGAGCAAATGTTGCTATTTTAACAAAAGACAACAGTGAAAACAATATGATTGTCTGATAAAAGATTTAGGATATGGATGACCCCATCTGTGAATAATAGATGCTATCCAAGGAGTTAGTTACACTCTATATTTAAAAATTATTTTTTAAAACAATATCTTCAGTCTTGCAATTACAGTTAAACATTCTGTCACAGAAAGCTGTCATCTGTATGTGCTGTGTAATCCACTTAGATGCCTACACATTTTTCATAGTATAGTTTAGTGTGCTCCATGGCAAATACATAACACATTTCTTTGTGAACTAGTTGAAATTAGACTGTTAGTTATGAACTAATATTTTATTAGTTATTTACAATATAGCTAATTTCTATTTAATATTTTTTTAAAGGAAGAGACAGCTTAAAAGTCAAGCTTCTTCTGTAAATAAGTAGGTCTCTTTAGATGATAAAATCTCTTTTTTTTCCTTTGTCCATATCATTCTCCCCATTACTTGTTTCTGTGTGGTGTGTATGTTTGGGTTTTTTTTCAGAATGGGATTTTAATTTTCATGAAAAGTAAAACTGAAACCCCTGAAGAGAGAAGTCACCTTTTGATTCATAAAATACAATAATGCAGACATCAGAAGGAAAATTTCTATATAGGTCTGTGTAGTGGAATTTACTGGTGTTCACATAAAGGTGCTTTGATATACTTTGGTATATTTGTCTATTATGAAATACTGCTTAAGACAGAAGAGAGGATTAGTGTTAATGAATATTGTATTTGATTTTACTGTAGCCAAGAGTTGGAGTTTGAAGAACAGAGATTAATGATTTCATATTACACTTATTAGAAGCTAAAAGACAGCAAATTATTTCAGAGATACCACTCAAGAGCAATCAAATAATAGTAAGTTTAACCACTGTTTAACCACTGGGCAGAAAGTGAACCAGTATACTGAAAATGAACTTCGGGGCACACATGGTGCCAAATAACCTTTTAAAACTCTATTTCACTTGAAGCTGTCTGGTTTGATGATGTTACTGCTTATCATATCACCACATTTTTCGTGGTGTTGCTTCTGTGGGTTATACAGTTTTATATGAATAGAAGAGAACTCCCTGCTGGGAAAATGATAGATAAACATGTAATGTCTCCAACAAACTGGCAAACTTCTCACTAAAACAATTACAAAATTGGGCTAAACTGCATTTGCACGTAGTAGTATAGTGTAACTTTGAATGCAAGCACTTGATTATCTGAAACATCAGTCATTTACTGGGTCCAAAGGAAGAGGGAAGCAGATGGCAATATACAGCTGTATCACATATACCCTTTCTTACTTCCTACATATTTTTTTCCTAACTTCCATTCTCTTCTTTTTACAAGGTTGAATTGAAAGATTATTTACAGGATCAGGTAGTTCAAAGAGAAATTTAAGTTTGTACTTTCTGAAAAGTGTGACATAGCATATAATCTATTTAGGATTTTTAAACGTGAGAGATCTTCAAAATATATTCATAGCTAATTCCATCTAATGCAGCTTTTTAATTGAAGATAAAATAGAAAAATCAGTTTATTTTTTAAAATGTGGCTAAATTTAAACATACTTCAGAAACATATCAGAATGTAACAGCTTTTATCAGCTGAACATTACCAAAGTTGTTAATACACGAGAAACAGATAGGCAAACTCACTAGAAATTCCATCAGTGTTTCCTGTGGGTCAGATCTTTAGGTTTTTATTGGTTAATAAAGGGCTAATGCTACAGTCATGATCTATTTCTTTGAAAAATGAATCAAAATAGAGTTTGCACAACTTTCTAAATACTGTTAGGTGCAACTTAATTATCATAGCAGTAACATACTCTACACATTTGCACAAAGTGCCTCCAAAGTGAGGTTTTGTTTGTTTATCTGTATGGGGTTTTTGCTGGCTCTCCC